>PPXM03000008.1:0-567177 GCA_003707065.3 Trigonopsis variabilis | reverse complement strand
CAGGCTCAACAATTCGATGCTCTAAGGAAATATTTCCTCGCTAAGCTTGAACTTTTGAAAAAAGATGCAACGACGCAACGAATTATGCTTGCTGAATCGCCCCCCGCCTCCTCCCCCCCCCCCCCCCCCCCCCCCCCCACCCCCCCCCCCCCCCCCTGCCTCATTCTACTTTTCCAGACGCCCCATGGTAAATGTTACAAGATACATTAAAGCTAGAACCGAAAAACATAGTTATATTCGTATCAACACGAGCTAAACAGGCCCTTTCAGTCCTGCCTTGTGCGTCTCTGCCCAGCGTTACCGGGTAGAACTGTAACGGTCTTCAGCGGGATAGTTTTCCTTTCCATCGGTCCACCAACAAACGCGGTGATCTTGGAGGTATGCGTATCCCAAGAACGATTAAAGTAACGGGAGGAATAGTATTATCTGGAGCAGCAGGATATGGTGGGTATCGGTATTACAAGGAATATCAGATCTGGAAAGAAGCGGTTGTGCTGGATCCCCATACGACGGTTCCTCGACCGGGTCCTGCGACCGTTGTGACAGACATTCGACACTTTTTTCAGAGCCTGGAACGCTGTGCAAGGATCGTACCGGCTCTAGCCACTTGCTTTCCCGACTATTACTATACGCTGCACCTGAAGAGTTATGAGAACGAGCAAGACTACGACAAGGCTCTGTCTGCCTGTCATCTTCGGTGCGCCCTCAGGACCCGAGAGGTGCTTGAGAAAAACAAGGGGATCTTTATCAAGCTGGGCCAACATATCTCCGCATTGACGTATCTATTGCCGCCAGAGTGGACAGATACGTTCATTCCATTACAAGACCAATGTCCGACGAGCTCGTTTGAGAGTATTTCAGAAATGATCCTTAAAGACACCGGGAAAAGCGTGGATGAACTGTTTTCTGAGTTCGATCCAAAGCCTTTGGGAACCGCTTCCCTTGCCCAGGTCCATCTCGCTCGGACCAAGGGCGATAACGAACTAGTTGCAGTCAAAGTTCAGCATCCTTCGCTGCAAGAATTTGTTCCGTTGGATGTTGGAATCACTCGGTTTGTCTTTGAGGCGACAAACAAAGTCTTTCCCGAGTATCCGTTGACGTGGCTGGCCGAAGAGCTCGATAATAGTATCTATGTGGAACTCGATTTCACCAAAGAGGCTAGCAATGCTGAAAAAACCTCGGAACTCTTTGCTCCCTTTGCCAGGCGGACCGCACTAAGGATACCTCGCGTTGTGTGGGCTAAACCGAGAGTCTTGGTTCTTGAATACGTTCCTGGAGCTCGCCTGGATGATCAAGACTATTTAAAAAAGCACCACATCTCGGCTAATTCCGTCAGTTTCTGTCTAAGTCATATCTTTGACACTATGCTCTTTACCAGAGGCTTCCCTCTTCATTGCGACCCTCATGGGGGTAATCTAGCCATCCGAGCGCGAAAAGCGAGTCTCGACTGGCCACACAATTTCGAGATCGTGTTGTATGATCACGGTCTTTATCGCTCGATTCCTGAAAAGCTGCGCGTCAGCTATGCTCAGCTGTGGCTGGCGATTTTGGACGGAGATGTCGAGCGAATGAGACGTTATACGGCCGAGTTCACCGGCATCACGAACGACCGGAAATTCCGGATCTTTGCCAGTGCCATCACTGGAAGGTCGATGGACGCAATCGAAAACTCGATTGCCTCCTCGCGACGATCCAAAGAAGAAGAGGCGAGGATGGCCAAATCACTCTCAGAAGGTAATATGATGACCGATCTCATGCAGATTCTCTCAAGTATGCCTCGTGTGGTGTTGCTCATCCTCAAAACGAACGATCTTTTGCGGGCTCTCGACGATAGCCTTCGTACTACCGTGGGTCCTGTCCGATCGTTCCTCATCATGGCTTCTTACTGTGCACAGTCTGTGTACGAGGATCAATGCATCCGTCTCCACCAGCTTTACCCTTTATACTCGCCCTTTCTGTGGGTGGGTGAAGCCCAAGCTTGGTGGCTTTATTTCCGACGGCTAACGAAGGTTTATGTCTATGACGCTGGCGTATGGGTGACCGGGTTGTGTAAAATGTTGAGTTTCTACTGAGTGTGTATAGAGCAGATAAGTAATGCAATCATCTTGTTCGTAACGCCTGTCTTGTCATCAACCCAACTTTATCGTACATTGTAGTTTCCCCTTGAGAACTCGACGTCGTCGTAGAACTGTATCGAGACCATCTGCCCGCAGATGCCATTTTTAGCAATCTCGCCTGCTGCTCGTAGCGCTGAAACCTCGCTCGCAAAATCGACAAAAACACGTCCATCATTGTGAACATAAACCCGAATAACGCGTCCGTACTTGTTTCCGCATTCAGAGCCGACCTGCTGGGGGATATCTTCAGCAGCGCCCTCAAAGTGAGAAAATACAAGGCATCTGGAAACAGACCCAAAAGCACTCGAGTCGTCCAATTTGTTTTTGCTTTTATCGATGATCTTACCCATGCCTTTTTGGGATTTATCCATTCGAACCCGTAACGCCTCAGTCCGTCCATCCGCTCGAGCTCCAAGGCCTTGGCCTTTACTCCAGCCATGCTTTTGCATGAATTTTAAAGCAAACTTGTCTTTCGCTCTTTTCGCTGCAGAGTATCCGCCTTCAGTCACCTCTGAGAGTTCAGGTTGATCATAGACAGAAGGTTCGTCACTAGCCGAGATACTAGATGCCTGTGGTTCACTAGTCTCAATATTAGATCCCTGCTGCACTTGGTTGTCTTGTTCCAGACTATCACCCCTATCAGTATCGACAAATTGAGGCTCTTCAGACGATTCCGGGCCTTCCATCTGTTCTTGCCGTAACTTCAAAAGATATTGCCGCCAATCTTCGTCCTCATAGTAAGGTTCGTCGCTTTGCATATAAAGAAGGTAGTCGTTTGGCTTCGAAGGGTCGTAATCAGCGTCCCAGTCGATGTCACTCGCACGCAACCCATCTGTAGTTTTCTTCTTCAGCCGCCGTCGTCGTCTTCTCTCTGCTTTCATCCGTTCTATATATTCATCTGCTTGTTCTTCGTCTTCCCCTATCCATTCATCAATCTTGGTTTTGGCTGTGTTTGAGGAAGCCGTCCGCGCTCTCGATACGGTTGTCGCTTTAGAGGGAGGGAGATTGCGATTTCGAATTATCGGTTTGAAATGAAGGGAAGCAGAAAAATCATTCTTCTTTGAGTCGTTAGGATTGACGTCTTCGTAGGTCACAGGTGGCTTTGAGATGCTAGCCGACGCTAATAAAGATAAAGCAGCTAGACCCCTTGGTTTAGGAGGATCCGCTTGATCGACTTGATCTCGATCAGTGTCCATTGCATAACATAAAATGTCGGTTAAAACAGATAGCGATCCGTCGTCGACAGTAGTGACGGTACTAGTTAGTGAGTAGCTGTTGTTGGCAATGGCGACGGTACTAATTAGTGAGGTGCCATAACATCCCTCTCTATAGGGTCTCACTACAGCGCTTCAGTCTCTATTTTATTCGTTCCCTTTTCCCTAGAACAAGATGGCCCATATATAACCACAATGTCACTCTAAACGTACAAGTGCCTGTATTCTTCTGCCACCACTCAATTGCCACCACTCAATTGCGAGAAAAACCCACCAGCATCAGCAACTGGTTCTCTGCCATTGCACCCACCACCATTACATTGTCATCGACCGTCTACAGTCAACGACGCGACATCCAAGTCGACGGGCCTCTCTAATAGTTCATGAACCAAAGAGTCGATGAGATAGTACAAACATGTCTGCAACGTCGAGTAGAGGCTCCATTGGTAAGTGCTTGGTTCCAGTGAATCCTAATCCTAGTTTGTCAGCTTGATCCGACAAGCAATTGGTGCAGATGAACAAGATTCGCTTAGTCTGTTGAGTATGTAGTTATGCTTTGGTTCAACGGTTAACTTTTAGGGTCTGTCCTGAGCATCAGTGCAAACCGCGAGGATGATCCACTCTATATAGAATATTTGGTTCTTCTCGTCTTACAGCTACCAAATGGAGGGCAGGCAGACGGAATTATAAAGGCATTTGACTTGATTCAAAACATGGGATCAGATTTCTTGGCTACTTTTGTGATTGTTTTGATACCATGCAGCGTTAATCTTGAGCTGTCGCTAGATAAGCCTTCTGCAAATCTTCCGCCGTGGAATAATCATGAATGGGTCAATTGTCAAGGCCTGGTTAAAGAGACTGTTCGACAAATTCTTTCTCATCAGGCAAACGAACAATTGTATTCTGAAGATCTCGATATGGACATGGATGGGGACAAATTCCTATCACAGCTGGAAAAAAGCAGCAATTCCTTTTCTTTTGACCACAATGAATCGAATGATGGTCGGAATCGGGCTTCTAGTGCGACTTCAGAACCGTTATTGGAAGTAATCCTGACCACTCTGGCTCAACGATTGGGCGACAATGAAGCCACTATTTACTTGGCAGACCATATCCGTCACGTAATTCGACGCTATCTCCATCCTCTTGACTCTCCTTCCATTGTTCAAACGCCTGGCCTTGGCGTCTCAGAAAAAGAGAGCAGAAACGACGAGAAATGGCTGGAAATGCTACGATACAATATCGAAGGCCTTGCATATTTGCCTTCATGTCGGAGAATCAAGAATCTCATTTGGTTTTCGTCCGTGTTTGAAAGCCGAATTCGTATCTTTGGCTCCCACATAGTTGACCAAGTCATCGACATTATGGGAATGAAAAATAATTATGGTCTTGAGACAATCCTGGGAGAATTTATATTGTGCTCGTTTGACTACTTGGCCGTCTCGATCCAGAGAAATGATGCACAGGGCCATGTGACCTTGGCCCAGCAGTTCATCTTGAAATGTGTACCAATTTTCATTGTGGATATAGCAGTTGCCCATAAAAAAAAACACAGCAACGAAGTCGGCGAATTCAATGATGATACAAATCTCCCCCAGAGACTCAAAAATATACACAATATCGATCTTCCGGCCCTTTTGCTTCGGGTTTTATCGTCTTTTGACGACGACTACCTTGCCACCATCAATTCCCGCTCTCCTTCCGACATCAGAGAGCTCTTCGTCCAAGAATGTGCGCAGTTCAATCTATTGACTGAGTTAAATGGGGTCAGTCTCGAATCTCCTCCTAAATTCTCAGATGATCCTTTTCTTGGCTTGGAGTCCGTTTCATCGTTTGTTACCCATATCTTGTCAGATTCTTCCATGGACTACGTTTTGATTGAATACCTAAGCCGGCTAGAACGTCTTCCTTGCGCCAAGCAAAGGACTACTCTCGTGGGATTCTCTCAAATCATCACCCGCCTTTGCGAAACGCAACAGACAACCCGACTAAAGGATCTTTGTGTCGTCTTTTCGTGCAACCCTCTAAACCTCGACCTCATGGCACTTCACGTCAACCCCATCACTTTTCTGGTTCACCTTATTCGTCTCTTAGACACCTGGAATGACGACGGAGAAGACAAGTACGATGACTCGTACGCAGAATTCGGCGGCATTGCGGTGTTTGTCTTGAACTGTCTTCAGCGCTATAACCTCAAACTTCAGTCCATCTTGGATCCCGAGTACTTTGCCCGTGGCACGTTCTGTGTGACATTCATGGAGAATGTGGTCAACGCACTGAGCGATAACAGCCTATCGCCTGAGCAGCATAACTTTCTGGGCGAATGGCTAGCTGCACTATATGAGGCTGGCGGCATCAGCGATGAACTGATGAACTCTTGTCCACCAAACGTCTTCTTTTTGCTCGCTCCGCTGATCTGCAAACAGACTGTTTTGGCGGTCAAGCTGCATGCTATTGATCTCCATGGCCTGAATGGCGGTCTAGAGTACTTTCTCTATCCCACCATGTTGGGTGCCATGGTTGGCCCTATTCACTGGTGTGCGGAAATGTTGTGGCAGGGTAAAGATGTCCTGATTGTCCTTCACATTCTTCAGGTGATCGTTCTGGCTTCAGGCCTTCCGGAAGAATCGCGTCTTCTCCACCAGTCAGTCATTTCTCAGACCGCTCCTGTCATCTACCAGGCTCTCCAGCAGCATCTAAAGTCAGGCATGAACGTTGACGGGATTCCCTACCAGCAGCTTCTCACCGCTGTTGAACCATATCTGGCCTTTCATCATCTGACTGTCATGAATGGTAGTTTTGGTGGAGATTTTCCCTCCTTTTTGGACCAGAAGCCTCCTAATTTCCGTCTGTTTACATCGCTGAATACTGAAATATCTTCCCTGGCTCAATGGGCGTCTGCCATCGATAGCGCCTGCAACGTCCCTTTGCCCAAGCTGAATCTCGACTTGTTAAAGTCCGGCAAACCGATTCCTAAGTCTAGCTATGCCCATCACCGCATTAGTCTTCCTACTTCAGAGATCAATTCAACTAAATCTGCATCTCAATCTGCATCTGCTGCAGCCATCTTTGGCAGTCCTTCAACCAAGATAGGGAAGCCAGGTATTCTAAGAGAATGGCTACTCGAACAGGCAGTCAAACTTGTAGGATCTCGCCAGGCCATTCGATCCTGTCTAAACCACATTGTATCGGGCCCCGACGACTCGTCTGGCTACCATTCAGGTTATAAACTAATTGTTCTTGCGTCGCTGATGGTATTTTCTCGATATTCAGCCGAGCAGACGCACCCTGTGGAAACATTGGATGAATTCAACCATCCCCCAGTTGACAAGTTGCTCGCCAAAGCTTACGGTCCTGCACCAGCATTGGCAGGGACGCCCAGTTCACGCTCGGAGCAAGGAAACTCCCGCGAAGAGCTAAGCAGGGTGATTGATTTCATTCGGCTCAAAATGCTGTGCGAGCGATGGCAAGAGGTGATCGATTTGAGCCTTGCGCAGGCTGGCGATGAAGTTTTACGGCCTCTCGATGAAGGCAATGGGTTTCCAAAGCTGGAAGACCCCCTGGAAGATACAAGAATGTTCTAGGAGTTTATGTACAATAGGAGGTCTAATAGAATATCATGCTCTTGTTCGTGATGAGCCGTCAATCACGTGAGCCAAGTAGGATGTCAAAGGAGTACTCGTATGATGCATAATATCTGGCCCATAGTAGCGAAGTCCCCCCAGTTCCTGTACTTGACCATGTAACTGGGGGTCACTAGCGGTCGCGTTGGAAATGTGGCCTTTATCTACCGTGAACGTGACTGTTTGGTCAGTCAGGGGGAGGTCTTGTTGATCAGGGTCTATCGGGAGCTCAGGAAGAGGAATAGTGTGGGTGAATTTGGGAGTAGCGCCAAAGATCCATGACCAGTCGCTCAGGGCAGCTTCTTCGTTGTGGAGGAGTTGGTCGATTGCTTTCATTCGGACCTCGTCACTGATTCCAACCGCGGCACCGTCGAATTCTATCAGTCCCTGCTCTTTGAGGTCTCGAAGTAAAGGAATCGGCAAGGCAAACGTATCAATGCCTGCGGTCTCGACAGTTTTAGGAAACAAGTCGCGGGAAATGAGAAAGCTCTCAGTGCGCCCTGGATAGAGGCTCGACATGGCCGTAGCAAGCGAGCCAGCAAAGAGCTCTTGGTCAAGTCCGGTATTGGCAACATGGGATGGCACGGACTGAACTCCTCCTCCGACGATCGTTCCCAGGCGTCTTTCGTCTCGCTTCAGCACGCAACGAAGAGTATCAAGATTTGTATTCAGTAAGAACGAGCCATGATGATATGAACGGTTTCTTTCCAGCTTGTAAGCCGACCCACTGATTTTTTTGCCTTGTCCATCCACAATGTCGTGCCGATTATTGACTGCGAGTGCAAGTGCTCCAGGATCGATCTGGTTCAGTTCGGCCACAAACGCCTTGATGTGTTTGTCTCGAGAGAAATCGTCACGGTCCGTCATCACTGAGAAATTGCAGTTCCCTTCATCGTGGAAAACAGTCCCTCCTCCAGACCGTCGGCGCAGGATCGAGATCTTGTCACTTTTCGGCAAGCTTTGTCGGTTCAACTCGCTGATCTTGGGAATATTGGTCTCTAACCAGGGGTTTTGGTTCCTTCCCACAATGGTGCTGGGCGAATTTATATAGATAAGAAGCCGCCGAACCGTAGGAGTCCTTGATCCCAGTGGCTCTTGGGCTATGGGCAAAGTCTTGAATAAGACGGTCTCCAGGGCCAAGTTAAAGAAGGGATTCCGTTCCAGTGAGAGGAAAACCTGAGTCAAGTTCCCCATCAGGCCTGTATGATCGACCCTGAAGCCTCTCTAGTGGAGGAGAGAGTTGGTCTATGTCTCGAGCTCAGGCCGGTTGGTAACGGTATGATGCGCTACTATGGAACGGAGTTTAGCATTGCTGTGGAGTGAGCTCAAAATGGTTACATATTATTAGGTGACTATATAAATTATTCAGATTCTTGTAAGCAGTGAGTCTTGGATGATTGAGGAATAAACAGCCATCTGAAGTTGCAGTTTCATGACAACGTATCTTGTCGAGACGACCTAGATTATTCAAAGAAATTGTCATTTTATGGCAATTAAGACAGAATGCATTAACATCTACGCTTAAAAGACAACTAAAATGAATATAGTACATCATCGCTTCTTCAAATCATCTCGAGGTTTTGGTTTCACCTGGATGTTAGAGCAGACTTGGAGGACCGACTTACCTCGGCCTCTTGGACGACATGAACCTTGGCAAACGTCTTGATATCCGGAGTATTATATTGGTAGCCCTAAAAGTTAGCGGATGGTGCATTCCAGCAAGGCATACCTTGCTCCAGTCGTATCCCATAGCGTAGACGAATAAGGAGCCATCGCCACTGAAAGCAGTCGATGTGATTATTTTTTTACAGGACGTATAGCCTCTGAGACGGGCCTTTGACTGCTTGTCCCAGATATTCAGGCACCCGTCACCGCCGGCTGTACAGAAGGTGCCAAACTGAGGATGGAACGAGATCGAATTCACAGGATAGACCTGCGCGGTGGTATCCCGGCCCTGGGTCGTAATGTCGCGAGTACACTTGAACGAGAAGCCCTGGCTGGCCTCCGAGTCTTGGGCATACTGAACAGCACACCGGCCCTCGATGCTGCCAATGCAGTACCCGTTACCCTGAGGAAAACATGAAATCACCCGCGTCTGCCATTTCAATGGCGACGCGTTGGTCTTGAATATCGTTCCAGGGTTATTCAGATCCACAATAGCCACATGTCGTTCAGCAGTGCCTACCACAAGCAATTGTTGGCTAGTGTCCATCGAGTACGCCCGCTCAGGCAACTGGACGCTTGCCACAGGCCCTTGCTGCCGTAGATCCCAGTATTTCAGTGTCTTGTCCCAGGAAGCCGTCGCAAGAATAGGCGAAGGGCTATTCACCTGAATGAAACGGACACTTCTCACAGTCGCATCATGGGTCCCCACCACTGCCGACTGGCCAGACTGAACATCATACACCCGCGCCACCTTATCACTGCCTCCCGAAGCGATTTTCGTGCCATCCTTGGACCAATGAGTCGTCAGCACCGGCCCCTGATGATCGTACATGGCTTTTCCCATCGACGACCCATTTTTTGCACATTCATACACTCGCACCTTGCCATCCCACGACGCCACCGACAAGAAATCGGCTACTGGCGAAAACGCCATCTCCTGGATCGTGTCTTCAGGCGGTGCCACTAGATCCATATCTTGTTTTAATAAATCCTCC
Source organism: Trigonopsis variabilis (assembly GCA_003707065.3). NCBI lineage: Eukaryota > Fungi > Ascomycota > Trigonopsidomycetes > Trigonopsidales > Trigonopsidaceae > Trigonopsis > Trigonopsis variabilis. The sequence goes on along the minus strand of PPXM03000008.1, from coordinate 557,563 downwards.
ATTGGAAACACCACCGAAGATGTCGGGGCCGGCGTCGTGGTCGATGGCCGAAATAGAGACGACATCTTGTTCTATCCAGTTGTATCGAGGGCCTTTACCTTGAGACTGATTCCAATCTTGTCTCGATCAAACTTGACGTCTTTCCCAGGGCGTCTGGGAGGTTGACCTTGCCTAGCAACGCTAGACGATACTAGGTGAACGATACACCAAGCATCACTGTTTGCGCGAGCGCGCTGCTATAGTTGAAAAAGGCCGCTTATACTCATAGTTGATACTGGTCATATTAATACTACGCACATCTAGCAAGGTAGACAAGGAACATTCTAGATCAGCATTCTTTTGTACAACAGAAACACACTTTCTTCCCTGTAGACTCTATCAGCGCTCGCGAATGGGAATTTGATACTCTTTTCCACAGATACCATAGAGAACTTTTAAGATAGAATGGCGGCCGTCCCATAGGGGGAACAACGAGACCGTAAAGAGGGCCTCGAACTGCCATATGATTGCTACCGTGATCCAGCCGGCAAAGAAGGGCTTGGTGAAGATGTAGTCGCGGTAAAGAGGCATTGGCCAAAGAATCCAGGTGACGAGAATGATCACAACAAGCGAGATCCAGGCGACCCGGTACCACTTGTGCATCTCGACGAGGGTAGGGTGGTCAAAGGGCAGGAGCTCTTCAGGGACGTCGTCAGTGGACTGCAGACCAATGAAGGTAGCCAGACGCTTGCCGACGCTGGGCCGCAGACCTTCAATGTCCTGATCAGAAGAATATGACTCGGGCACGTGCACGACAGCATTGCTCTTTTCGTCCACTTGGTGGACTTCATGGTGGGAGCTAATCTTCTCGAGCTCTGCTTCAGAAAGGGGACGATGGGTGTGAGGGTCCTCGATCTCACCGACATCGGTGTCGCCATCGCTGGAAACCTCGTTGACGGCATGGATCTTGAGGAACTCGCGCCAGTCAAAGTCGGACGGTCGCAAGGCGGATATGATCACGGAAAAGATGATTGGGGTGAAAAGAGCAGTCAGGCCGCCATAAAGACTTGGTTTGGGGTTGGAAGTGGTGGTCAAGTTGACTGCACCATACATCTTCCAGCTCACGCTGAGCCAGACGGCAAAGCCAAGGAAACAGCCCAGAATTGGAGAGATGACTGCCGCAGCAAGAGATTGCTTAGTCCAGAAAATGGTGAAGATGAGGGGAAATATACCAGGAGCAGAAATCATCGGACCAAGGTAGCCAAACCAGGTCATATTGGCACCAGTGTAGTTGAGCATGATGACAAAGCCGGCGATGAAGATACCGTAGAGGATAACTCCTAGATGCGACACCCGCACAATCGTCTTGTCGGAAGCATGGGGGTTTATATAAGTGCGGAACCCGTCAAAGGACAGGATACTGCTGACTGCAATCAACACAGACGACACGGTACTGGTCAGAGCCATGAAAATAAGAAGAAGAACTCCTCCAGTGGCACCATTTCCAAGGAGGGCATGCACCATATAAGGCATGATATAGCCTCGGTTGACTTCGTCGGCGGTGAACCCATTAGGATAGGTATGGATGGAGACCGGGCTCTTCTCCAACGCTCTTGCCGTCAGACCAATGACAGTACCAAATCCTAAAGGAATGGCGTAAATTGAGACGGCAGCCAGCAGATATCCAGGAACAGTAGCTCTGGGCGTAGCTGCAAATGATTTTTGCCAAAAGGCCGTGTCCATGACCACCAGGGCCAAGTTACCGATCTTCAAAGTCAAACCCCAGATGATTGCGTTCTGCGACTTGATGGTCAGCAGCGACCCTTTATAGTTCCCGGGAATATAGTGTTCAGACGCAGTTGCCTGTAGCTTTTCGTACAGACCCGAGATGCCCCCAACATGTTCATTTGTCAACACAGAGATGGTAAAGAAGATGATGAGAATAAGGGCGATGGTTGTATGGAGATAATCAGTGAGGAAGGTCGCCTTGAGACCGCCAACAATAGTATAAAGGACCACGCCAAAAGGAATAAGGATCGTGGCAGCCACAACGTGCATTCCAGTGATACCAACGAGCAGCTGGGACCCGGTCAAGATCATGCTCGACGAGCCGCGAATGTTGTTCACAAGATTCAAGATGATGAAAAGGATATGCCCGACCTTACCGTAGCGCACTTTAACGATCTCAAGCGACGTATGAGCAAAAGGCACGCGCAGCTTGGCCTGGATACCAATGACGGCCATCAAGGCGATCTGAAAACACAAGCCTGAACCCCACCAAAGCGGGACCGCAATGCCATAGCGGTAGGTCATGGCAGCGCACATGACGGTCTCGTTGATCCACATCCAAGACGAAAACACGGCCGAGCAAGTCAATCCCACGCCCACGCTCCGATTGGCAACCATAAACATTTCCGAGTGATTCTGCTGCTCATGGAGATACTTGCGCGTCAGTCGCACCGACACGATGATGATCAAGGCAAACAGAACCGACAAACCCACAATCGTGCCATACCCGGCACCTTTGCTCAGTAGCTGAATTCCTTCAGTCAAATCAACAACCATTGCTCGAATCGCACTCCATGGGGTATTTTGTGGGCTCTATATAATTCAGCCAGCCGTCGAAGGCCGCCAAGAGCTTCTATTCACTTATGTCAAGGTATTTCGAGCTCACTCATTTTCTCGTCGCTTTCTTGCGTAATTTGACTCTCGCCGAGTTGAGGATGAGGATCGCCTCCCCTTACAATTTGGCTTGACACTCAGAAGTGAACGTTTGGTGGAGCTTTGTCGACTGTAATTGGCGGAAGTACACGATCGGTTTCGACGATCTCGCAATCGTCGGGTGCTTTGTAGCACTGTCCGGGGGACAATGATCCCGATAGCCTTCCAATCGAGGCTAGACTGAAACGGCCATCATCTATTTGGAATACATTCCCGGCAAGCTCATCGGCTGGCAAACGGAAAATAAGCCAGATGCGGGGTCATTGTGGGCTCTCCCGAGTCCCAACGACTCACGATAGAGCCAAGGAGGACAAGCTTCTACGGACGATGTTACAGAGAGCTTAGCACAATGGCCATTCAGGAGAAATCCTTGGCGGACATCATTAACCGTTGGGTGCAGGCAATCCTTGGCAGATATCTGTACCCGTTGGATGCATCAATCCTTGGCGATCATTGTCAACCGTAGTAATGCCTTTGTACCGATTGGGAGTTTCCTAATCGATCGTAATAGGCATGCTGTCGCTAGAACCCGGGAGCACCTCGTGGCCGACTAGAGCACAACTGGATCAGAAGGAAAGCCCAGACAATGATAGCAAGAGGCGGCTGCGAGTGTGGAGCATTTAGATACAGCGTCAATGGCGAGACAAAGACTGTGGTCGTCTGTCATTGTAGTCACTGCCAACGTCAGTCTGGCAGCGCCTTTAGCATGTCGATGGTAATCAGAACCGATCAGTTCCAACCCCAACAGGGAGAACTGATCTTTTTCAAAAGGCCAGCCGACTCTGGCAAGATCATGGTCTGTTTCTTCTGTCCAAATTGCGGCACGCGCATCTACAACCAAAAAGAAAACGAGGACATCATTATATTGAAACCAGGAACGCTTGATAATACACAAGAAATCTCCCCATCGCGACAAATATGGGCTGCAAGGAAACAAAACTGGCTGGATATATCCAATTTGCCGGTCTACGACTATCAGCCAGAGTAAAATCATAAAGCATTCCTCTGAGTCTTGCTTTTTCTATGAGAGCACATTGGGCGTTGTGGGACAAGGAGCCTTCATTGAGGACATTGGGGCTTTATGGCTTTATCGAGCGTATGGATTCCTGCTGCGTCTTATCTTAAGCTGACTCACCAGCTCAGCTCGCGCTCTGGCGTCATCTACTTGACTGGATCTTGTGTAGCTCATGCGTTACATTGAACTGACGCGATTGCCCTTGAGCTTTGCAACCTCCAATCGGATGGATCAGATAAAAAGATTGCGAGAAGATTCGTGATTGGTGACGTCCATTTTGGTGTCTACTGCTTCTCCTATGTGAGCACACCAGAATGATTGAGGATTCCCTTTAAGGGGCCTGTTCCTGTAGATAATAATACACTTTGCTGTCTTCCGACGGTTCTTAGAAAGAGATGACTAAAAAATCATGGATTCTGAATGCATTTGTAATGGACTGCCCGGGCCATCAGAACCCCGGGCTGTGGAGGCATCCTTCGGAAACGGCTTCTGAGCATAATAAACTCCAGCATTGGATCGACCTTGCCCAGGAGCTTGAGGCTGCTCATTTCCATGGAATCTTCCTCGCAGATGTCCTGGGCATCTACGACGTTTACAAGGGACCTGGGAATATTGGGCCTGCCATTGTAAGTGGTGCCCAAGTGCCTGCCCATGATCCTCTATTGCTTGTGCCCGCTCTGGCCGCTGCGACGGAGAACATTGGGTTTGGAGTGACGGTCTCGACGACATACGAGCATCCTTACGATCTTGCTCGTCGATTCTCGACTGTCGACCATCTCAGCAATGGACGGGTGGGATGGAACATTGTCACTTCTTATCTAGAATCAGCCGCCAAGAACCACGGGCTCGACACGCAGATCGACAAGCTCGAGAGGTATGCTATAGCCGACGAGTATCTCGACGTCGTGTACAAGTTATGGGAGCAGTCATGGGCAGACGACGCGGTAGTGAAGGACAAGAAGAGAAACATCTATACCGATCCCAATAAAGTACGACTTATCAACCACAAAGGAAAGCACTTCACAGTTCCTGGTCCAAATCTAGTCGAGCCTTCGCCTCAGCGGACTCCTTTACTGTTCCAAGCGGGGATGTCTCCTGGAGGCCGTGCCCTGGCTGCCAAGCATGCTGAAGCCGTGTTTGTCGGAGGCAAGAACGTGGCCGATCTCAAGGCCACCGTCGCCGACACTCGAGCAAAGGCTGCTGCCCTAGGCCGTGACCCGGGGTCTCTCAAGTTTCTTTACGGCATCCAGGTCGTCGTAGGTGCTACTGACGAAGAAGCAAAGGCCAAAGTAGCCGACTACGTCAAATATGCTGATCCTGAAGGAGCTTTTGCTTTAATAGGAGGCTGGACCGGGTTCGACGTCAGCAAGTATCCTGACGACGTCGATCTGCGCACCGTGGACGACCCTGCTTTTGCAGGCTTCATCAAGGCTCTGAGCGAGAGTGAATCGCCATGGAAGGATGAGCCTGTTTGGGATAAGCGTGTCCTTACCGAGTACACGGCCGTTGGAGGACTGTCGCCCACCATTGTTGGGAGTGCCAGTCACGTAGCCGACACGTTGGAGCAGTGGGCCGACGAGGCAGACCTCGACGGGTTCAATCTCAAGAATGTGATCCGGCCAGGCACTTTCACCGACATTGCAAAGTATCTCATCCCCGAATTGCAAGCTAGAGGAAGGTTCTGGACAGACTACGCGGTCCCTGGAGGAACGTTTCGAGAGAACATCACTGGCATCCCAGGCAACAAACGCCTGGCTGCAGACCATTACGGTAGTCAATTTAAATATGCGGCCTGATCTGCGGCATATCTTGCAGAGCATCGATGCTTGACCTAACGTCGAGTGCAGCCATCGTAGTCTGAGAGCAACGGGGGGGACAAACGTCGGCCGAAATAGGCGCCCTTCTACTGTAGCAAACCAACCTCTTAAACAAGCCAGTTCATAGATATATCTTTACTTTACAATTCACAGAGCGCTGCTGGACGGTATCGCCCTCGACCCATTTCTATATAATATTGACTAGACAGGCCCCACGGTTAGAGCCGTCGGTCTCAACGTCTATATTGCTGCTCGCCGTGTCAAGCTTGCGGGGCAAACTCCTCGGGCGAGATCGACCTATGGGAGCCGATTGGGAGGACCGTCACGTGAAGGGGACCACCTGATCCTGTTACTTTCCTCTTTGGGAGAATAAATTCCCGCCAGACTGGTGTAACGGTTCTCATTTGGGACCTCGTGCTCCCCTGGACGATCGCCACAGAAAGAGACAGAAACACCAGCCGAGGTACCTTTATGTACCTTGATGGGCCTAGCCAGTCTTAAAAAAAAGGATGCAGGCATCAGCAGAATTATCTTACGTAACTTTGGTAGCCAGAAGAAAGTACAGCTCCCTGGGGCAAGGCTCCAAAGGTAACCTGAGGACCCAAGAGAAGGAAGAATGAAGACCTATTTAGGAAGGAGAGCGGTAGGGTCTTGTAGTATGGAAGGGGTCGTGGGGTGCGGTGCTACTTACCCGGCGTTGTCAAGGACCTCCCCGAGTACCGCAAAACTTTTCCTCTTCAGTATTGCTAGCTGTAAACACGGTTTTTCAGTCGTCTTTGATTCCCTTTAAAGACCTGTCTTTTCCTCGCATTCCGTCGAACTGTTCAAGGTACGTCTGCTCTCCTGGATTCTCGGCCAGAACCGTCGAGAAAGCGGCATTCATGACTCACCCTTCTAGACATGTCTTATTACGAGTCCACTTCTTGGCCAGCTACACAACCTGTGGCATGGGAAGCCAGTTCCAGTAAGTGATTTTGTTGATGGATCGGTCTGGACAGCTGCAGAGGATCTATCCTGGGCAGAGCGGATCGATCTTGATCTCTCGAGAAGTGTGGTACAGTGCTAACCAGTCTAGATACCTCTTCGAATCAATATTTTGTTGACGAACCTATGGCGTTTGGCTCCCAGATCGATGGTAAGTTTGTCTTTTGTTTGCCGCTTTTCCGCAGCTGCTAACATGCTTAGAGGTTGATCGAGCTGTTGAGAATTTAATCAAGAGTGGAAAGTTTTATCCTAGACGTCCTGCTGTTCCTCCTTCAATGCCTTCGTTTGACCCCCGGATGTCGCAGCCAGTGACTCCACGGCCCTTTGCTCCCGCCGGCAACGACATCCTTCGTCCTTCCTCTGCGGGTTCCGGAGTGTTCAACGTCGGCATGGTCCCTCGATTCCCTTCATCTCCTTCGAATGCGTCTTTGAATTCGTCGACCAATGGACAGCCGCCACGTCAACCTCCCGCCGATCTCGGCCAGGTGCATGATATGAGACGACGAATGGGTCCTCCACGAGATCGTCCGATGCATAGTGATGCATACCCTGCTCCAGTGCCTCCCAATCAACACTCCAGGGTACTCTCGCCTGAGCCAACTAATCGATTTGGTGGGTATGGTGCTCTCCCGGGACACGTTGGCTCGTCTATCCTGGGGGATGTTCCAGTTTTCGGTAGAGATCTCAATACTGAAGGATCTCTTGCTGCTGCACAGGCTGAGGAGCAACAGCGGGAGCAGATCGCTCGCCAGCGAAGGGCCTTTTACGGCGTCCCTGACGCCCCCCCATCTGCCCAAGGTGCCCAGACGTCTTCTTCAGGAAATAATGCGGAGCAATCAAATCCGGTACTTCCTCCGTTGGGCTTGGACCGTCGTGCTTCCCCTAGATTGGCCTTTGATCCGTTTGCCTCTTCCCAAGGGTCTCGGATGGCTGGTATGTCCGAGTTTGATGAGATCTTGCGAGCTGGGTCTTCTGAAGGCGTCTCGCCGTCTGCCAAGTCTTCCTTCAGCGGCTTTTTCGACGTCAGCTCCAAGGTACAGTCTTCGAATTCGTCCCGTCAAGCGTCTTCGCCTGATAAATCCCCTGGGAACTCCGTTAAGGTCTCACCGGCCTCAGTTGCGGCATCAGTTCCCATCGGGACTAGAGATACCTCAGCTGAAGTGTCGAGAAAGTCCAGTTTGTCGAGCACTGCGAATCCAGACTCAAACGAAGTTGCCAATGGGGCTGGGTCTGAGGAAATGGGCCACAATGGTAACCGATATGACTGGTCGTCTAACGTGTGGGGCCATTCGTCTGATACCAAGATGGGAATGACCACCTCCGTATGGGGTTAAGAGGTTAACTCTTTTGTTTTTGTTTGTAGTCGTGGCTGCTTGCCGCGACGAATGGTATAAAAGATGAGGGGCGAGGGGGCTCTATTGATTTTGATCGGGTGGCGTCTAATAATGGGGAAATTAAGAGGAGTATACGAATATAATGTTGCTGGCGAATAACGAGACTGGAGACCACAAGGAGATGCAGATATTTCAAGGGCATTGTTGCACCTTTCGATTAAATTTACATATTAAGGAGTTTTTTGGTTGACAAAAACATATCATTTATTGGCTTTTCATAAAATCTTACGACTGAAGGAATGATTGAGAAAATATAGTGGAATTCTTCATGGAGGGTCATGTCGGCATGCTTGTTGCATGGGGGGAGATTGGCATGATATTGACCGTTTCCTTTTCTTTGCACCAAGTATGGATGGTGCAGAGAATAAAATAGTGGAGGGCTGTCAAAGGCGATTCTAATTGCATAAGTGTCTCGGAAGGAAGGAAAATTCAAGTCGAGCGAGAGAAAATTGTATTTATTGGTTGAATCTTTGAGTTTTACCGGTCTCGGGTATTTGCAGCACATGAGAGATGAAAATAATGGGCAGTGGTGTGGTCGGCGTGTTCTTTTTTTTTGGTGCTTGAGGGGGTGGTTTCTTGTGTCGTTGTGCATGGCGGGGGTAAACCTTTAAAAACGAGCCTTTAGGAGAAAGCAAGATATCATACAATGACCGATTATTCGTAGACTGGCGCATACATTTCCACAGCAGCAGACTATTTGCGGCGACGCACCGGGGGACAGCTCTCGAGGGTCCAGTGGCGTTTCTCTGCAAGGTCGTTCCATTCCCTCAGTTCCTCCATTTCTGGATCCAGCAAGCCTTCAGAGGGAGAAGCGCTCGAGTGACGGGCATCGTCTGTTTCTCGCAGACTCTCCAAGTTTGCCATCCGCTGCTTTACGCGACCGTAGATAGAGGCCAACGTTTGTGGGGGGAAGGAGGACAGCCTATTTGAATTAATTAAGCTGTCAAAGCATTCCAAGACGTGAGTGTAGTCCAGAGGATAGATTTTGTCGTCGCGGGAGCGAAGAGCAGCGGCCTGGGTTTGACGGAGCAAGGCCAGTTGATCTATTAGTTTTGTAAGAAGTTCCATGACAAGGTCAGCGGCTGAAGAGACAGGATTCAACGGAGGCTGAGCTGGGTCTGGACAGGGACGGATGGTGGTCGAGTCTGCCGCCTCAATGCGCTCCCCGCTCGTAGGCTGGCTCAAAAGGAGAGCCGGACGGGAGTTTGGTATTTCAGGATCGAAGTCAAAGGTGGAGAAGACATAATGGTCTTCAGGGAGACGATTCAAGACTTTAAGAGCCACCATCTCCAACTGCTGAGCCAGGTTGGCCTGAGACTCGGCCAAGCTGGTGTCTGGAGAGGTCCCGTTCGAGATGACTGAAGCTTCTTGAGGATCCAAGTCAATTTGAAATAGGGCGTTTGGATCAATCCCGGCATCATAAAGCCGGGGAGCTAGTCGGATCACGCTCGTATCGACCTCAAGCTTGCGACGCTTGGCGACATAGTGGCTATATTGAGCCTTGATTTCATTGCTCGATCCTTGAAGCCGGTGATGAGGGACTTCCCAAGGAGGTAGAGGCCAGTTAGTCCAGATGCGATTGGGAAACTGCCGGACTTGGCTGCCTAGGTCGCGCTCATAGCGACTAAGCCAAGAGGACAACAAATGCAGAGACAAATTCTGATGGGACTCGGTTTCAAGTGATACCAGTAAGGACTTCAAATCAGACAAATTGCGCTCGGCCATCAATCAAGCGAGGTGGACGTCTCCATGTAGGAAAGTGAAAGGAAAGAAGCCGTGGTAGCGATCCCAAGCAAAATTAGGATGGGCATTCCCGTTGGGAGTTACGAGAAAATTAGAAAGGGACGGCGCGGGGGATGCCATGTAACCCTCAGTAAGGGCGTGCCACGTTTGTTCCCACAACAGTCAACTCACTCCAGCACATCTCAAACTATTTAGAAAAAATTCTGCTTGCAGCTCTAGCGTGCCTCATTACACCTCCTCTACAAGACGGTCATTTTCGAGCCTAGTTCGGCAACAGCTGCTCTATCTATCTCTCGCGTAGCGTGTAACAATGTCGCAAGATCTACAGTAAATTGAACACCTTGGCAACCAAGAAAAGATCTCAAAGACTCTCATTGTATTTCAGACCCAGAGCTTTATCGTTTTCCTGTCGAGAGCGGTATCGATATCTGTCTTGTATCCATCTTTGCCCTGGAGCTGCCCGTCAAGAGTGTTTCTTGTTGCGTTGTGGACGGCCGTTTGAGATCAAAGGCTTTGCTCTCGAGACAAGTTCCAAACAGTTAACCAAGCTGCCAACAGTTAGATGGCCTTTTCATATCAATCTATACCGAGATCTAGACCTGAGACTGGAGCTCGGTCGACGCAGAGCGTGGAGGACGAGTCGAGTGCCGTGCATCGGCCATCGTCGGTGACAAGTGCGTCTTCGTTCAAAAACAGATCGGCCGCAAAGGTCGTATGGGGAGACGATACGATTGACAATGATCGCAATCCAGGATCGGAGACGGGCGCAGTCGTGCGGTATCCTGCCTCAGCTACGGCCCAGTCGAGTGTGATCAATTTACTCAATACAATCGTTGGTGCTGGTATCCTGGCCATGCCGTATACTATGAGGGCTGACGGCATATTCTTTGGGATCGTCGGAATGCTGATTTCTGCATGCACAGCTGGGTTTGGGCTTTATCTCCAAGGCCGCTGCGCGCGGTTTGTCGAGCGAGGCCATGCCTCTTTCTTTGCTTTGGCGCAGATCACATATCCCAAGCTGTGCGTCGTGTTTGATGGCGCTATCGCCATCAAATGTTTCGGCGTGGGCGTGAGTTATCTGATCATTGTTGGTGACCTGATGCCCCAAATCATCCTTTCTTTGTTTTCGCCCGAGCCTGGCTCGATCTTCAGCAGCCGGGCGTTTTGGATCAGTCTGTCGTTTGGCATTGTCGCGCCTCTATCGTTTCTGAGAACCCTCAATGCGCTTCGCCACACCTCGCTCATTGCTCTCACCAGCGTGGGCTATCTGGTGTTCCTGGTCATTGGCCACTATCTTGCGGGTGACACCCTAGAAGAAAAGGGCCCGGTGAGGGTGTTTAGTCCTGAATCCAGCTGGTCGATCCTCGCTGCGCTGCCAGTCATGGTCTTTGCCTACACTTGCCATCAGAACATGTTTAGTATTGTCAACGAGTTTGCCGACACTTCCAACACAGGCATCTTCCTTGTCATTTCAAGCTCCATTGGCCTGGCTGCTTTCTTCTACGTTATCGTCGGTCTCGCTGGCTATCTCTCGTTTGGAGACAATGTCACCGGCAACATCATGAACAATTACGGGCCCTTCTTTTCCGTCACCGTCGGCCGCCTCGCTATCGTCCTCCTGGTCGTCCTATCGTACCCTCTTCAGTGCCACCCTTGTCGCAACTCCATCAACAATATCATCCACCACTATACGCGCCCCTCCTTGGCGACTTCATCCTCCTCCCCCTCGTCGGCTCGAGCCCAGAGTCCGGTCAGAATCCATCTGCCTGAATCGAGATTCGTGATCTTGACCGGCGGCATCCTTGCCGCCAGCCTCGTCGCCGCCATCAACATCAAGAACCTCGAGAGCGTTCTTGCCTACGTTGGGGCCACGGGATCTACATCGATCTCGTTCATCCTGCCTGGCTATTTTGGCTGGCGCCTTCTGCCTAAACCCCTCTCTCTCTTTGCTGCCCTCTTATCCATCTACGGCCTCGTGGTGATGATCCTCTGTCTCACCGCTAATATACTTCTCTAGACTATCCTGTCTCGGCAAAAGAACCCGATAGACTCATGTTCTTGCCGGCCCATTGGTGCATTCCTCTGACACTCGACCTGTCACTGCCAACCCAGGTCTAGATCCAACGGTAGTGAGCCAGGTGACAGGGGTCCCCTGGCCACCTGCCATTTAACAGGGCTGATTGTCCAATTTAGCAAGGTAACGCGCCTGGTTTCCCCTATTGTAGCTAATTAATAATGGCCCGACGCGTGTCTGAGTGTCGAGAATTGACACGTCGTTACCGTAAAGAAAAAACCCCTTGGCCGCGTATTCTGGCCTCTCAGCAACAACCACCGTCCTTTATTTAACCTTGTGAGCTTTTTTTATCTTGTGAATTTGTGAATTTGTGAATGGCAGAGAAATCTTCAATGTCGACCAAAGGAAGATCATCCAGCGCGCTAGGAACGCAGGCGCAGGCGCGACCTCGACAGTTTGACTTTGGAATCATCCTTGGTGATGCGTTCCTCCTGGCGACGTTTTCCGTGGCCGCCATGGCATGGATCATCGCCTTCTGTGGTGCAGTGGCAGGCTCAGTTCGTGATGAATTCCCTCACTGGGGATGGTGGGCGATTGTCTATGAGCTGGTGGTGATTGTGGCTCTCACATACGTGGTTGTTTGCGATAAAGTCGCTTCCTATCAGTCGCTGGCCATCTCAGGCATCACGATCGCGTGCAGTTATATGCCAATTATGGTCAATAGCTGTGTTTATAACTCGGCGTCGGCCATGGCTGCTGCGTCGACTGGCGGCATCCTGCTCTCAATCATCAACTTTCTTTGGCTGATCTATTTCGGCTCGTCAAACGATGTGCCCCTGCACACGTTTGTCAATCGATACTCCATCAGACCCATGTCTTTCCACACAAGACCCATGTCGACCCCTGGCCAGCCGGCTCCGGGCGGACCCTACCCGCCAATGCTCTCGTCTGCGCAGCTATCTGGGTTTGAAACCACTTCCGAGCAGAACCGTCGTCCCTTGAGCACGGCTCGACAGTCGAGCACGCCTCTTGAGCACGATGACCCGGAGGACGTGCTGCCTCTGCCCACCGAATATCCTTACCGGGCACAGGCCGTCTACGATTATCAGGCGAATCCGGACGATTCAAACGAATTGTCTTTCTCAAAGGGCGAAGTCTTGGAAATCTCAGACATCTCTGGTCGTTGGTGGCAGGCCCGCAACGAAGCCGGAGAGGTGGGCATCTGTCCAAGCAACTATGTCCAACTGATTCAATAATGGGACATGGCTGGTTTTTGTGTTGCGTGTATTTTTAGGTCTTGATGATTTATGAGCTGTTTGTAGGCACACAAGTATGTACGTATTGTTTTTGCATAGCTGAAGGCTAAGAGACGATTCTATTTCTGTCATGGATCGTATCGCACAAAATTCATATCCAGTGCAGCTACGGTTGCGCTGAGAAAACTAGTCTTTCTAAAACTAATGAAACGCCATATAATACAAACACGTGTAAAAGCTCTAGAATTCTAAACTCTTCGTGATCGTCGGGTCGGTCGATCACTATGAATGGCACTAGAATGACCATTGGCATGACCGTTTTTAGTTCCTTCGAGTTTGACACCATTAGTGCCTTGTTTTGCCTCCTTTATCTCAATTTCAACAACAATCTCTTCTTCCTCGTCCTCGTCCTCGTCATCTGAGCGCGAATCATCGGCTCCATTGCCAGAGATGACTCGGTAGGCCACGCGGAGAATCATCACAAACCAGAGAATAGTCAGGATCTGCAACACCAGCAAGAGGACGTTGAAGATTAGCCATGTCCAGGACGTAAAGAACCGGTGTGACTCGAAAAGTGGACTAGCAGGATCGGGGTAGTAGCCTACTTGGATGATCTCGCGCGAATAAAAGAACACCGACCACATCAAGGCAAAGAACAAGAGATGGCGGGTGATGAACCAGGTGATCATGAAAATAGCAAAACATACATCACATGCAGTCTGTCGGCCCATGTACCGCAGCAGCTTGGCCGTCGAAAGGAGAACGTCGACGAGGTCCATGAGCACGAGGACGGTGTGGCCGATGCGGGTGAAAAACCAATGGTAAGAACCAATCATCAGAAACGTCGTGACAATATGGTGGCTGAACATCTGCCAGTAGTCGTTTCGACGCTCCTCGAGGTTGAGAACGATGATTTCGTGGATCCAGAACGCCAGCTGCATCAGATAAAACACCTTGAACTCCACGCTCAGATCTCGATGAGGCCATCCCTGCCAGACCTTGCGCAAATCCATCCAATACTCTGACTGATAGTACAAGACCATTTCAGTCACCCATGCAATCAGGAAATAAAATACACACCACGCTTGCTCGGCGAATCGAACCCGAGCTTTGGTCTTTCGAACCCCAGCGAGAACCGCAAGCGGGAAAAAGACATAATCCATCAACGCCTTTCGTATAATCAGAAACTGGATGAGAAATGTAAACACCAAATAAGCATCTTTAATCCCAGCCCGGTAGACAGTCGTTCCCGTCGTCGAGTACTCGGGAACAAAGCCATACTGCAGCGTAAAGAAGTTTTGCGCCCATTCATAATTAAAAATATATCCAATGCTCCATAATATCCCAAGCACAGTCACCAGGAGACCTGAAAAATTGTTAGTTTCCCGTCGATCTGGCATATGTGCGCATCAAAATGCCGGCACCGTATCCCATTTACTTACTTATCTGCCAGTCGATCAAAGTCTGGACCAGATAACTGTGTTTGTGTCGCATTCCCCCTTGACTCGAGTCGTCAGTTAAAATTCCACTGTTACAATTTTCTGGCTTCCTGGGCAACATGGCTCAGGGAAGCGGTTACCCGGTCGGCACCCTGGACGGGTCCTGAGATAGTCTAGGCAGAACGACCAAAGAGATTGCTTTTATTATATACACAAATGATTCTAGTTGAGGGTGACTTAGAGCGGTGTCTCGAGAAACTTTTTTAACGGCTTGCCTATGGGTTCAACCGCCAGGAGGAAGGTGTCGTGACCGTAGAGCGAGATGTCATGGCCAAGCTCGATATGGGTGACGTTTTTATTGCCAGCGCTGACCAGCGCATCAGCGATCTGTTTTTGCTGCCACGAGGGGAAGAGGAAATCGCTTGCGACGCCAAGGACGAAGGTGGGATGGTCTTTCATGGGACTCATGCCTTGGATGAGATCCAGCTTCTCGTTCTCTATATCCTGATCCGTTCTTGTTTTCCGGGGTCGCTCGTGATACGGCATTGGACACACGTCCGAAGGCAGCTGGTCCTTAGCGGCCAGGCGAGAGGACGCGAGAGACTGCTGGATAGAGGCCGATAGATCAAACAAATCCATTGCTTTGGAGACGTACAAAAGAGAGTTGGGGTCATATTCGAGGCAGAACTTCTCCCCTTGATGATCTAGATATGTCTCAATTAGAAAATCTGGACACAGAGCCGGTGGCATCGACGGATCCGCTCTTAGGCGACCAAATCGCTGTTCCCATTCTGGACCAGACCGATATGTGACGGTAGAGATTTCTCTCGCCAGTTTCATTCCCACGTGGGGAGGAACCGAGTCATAATAGAAGCCTCGTTTCCAGTTGGGGTCGGCCATGAGCACCTGGCGCTGGGTATGCCTTAGCGCAATCGAGTAGGGGTGACTGAGAGCACACGCAGAGATCGAGACAATACGCCCAACCTTATCAGGGTAATGGACGCCCACCGATAACGACTGCATTCCCCCCATACTTGCTCCAACCGATGCATATAACTTGTCGATGCCCAGACCCTTGCCAATCAACCGCATTTGGGCTCGGATCATGTCGTCGACGGTAATGATGGGGAATCTAGTGGCGTATATCTCACCGTTGGACGGGTCAATGGAGGACGGTCCCGTCGAGCCATAGCACGATCCAATGACGTTTGTACAGATAACAAAGAACTTGTCGGTATCCAGGGACAGTCCAGGGCCTATGAACTTCTCCCACCATCCGGGCGATTTGTTGTTTTCGTGAGATTTAGCATGGGAAGAAGCAGACAGCCCGGTGTGGAGGAGAATTGCATTAGATTTGTCGGCGTTCAGTTCACCCCAAGTCTCGTAGGCAATATCAAACGAGCGCAGTATTCCGCCATGGTCCAAGCGAAGAGATTCCTGGTCGTGGAAGATTTTATATCCACTGTGAACGTTGGAATAGGACGGTTCTGGGCCGGACTCATAAGATTGGGAAATCGATTGAGTCCGCTGCTCGAGCTTATCAAGACAAGGGAAGGATAGCTGGGGATTTGATGATCCTTGGCTTGGCTTGTGATCATTGCCGCGGAGTAGCGACGAAGAAAAGGCCCTGCTCAGACAAAAGAGTCGTGATTTCAGAGCTGGTCCATTACCCACATATCTCCTGACAGTAAAGCCAAGGATCATGGCATAAAAACAACTCGATAGACTTGTCTTTGCTTCCTGCCGTCTACACTGTCGTTGCGTCGTTCGGCCGGGTAATGGCGTCACCGACCTGGTAGCGCTTCAGTCACATGGTCCTCCTGCTGGCTGGCATCGACTACTGCGATCGAGGCTCTCAATTCTTGCTTTGCAGTCGATCTGAGCCGATCTTATCAAGCTGTTACATCTTGTCTAAGGCCACGGTCCAAGATTACCAGAGGTACCGCGAGATACAGGTTCCTGAGTGAAATATCACCAGGGTCCAAAAGTCCTAGCAAAGAAATCTACATTGCCACGAGACCCAAGCTAGAAAAGGTTTCCCTAGCGGAGCATAGCTTGTCTATCAGCCATGCATGACAGATGCGTCCAGTTCCTGCGTGCTATCTACCATGAGATCGTGAGCATTTCTCTCACGTGGGAAAGCAGTTCTAGAACAGCTGGGGCAAAGGATGTAAGGCGCTGTTACAAAAGTCTCGGGCACAGCGTAAGGGCAAAAAAGTCAACGTCAGAAACATGATCTGATCGAGGACACTTTCTTACAATGGACAGTTCATATTGGGGTTTGGCATGTCAAATGAGTCCAGAGTAGTGCTCTCATTCTCGACTGATTTCCCTCTTGAAAGGGAACTTCTTCTTGTACACTCTACATTTCATCCATTGGGCCGTACCTGTCACCTCTCACGCTAGCACACTTGACTGTAGTCCCGATTGCGTTGTGATGAGATGGAAGGTTGGTCATCGCTTTGACGAAGAACGGGGCGTTGCTAAGCCATCTTTGGGCAACTCCAGGTGAGCCTTTGCCGTTACCTAGCAACACCTCACTCCAGTCTGTCCATCCTTCTCCCCCTTGTCGTGCTCATCAGTCGCCTAGATTGCAATCAAGCCATTGAAAGTTGTTGTCTGGCGCCTAATCTATCTACGTTCAGTCACAGCTCTTGACTGATATCTTTGGTTCCTTTGTGAGCTTTTTGGAATCGACCGTCTTATCTCTTCCTGAGGTCGAAGTTGGGCCCAATGTTTTCCCGCCATCAACCTCTAAGCCCAGCGCCGTTCCAGATCCCTAGTTATAAGGTACGTTGTATTTCCGAGTTGAATTGGTCTGACGTTGAAGCAATCTGTTGCTACTGACAAATATAACTATGTCTATGTCGATGATCCCTCGACACCGCCAAAGATTCGACGAAGTTCTTCGGCATCATCCAGGCTGTCGTCTGCAGGTACGTTTGATTCTTTACTCTGTTGTTTTGCTTTCTTTTGTTTATGGTCTCTTGGCAAAAGTCAAGAGAACGTCCATTCATCTGGGCAATTGGGTCGAGTTCCGATTGTGCCTAGGTGCTTTGATTTGTTTTGCTATAGTCAGTGCTGTTTCTAACTTTTTAGCTGCTGCCACAGCTTTGCGGTCGTCGTCTCAACTAAGTAACCGTGAAGACCCTCCCCTTCCCCTTCCTACGTCTCGCCCTTCTTCCGTTTTGGGTCGTTCATTTAGCCGGGGCTCTTTGCGAAGGCCTCAATCGGTCGAAGATATTCCCCTTTCTCAGCGATCCCTTCGCGCAACAAGGTCACAGTCGTCTTTAGGGCTAGCGAGAACTGCCTCGAGACAGTCGCTGGTGAAACCGGTCCAGCAGGAACCTAAAAAGGCCTCCTATGTGGTTGTTAGGACTGGACCTGACCCGTCAGAAGCCGCTCGTCGTCACACCATGGCGGGATCGTCCAGTATGAATGCTCTACATACTCGCCGGTCGACTTCTCAGTTGGGCGCACGATATCACTACGCTTCGAGTGTAGATTACGAGCTTGAATCCATCTCGGAAGTCGACGACAGCCACGTTACTGTAAATCCAGTGGCTTCGATCCCCCAATTGCGACACAAACCGTCTCATCGCGCTTCATCCCCTCAAAAATCTGCCATGAAAGATTCCTCCCGCTCAAGATCGGTCTCGATATCTTCCAATACAGATGATGCTTCCAAGCGACGCGTGAGCTTCAGCTCCAACTCAGTTCTGTCTTCAAACAATGTCACTCAAAAGTCTTCAGCGATTACTTTACCCTCTGCGAACACGACAACTTCAAAAAGACTTTCGCGACCCCAATCCCAAGCAGATTTCCGCTCAGCATCATTACGAAAAAAGCAGTACGACCCGCCAAAGCTGTCGATGGCTCCTGAGGAGCTTCGAAAAGCCTCTAACCGCAGCCGATCTTCTTCAATAACGAACAAACCCGCCAACGCTTCCAAAGCTGCTCCTCCCAAACGGACCTATGTCGTCGAACGGGATCCTAGCTATTCTCAGAATAAACCAGTGCGGCCCTCTTCCATCGTGGGATCTCACAACGGCAAGGCACCTACAAAGGCCGCTGCGGCAGCCGCTGCCGTGGCTGTCGTCAACAACCGGCAGTCTATGGCTGCTCCTGCCGCCAATGATGACGATTCGGATAGCGGGGAAAGCATCTACTCGGATGCTCCTGAGATCATTGGGACCGGAAATCTCGATGCAGCACTGGCCCAGTCCTCCAAGGCTTCCAAAAAGGCTGCTCGAAAGCAATCTCTTCGCTGGAAGAAGGCTGGAACGCCGTCTACAATTGAAGAGGAGCGATCGTCATCAGTCACAACGATCAGACCTGGAAATATAAAGCCTGCTGAGAGCACTTCGGTTAGTCACGAGTCTCAGTCTTATAAGGAAGCCTCTGAACCGCCTAATGCAATTAAAACTAAATCGGCAAAGGTGGCAACTCAACCCAAGGAGGCTCCAAAGGCGAAAAAGAACCCCAAGAAAGTCGTCAAAGAAACGCGAGTGGAAAGGCGCAGATCTGTTGAGAATGGAAGTCACCGGGCTGATGAAAGTAGGAGGTTACATCAAGTGGCTACTGCTGAACTCGATGAACCTCTGGAAGAAGTAAATGGCGGACAGGATCTTGTCTATGAGGAAGCTGCTCCAGCGACCCCCAAAGAAGATATTTCGGATATTTCTGTAAATGGAGACTCGGATGAAGAAATCCTAGAGGATCATCGAGAGATCGCGGAAGAGATTCTCCCTGTGGAAGCAGCTCAAGTGGCCGAAGAAGTCGTTTATAGGCGCGATGATAGTTCGTCTGATTACGGTGAGCGAGCGTCTATTTATTCAGAGTCATCTTTCAAACGAGTTGTCAAGACAAATCAGACCCTGGCCGCCGAGAGGGATTTATATGCGAGAGAGGCGGCGCTGAGAAACACAAGTACGAAGACTCGAAGTAAAACAAAGACCAAGACAGGCCGGGTTCCGATAAAATCTCGGCCAACCAGGGAAGAAGAGATTGACCAAGAAATTTCCCAGGCAAATGAGCGATACGACCCTGAGGCCGACCCTCGAGCTGCCACGCGAGCTTGGGTGCAGACTCTGGAACCTGAGAATTCGTATAGCGAAGAATTAGACCATGTATATTCCGGAAACTCTGATTCTCGCTACTTTGCGCGCCCAGCTACAAGCTTTGACGACGAGGCGTCTATCCACTCTTACTCCTACCCCACAACCCAACGTCGATCTATCTCGCAGCGTGCTCTGCGACCTTCGTCGTCGCTGAATTTCACTCGGGCGCCTAGACAGAGGTTTATCGTTGTGAGCCAGGGCATGCCTCGAAGCACGACGATGAGTGAATTCCCTGCCAAGAACGAAGAACGAGCGAATGGACTGGTGCGGACAACGTCATCGAGCAGCTTCAAGCGACGGCGGGAAAAGGGCAAGAGCGACGGTTTCAAAGGCTTTGCGTCCATGACCATGCGTCCAGAGGTCCAGGTTGAATATGCCCAAGGCCAGGCTATCAATGGCACGCCTGAGGCACCAGTGGTGATTACGAATCCCAATCAATCACGACTGCTGACTCGTCAAACGTCGAATAACAGTCATCAGTCGGGTCGCCGCGGCTTCGGGTCCACGCTAAAGCGGGCGGTATCGAGGACCGGGTTCCGACCTGACGAGCAGCACTTTGTGTCGCGGATACGGGACTCGGACTCGGAAGATGGGTTTGCGCCACCCGTGATGCCCCAAGCCACAAGCACGTCTGCTACATCGTCACCCCAGAAGGACCGTCGCAAGAGTGCTTTTCAACTTCACATGGAGGAGCGACGAGCCAAGAAAGAGAGGAAGCGACAGATCCAGGCCGAAACTCAAGTCCAAACCCAGCCTTACGTCCAGCCTGCCCCCGTCGCCCCGTCGTTAGGCCATCAGTATTCGTATAGCTACGACGAAGGGGCTGATCGTGCTGACCTTGCCGAGGCAGCCCAGCCCCGGCGAGAGCGGTTAATGGACTATGTCGGGCATCACGGCAACGTCAATCATGTGTTTAAAGAAACAAACCAGCACAAGCCCTCATCCGCTCCTCCTCCACTGGATATGGAAAAGGTCAAGGCAGAGACGGCTGCTCAGGCACAAGAGCAAGCGCGGATTATGCTTCGTGAAAACGGCGCTAACGTTCCTGGAAACGCACCTAGAGCTACAGCACCGATGCAAACGCGGGCTGTTTCTGATTCGTATCAGGTGTACGAGCCCAAGAAGAAGAAGTTCAGCAAGATCCGCAAGATTTTTGGACTCAAGAGCTAGAACGCTCAGGAAAAGGAATCAAGGAGAAGAGCAAGGATTTTGTCTACACCATGGATAACTGTACTAATATTTTTTGCCATGTATAGTGTTAATATGTCTGTCTGAGGGACGGTTGTCGAGCTTGCTTGTCGTAGGAGATGCTCCCAAGTCGAC
The DNA here is from genome assembly GCA_003707065.3 of Trigonopsis variabilis. Lineage (NCBI taxonomy): Eukaryota > Fungi > Ascomycota > Trigonopsidomycetes > Trigonopsidales > Trigonopsidaceae > Trigonopsis > Trigonopsis variabilis. Next base: position 536,758 of record PPXM03000008.1, on the reverse strand, counting down.
GTGTCAACGTCCACCTTAGACTCAGAATGGATACTCGCGCTTTAACCGGGCGGTTCTCGTGTCGTGGCAGCTATATACCCGAGCTGGTTGCGGATATCCCTGTGCCCACCTTAGTTGGAGGGCGTACGATCACAGCAGCTGCCTGTATGCGCCAGTATGGGTTCGCAGCGGCACGCATTACCAGGCGATGCTCAAGAATACGGGTGGGCCCGATCGATACCAAGAATACAAGAGTCGACATGGTCAAAGAAAAGCGACAGTGTGTAGCACGTCGTCAGCGGGATGATGACAGAGAAGGCCTGGATCTGAACTGCCAGTCAATGAGACCGATCGATAGAGCACAAGTACGAGATGGAGTTCAAGTTGAAAAGTTCGAGACTATTGGGGAGTCTTATGGTAATCGTGGTCGTGTTACCTCTACAAGTGGATCGACGGACTCGAGCAGCTTTGCTGAACCGTTGTCGTTATCGCCTCGGATGGGTTCGCTGGGTTACCCATCGTCGTCTATATCCAGCCCCAATAGTTACGAGTCGGTGCCTCACCTGAGAATTGAAGTTCCACGGTGGTCAGGCTCTCCGCTAGAGTCGCTGGATGATGCCACGGCCATCGACCGTCTAGCTGCTAATGTGTCTTGTCTCGATATCTCTAACCGTTCAGAAGGACCACGGCATCTTGCAAGTGTTGTACAGAGTCCAATTGCAGATCAGACTATTCTGGACCGTCGAGGCGCTGACTATTCGGACGATTCGTCGAGCATATATACGGATAATAATGGCGCAGGGACTACCAGGCCTCTTAAAAGCCTCTTTATGGAAGACATGAACGCCGAACAAGACGACGCTGACGAAGAAGAGCTCAAGGCAGACACCTTTTCAGTCGATTTCAGTTTCACCTCCCTAGTACCGTGTATAGAAGATCTTGCGCTAAATCAAGATGAACAAAGGCCTACGTCTTGCGCGGCAGACAAAACTGATGCTCCCGTCTCGCAATCGACGGAAAGAGAAGACACGCAGGCAATGAGTGCGCTCCCCAGAGCCACGAAAGATCATCCAGTGAGAGACAAGGTAGGTGAAAAGCTTTGCAGCAGTGCCAAGGGCAGTCTTCTGAGAGAAGGTGACGAGAATGTCTGCCCTGGCTCATACAGCGCAGACAGTTTATTCTCAGCAGCCAAGTGTGTTTCAAATCTTCATCGAATGAACACAATCGAGAGAAAAAATAGCACTGCGAGAAATAAACTGCTAAATAAGCATGTCTCTGACAAACAAGAACAGCCCCTCCCAGTAGTGTACTTGGAATCTCCTACTCTTTCCCCAGTGTCTAGCCACGATGGAAGCAGCACTACTAATGGCTCCAAATACCTCTATAAGCCCCCTCCTGTTCCTCCCAGACGAGTGTCAACCCGAACCAGAGCCCGGAGCCTCTCAGAAAGAATACCAAGGGAACCTACAAATGCCCTAGACTCACACCGTTCTACAACGCAAAGGCACTCACGGACAAGTGAAAGACATGTACCTAGCTACATGAGGCCCACCACCACCTCGACAAAGTACGTCGCCTACCGGCTGGAAAAACGACAGAATGCTACAAAAGCTGCCGAGTCCTACAAACAGCACATTCCCACGTTCAGGGCGCCTAGGACTTGATACTTTAGACATTGCTTGGCAATTGGTGAGTTTGTACAGATTAGTTACCTCGAGATGTTTTGCTGCTTCCCATAGGTCTTGACGACGTTGCTCTGTTGGCAGGCGGTCGCTGTAGCGCAGAGAGGTAACGGTAGAGTCTAGTTGTAACGGCCGCTGCTTCACCAATCAAACCTCACCCATATGTCCAGGCCCGATCTTTTTACCAATCCGATCCGAGTACGTGAACGAAGCGCCTTTCTAACGGCAGTGGATACGCCATGCGGCCCACACAGCTCCTCACTTGTGGTACCCGACCGTCTTGGGCGTCGGATTGACCGTGGGAGCGCTTGTGTTTACTCCTATCCGACGACGATATCTTTATCCCGACTCTGCGCCCATTCCCATGTCCTATCCTCTACCGGGCAAGCGAGAGAAAGTGAGCGGATACGATGATTAGATTGAATAGCATTTGGTTACGGTCGCGTGTGACGTAGAGCTTACATACTCGAGCCGGGCGCTTTTCGTCTAGGTCCATGGTCATGATTATTATGCAAGCAGATCTTGTTCGATTTTGGGAGCAGCCTGGGCCTCGGCGCCGGAGAGGAGCTCCCTGTCTCCTTCTTTGACCTCCTCCTCGTCGCCCTCGTCTTCTTCCTCTTCGCCCTGGCTTCCTGCCTGGTCCTCGCCGATCTTTCGTCTGACGTCGCCGGCCATGCGGACGCCGTTGCTGATGAGGCCGTCCAGCAAGTCTCGTAGGGTGATCTTCTCCAGCCCGGCCGTGAAGGGGCGGAGCTGGATGCTGGCGACGAAATCGCGCGAGAAGAAGAGCTCGAGAGGCTCGTCGGCCAGGGCGACCATTCGGAAAGTGGGCAGGGTGATGAATAGGGGGTGCGTGGGGTCCAGAGCCTTGTTGGCCATCGTCGCCGAGACTCGTCGATTGTCGTCTCCCGAGATGGACAGGTCGGCGATCAGTAACTCGGCTTGCGACGTATCTTCAGGCGTTCCATACTCAAACGCCTGGCGGATGAAGTTGGAGACAGCCGAGAGGTAGATCTCGCCAGGCTCAGAGGTCGTCGTCACCGGCTGGGGATTGCCGTCTTGACCGGCCGGAGGGGTTGTAGTTGTGATTTTGACCCAGTGCCGGGTGATAAACAGTAGTCCCTCTGACATTTGGAGGATGCCTTCGCGGTCGACCCTCCCGTCCCCGTCCTCGTCGTAGAGCTCAAAGAAGTACTCCATGCACTCCATCAGATCGAGCTGCTTGATGGCCCCAAGGCCTTTGGCGACGTCCTGCAGGCTCAGCGCTGCGCTGGCCGACGTGTCCCACCTGCGGAACAGCCGCTCGAGGAAGTCGTGCGAGGTGGTGGCCCAGTCGGTGATCCCGCTCATAAAGTCTATAAATGCGGGATAATCCATCGACTGTTTCTTGGAATTCAAGGCCACGCGACTGCTGGACAAGAGAGCGCCGTAGAATCGATCGTAGATGATTCCCAGGTCCGGCTGAGTCAGGCGGCCCACGTCGCGCAAGTTGCGGAGCTGCGTGCGCTTGGCAAACGATTCTATACCCTCTAGAACCTCGTTCTTGTGTTTTCGGCGCTGGTCAGCGACGAGTTCGTCGGTGATGACCGAGAACTCCTTGAAAGCAATGACCAGCAGTTCTTGAAATCGCGTCACCTGGCGCAATCGTTCGTTCTTGGCGTTGGGATTGACTGGCTCATCTAGCGTGCCAAAGTAATTCTTGAGGATGGAGATGAACGTGCCGTCGTCTTCCGCGTCGAGCAGCTCTTCTCCGTTGATCCTGAGGATGGCGAGTCCGATCTGGAACAGCGTCTTGGGGCCTTCGAGAAAGAAGACGTCCAGGACTCTGAATGCAAAGACCAGCGGCATTGAATTGATAAACAGAGACAAGAACCAGGGCAGGGACACGACTGACAGCTGGATGTCAGCTTTGGTGATATGCTCCCACAGAATGGGCATGGTCTTCTCCACCAGGGCCTCAAACACGCGCTGGTCGAGTAGCGTTCCATACATGGTGGTTGAGTAGTATCCAGGGACGAGCCTGTCGCACAGGACCGACAGACACCAAAACGCCTGTTCCTCACTCATGTAGATCAGCAGCGCAGCCCCGACGATGTTCATGGCCTGGCAGTAGCCGACCTCGGGGTTCTTCCAGCTATAAGTACACAGTACTCGCCGTAAGCGCTCGATGCCCTCGGAATGCTGGTACGCAGGGTACTCTGGCAGCGAGCGGTTGAGGTCTTTTTCGATTTCCTCAATTGCAGTGGACATCTGGCCGGCGTACTGGGCCTGGAGCTCCTCGTATACGCCAGGGTTGAACGCGCGAAGGTACATGGACCCACTGGTCAGTTCCCAGATCTCCCCGCGTAGCCTATTGGGCAGACCGACGCGGATGAGTTTGTGGAACGTGGGCTGCTGCACCAGCGTTAGATTGCGGCCGTGGCTTCTCATGTATTCAGCCCACAGCCTCATCTTGGCCTTATCCCTCAGCTTCCTTGCGTCCCCAGGGTATCGAAACACTTGGCCCAGGCCTCCTGGCGGCGGCCGTCGGTCTCGCCGGTCGGCCAGGAGAAAGTCAGAGTACAAGGTGAGCGAGAAGTTTGTCATCTTTTTGATGTTGGCCACGTTGGCGCGCAGATTGCGTCGCAGCATGTCGCAGAAGCTCTCAGACACAGATCGCAGGCCAATGAAGTGGATAATCAGTCGCTGTTCATGCCACGTCTGTACGCAGAGCGCAAACATGTAGTTCTTGGACACCACTCGCTCGACTCTGCGGATGGCCATCAACGGCAAGGCAATTATGCAGGCCCTGCGCTCGGCCGACGAAAAAACCAAAAAGTTCGCCGTCAGGTACACCTTTCCTTGGTAGAACTGGGGCCCAACATTGCTCAGGCCCATCTCAGCCGCCATCTCCGCCTCGATGGTCTCCCCGTCGGGCAGTCGGAATTGCTGCCGGAAAAGCTCATCGCGCGAAGGCAGGGACGGCGCCTGCTCAAACAGATTTATGGACGCTGCTCGCTCTCGCAGCGCTGATAGAAAAGACATGGCACTCTCTCAGGCAAGCTGCCAAGACTCGAGTGCGATATCTCAGTCGACAAGTCCAACCAACCAACGAGCCCCTGGACAAAACGACAGAGTTAGAGGTTGCGGGAAAAATTCAAGGCGCGGTAGCACGGCAGTACTTGCAGCAGTAAAGAGAGGTTTACAAGTCCTAGGGTGCCAAGTGTATAGGAAGCTAGGCGGACCTAGAGGACGACGGTTGAGGTTGGTTGGTAGTGAGGGTTGTGTCAGAGGCAACGTCGAGCGCGCTGGGGACGAGTGCAGCGAGCAATTGAAGACTTGTGGGCTGCAGGCGATTTGCAATTGGATACGTATGAAGATGAGCAAATGAGGAGACGAGGGGATGGAGAGCAGGTGAAGAACAGAGTCGAGGTTTCAAGACGGTAGCGTTACTCGGTGACGTACAGGGAGGAGGCCTAGAGTGGAGAGCTAGAGGACAAGAGGATGGATATAGCGCGTATAAACGTGGTGACGAGGGTGGCGACGAGGGTAGGTAGTATGATATGAAGCAGAAGATGTATAGACAAGACTAGGGAGCAGACATGTAGAGGCCAGTGTGTATGTTACAGATCGAGTTGACTTGGCTGCTATCATTCACACAATTGCGCCCTGACCTGTTAGGACTTTTTGACATGTGACATATAGAGTATAGTATTCTATCCTAGTCGCACAGAGGAGGTTAACTATCACATCCAAGTCGTATGCGAGACTGCTCGAGACTGCTCTCGAGTTCACCTTTTATTGGCAACTTCCTACTATAGAAACTGGATGGCTTCACGTCCTTGAATACGGCACTTGGTTGCTTTATTACCTACTGCTCTTACGCCTGCTTGTGCTCGCTGGCTGCTGTTAGCTGCTCGTAGCCCTTATCAGTCTGATAACCCTATCGAGTAACACTGGTCCACTGGTCCATCTTGTCGTTGATCTCCTATCCCGCATGATCCAGCAGTCTGCGATTGTGGGTGCTCTTGCGTGCCAGAAAGATACTTATCTCCGAACGTTCATCACAAAAGTCGTCTCTTGCCGGCCAGGACCAGCCACTAAGAACGGCCCGATTACATATGAGGCCGAGTTGGAGGATACGATCTTGTTTCCCGAAGGTACGTGCTCGGCTGCGCTCGATGCTAACATCCACAGGCGGAGGCCAGCCTACTGACCACGGCAAGGTGATCTTTGGCGACAAGATCCTGCCCGTGACCAACATCCGCCGCGACCGCCTGAGGGCCTTGCACATTCTGCCCGAGCCAATTAACGAGGGCTCTGAGGTCAAACTGGAACTGGACTGGCCGCGGCGGTTCGACCACGCCCAGCAGCACACTGGCCAGCATCTCTTGTCGGCGGTGCTCGACAAGCGCAATCTGCCCACGCTGGGCTGGAGTCTCGGCGAACGGCTGTGCTACGTCGAGCTGGAGCGCAAGCTCGAGCCCGAAGAGCAAAAGGAGGTCGAGCAAGAAGTCAATGACTACATCCTCGCCAACCTTCCCATCACGGTCGAGACCCCCGACAAGACCACCGTCGACACGTCCAAGATGCCCGACGACTACGAGACCGACAAAGGCGTCTTGCGGGTCATCCATATCGGGAAGCTCGACGCAAACCCCTGCTGCGGCACTCATTTGTCCTCTACTGGCCAGCTTCAGTGTGTGGCGCTCCTTCACTCGGTGCCAGCCCATGGCACTAACGCTCGCTTGTTTTTCCTGGTGGGGCAGCGCGTGATCGACTTTACCAAAGAGTCGAATGCTATTCTCAAGACCCTTGGCGCCACGCTCTCGTGCCCAAATGACAAAATAACAGAAAAGGTCGACAAGCTAGACACGACCCTCAAGGATACCACCAAACGAGAGAAAGCGTGGATGACGGAATTGGCCAAACTCGAAGGCAAACAAATTCTACAACAAGTAACGGAGAAAGGAAGTGCGTTTCTGTCGCGGCCCATCACATCGGGACTGGAGTACCTTACCCTTCTGATGAGGGAGCTGGGCGACCCTAAATCTCTCCCTGGCACTGTGGTTCTAACGTCTGGTGAAGGATCGAGTGGGGGAGCCATTGTCATTCTCGGAAAAGACGTCGAATCGGCTGCAGACAAGGTCAAGTCGGTATTGGGGACGGCAGTGCGAGGCGGTGGAAAGAATGGCAAATGGCAGGGCAAGGTGACTGCATGGCCAAAGGGGTCGCTCACAACTATACAAAGAGGGCTAGAATCGCCATAAAGGTTTATAAAAGAAGCACTGTGAGCCATATGACCATATACAAGCTTCTGGGCTATTAGATCATGCCTATCTACAGCTTATCTATCTATTAGATCGTGATTGTATTTACAGGCCTAAAAATCATATACAAGCTTGCCGTTGCGGCCAATCTTTGTCTTTCTGTTCCTCTTTTGGTCATCTCTCGAGGCGCCGTAGCGGTAGCCCACATCTCCTGCCGTCGCAGGTGTAAACCGAAAGACGTGCTTGTCTCCCTCGGCAACTAGGCCGTAGATGGCTCTCTTTTCGGCAGGCGAAGCCTGTCGAATGTACGGCCGACCGTAGGGGTCCAGACCTTCCTGGTGGCGCTCGAGGATGAGCGAGGCCGGGGGCGAATTCAGCTCCTCGGCGGCTTCCTCAGGGCCAAAGTATTGGTTCTCATTCACGTCCAGAAATCGCACTTGATTGGTGGCAGACAAGGTCTCGACTTCAAACAGCGGCTCCAAAGTCTTGGCTTCGCCTCGAGCCTTTTCTTGACGTCGACTGGCTGACTGCGCCCTGTCTGTTCCACTGCCCGTGGATGAGTCGCCAAAAGCTCCCATTTCATACTCAAGCGCCCTATCGACGCTTTCAAGATACGCATTCTTTTCCTCCTCCTGGTTCAAGCTGCTTTCCGACGCCTGCTCGAGCTGCTGGCTACCTAGGTTGTTCCTGGGGTCGCCTTGTCCCCCATAGACCAGCGGAAACGCCCGTTCCATATACTTTGACATCTTGCGGAGGTCCTTGGTCATCTTGCCCGAGCGCTCCCATCGGTTTTCGACCTCGGCTAGTCGAATCACGGCCTCAATGCGCTCCAGCTTCAACCCCTCGATTGCACTGATATCTTTTGGGGATAACCCTTCTTTGAACTGGCTCACAATCCGCTGTTTCAAATACGGCAGCAGCACCGGGTTGGATCGTGCAAATTCATTCGTGGGAAAAGGAGAAAAGCTTGTTGGTCGGTACTCGGCCAGCCTTGACAAGGCCTGTAACTCGGCTGGATCGCCTTTGTCATTGTTCAATCGCTTGCTCCGCCAGTACCCGAACCGGTTCGAGAACGCAAACGGGTTATAGCGGTGTCGTAGTTTGAAATCTTTGGGCCCCAGCCATTTCCTCATCATCCGCCGATATCGAGTCCCTCGCTCGACTTTCTCCTTAGGCAAATCGATGCCCTCTCCAAGCTCGGCATAGAACCGTCGGCCGATGTCTTTCGGGAACGCCAATCGATTGCGTATCGCCCACATTATCTATCGTCTGATCCTCGCGAGGACGTGCAAAAAAATTGTACCAGTGCAGATTGGGTCGTTACCAGGCCAGTGCAGCGTGCCGTTACCGTGGGCAGCTGGCACAGCCGTCCGTCCTTTCTACACTTACACCATCCCTCCCTGTCACCGTTGCCAGGCCAGGCTCCATCACCCGTGTCTAGTCAAGGGATCGTCCAGCTGAATCAATGACTGTTGGAGCTCTTGTTGGGATTTGCCTGTATTGGGCGTTCTCCCTTGCTTCCTCGTATACTGGATCTAGACTGTTGGCGGTCGTTGATCCCGCCTCAGTGGATCTTTCTCACTACTCGGTCTTCTTTGATGATCTCAGAGGTATGTGCTTGCAGAATGATGAGCAGTGCTAAGTATTAGATCACGGGTACGCAATTGATATCAAAAGTCCGTCAGAGGACCCTTCGCTATCTGAACTGGGCGAGAGATCGTACGACCATGTGATCCTGACTCCTCCGGCCAAGAAAGGTACAGTGGCATCAATTGATGACGAATTCTAACAACCCAGCGTTTGGCAAATCCATCAATGCCTTGGAACTTACCGAGTTCATCGACGATGGAGGAAATATCCTCGTTCTTACTGGAGATGGCCCGTGTCCTGAGAGTCTTAGGGACCTGGCGTTCGAGCTGGGCATCGAGCTGGGCCCAAGACATACCACCCTTGTGGATCATTTCGCGTTTGATACTAATTCTGCTTCGTCGCACGACCACCTGGTCCTCCACTCTAATAACGTCCCCGACAATAAAATCATTAGCCAGTCTGAGCTGCCTCTATACTATCATGGAACCGCCTTTGCGCTGTCAAACAGCCCCCTACTGGTTCCCCTTGTCAAGGGCCCTTCGACAAGCTACACCTATTCTCCTAAAGATGAAGGCCTAGCTGTTTCGGAGCCCTGGGTCACTGGAGACCAGGCCTTTCTGGCAGCTGGGTTCCAGGCCCGCAACAATGCTCGAGTGGCACTTGTGGGCAGCGTCGATGCGTTTAGCAACGCTGCTTTCAAGGCCAAAGTCCAAGCGCTCGACGATAAAAAGTCCTCGTCGACCTCGAATCGAGAGTTTGCCCGCCAGCTCAGCGAATGGGTGTTTCAAGAAACCGGTGTCATCCGTGCTCTAGAGCCTCACTATCAAGCACTGAAGCCGCTTGACGACTCTTCCATCTTGAAAATTTCTGAAGATGTCTCGTATTCGATCCCCTTACAATCGTGGGACGGCGAAAAGTGGGTTCCCTATGTCGCTGATGACGTCCAGCTCGAGTTTGTCATGCTTGATCCCTACTACAGACTGAATCTCTCGTGCGAGCCACTCGACCAGGAAGCCGTCTGTGGCGTCACATTCAAAGTCCCCGACCAGCACGGCGTCTTTACGTTTGTCGTCGACTACAAGAGACCGGGCCTGTCCTACATCGAGAGCCGAAAAACGGTCACCGTGCGACACACGGCAAACAATGAGTTCAGCCGGTCGTTCGAGATCCCCAACGCCTGGGTCTACGTGTCGTCCTTCTGGTCAGTCGTTGTCGGCTGGCTGGCGTTTATCGTTTTCTACCTCTTTACGCGAGAAAACAAGACAAAAAGTGAATAGAGCCCCTACACTAAAAAGAACTAACGAGTATTTTCCATGAATGTGGTCCTGTAATCGTACACAAAATCCCCTCATTGCGCGTAATCCCATCGACTGTATAAGGCTCGCTTTGCAACCAGTGGCCGGGTCACCACAACGGCGACGATCAAAACTCCAATGGTGACCAAGAGCTGGGCGCGATTGAAGGTCTTGGACAGAACGTCGAAAGGCTTGGATGGCGTGATCCGGGTGAAAAAGACATCCGTGCCATAGGCAAGAATCATCGCAGTCGATTCAAGGTTGGTCGGCCACGACACGATGTGCCTCGAGCCAAGGACTTTACGCCGGTGAGAAATCACCAGCCGCTTGTCGGCGCCGAATACCGCGCTATAAGGTGCCAACCCTTCTTCAACGTCGTACTTTGACGGCTTGCCAAAAGGCGCCCGGCCGTCGAGGAGCGTTTTAGGAAGAGAATAGATCTCGTTTTCGGTGGTGGCAGCAATGATGGCCCGAGAGGTAATGCCAAATCGAGTTATAGAAAGCGCCATTGACGTGATTGTGAACGGAGTGATGTGAGACCGTTCAGCAACATAAGGCGAAGGATAGTACTCAAACGAGGAAAAGTTGGCGAGGCCTGGATAGGTCCACCGTGCGTTCTCTTCAGATGATTCGTATAGATCCCAAACCACGATCCTACTGCCGACAGAATCCCCATGGGCAACAAAAGAAAAGACCACCCAGCTTTCACCAAAGAGAATAGTGATGGGAGAGGAGTGGACACTGCCATACTCTTCTGTGTGTAGAACGCGTCCAGACACGACATCGACTAAGACCACATATAGAATTTGCGAAGCTTCGTCGTATGCAGCGAAGGCAATCATATTTGGGTTGAGATACTTGTACAACACGGAGCGGTCACCCAGGACCCTGCCTATGGAAACAGTGATATCTCCTGGGTTCCTATGAGAAGTCGCAACGATTTTGGCCGACTCGGTAGGGAGATCTACTTGCCAGGAGGACACCAGCAAATCATCTTCATTGTAGTATCCTCGAAGGCCAGTCGAGGAGGATTTGACAAAGTAATGGCGCTGAGGAGCTTGCACATCATCAGAAAGAGCAACAAGGCGGTCATTTGATGTCAACCCGTAGATGGCCTCATCCACAGCAAAAGTATCAACAAGACTTTCACCAGACTGGAGATTCACACCCCATTCATGAAGAAATTTGCCATTAAAAGCATCAAATAACTGGACTGATCCACCTCTGGATATGAGAGAAAAGGAATGGTTCAAAGAATCGACTTTGACGTTGAGAATATCGCGACTAACGCCCTCAAGGACCCATACGACTTGTCCCGTCAAGGTATCCAAAGCAATCACCTTGCCAGCGTCTGTAGCAGCGACAAGGAATTTATGGAATCCAAAAAAGTCATCTTCTGTAGACGAGGGCTTTATTGACGACTCCTTATTGCTCGCTGTTGAGAGAGAATCGATCCATGATTTGATCGCAGAAGGCAGGCCTTTTATGTCATGATAGTGCCGGCACAGACGGGATTGAAAGGCCACCAAGAGACTCGCGTCTTCTCCAATCTGGTAGTCAGTAGCTGAAAGGGTCGAATTATCTTGAAAATCGAGAAACTCAGTCGCAACGATTTTCGACAGCCCTTGATCAGATTTCCAGATGAATTTGCCGTCATCCAGGAAATATAGCGACCCATATCTGGAAATGAGCAACGTGACACGATACTCGTCCGTCGTAAACGATCGAGTCCAGTAAAGCGGTTCATCGAGCCAAGGTTGGTCAGGATGCGAAGTCTCAACCGCCTTTCCGCCCTTTGTAAGAATCTCATATGATTCTGGTGTAGTGATCCGTAGATTTCCAGAGTTATTTGAGATCTCATTGATTGAATCAGCGGTCAACGTGGGGGCAGTAGTTCCCGAAGACAAGTCATGGATTGAGACGGAAACATGGCTGCCGTAATCGTATGACAATCGTAGCAGACCGTCATTTGATAAATCTGCAGACAGTTCGTCAAATAATTCCGGCAAATTCAAAGAAATTGTCTTGGCCCCGTTTTCTCGCAGAAAGTTTATGTTGACGGCCTTGGCTTCCCTTGAAACAGTAGCAGTCAAGTAGCCTTTCTTTGATATAAAGAACGTGGCAATAGACAAGACCTGGGAAGCGGTCGCTTTCACATCAAAGGCCACAGAGACTTTGTCAAGCTTGGGAGAAATAACGACATATTTTAGCCTTTCACCCTCTGAAAAGACACAGATCGCAGACTCCGAGCCAGCCTGTCCAATGTATTTCACTTTCACATCATTTCCATCAACCTTGCTCTCCCAATTGACCGTACCAGTCTTGGGGTCGACCAGCAGCAGTTTCCCGTCTTCAAACCCGGCGAGGACCGCATCTCCTAGGGAAATCAGTCCAACAGCTCGCCCTGAAAACGATTCTTCCCAGATTGCAAAGCCAGATACGATATTCCACACACTCAAGGATGAGGAGTCTCCCTGGTCGGCGCTCACAGCAAACAACTCAGGACCCACCTGAGCGCCAGACACAGGCGTGCCATCCAAGGGTTGACGCCATAGTATGTCGCCATTGCTAGCATTCAAGTTTGCTAGGATGCCAGATTCGGTGATGGTCGTCAAGCTCCCCAAGGGAAGGCCCGTCGAGGGAGGATTGTAAATGGTGGAATTGGCAAACGGGACGCCAATCTGAGGGATGTGCCAGTCCACAGAGTATGCTTCATCCGGAAAGACGGCTCTTACAAAGCCAATCAGGAACCAGACGATCAGGATCCTCATTGATGGTGAATGGCAGTGTAACGCTGAATGGACTGAGAGGTACGTATCGTTTGTATGCGCAATGGTGACGGTGGACCACAGACTCTGCTCACTTTGCATGTAGAACCATGACTACAGATGCCACAATTGCTCTCTAGATTCCAGAGTGGCCCAATTGCTGTGCTAAAGCAGCAATAAACCAAGAAAGAAGCAGGAACGGCTGTACGACTTTGTATGGAGGACACTTGTCGAGGAAGCCTTGCAGTGTCGCTACAGAACAATCACTTCATAGAGGCAGCGACCATTCCAGGCTGTCAATTTGTTATACGCGTCTATCATCAGTATCTGCTATAATGGAACACCAAGGATGTATAAACACACTAATGTACAAAACAAATGCAAAACACTCTATCAACCGTAGAACGAAAACCCCAATATAGTCTGTGAATAAAGTCAACTTTCCTCCGCGAAACTGCCAGACCTTTGGCCGGCCGAGCGACGCCGTAATTTGCCTTGGAGGATAGTCAAGACACCTCTGGCTTCGCTGTCGAGAGCTAGCCAAGAAGGCAGGATAAGCTTTTCGGGAGTAATGATGACCTGATTTTCCTGCGTATAGCCGACATTCAACGTCGACACGGTACGAGACAAGACGCGGCCCAAATCACTCAAAGCACTTCGCGCAGTCGGTATAGGTGAAAGTCCGTAAGGTTCAGTCTCTTCTTCTTCGTTGGCTTCTTGTTGCTGGGCTTGCTCGAGTGCCTCTTGCTCTGGTGCTTGCTCTTGGGCTGGAGGTGGCCGTTGTTCTTCGTTGCTGATGCCCAGCTGTTCCTCCTCGTCCTGCCGCGTTTTGATTTCTTCGAGGCTTTCCTTGGACGGGAGCTTGGACCCGAATTCCCAGTAGGTCTTTTGAGACAAGTCTTCGGGAGTCCACCAGTACTGGGGATACTCGAGCGTGATGTTGTTGATGATCATGGCAATGCCAATTAGAATCAGCGAGCAGACGATCTGGTCGACCAGATACCACCACGACATGTCAGCGACGTCCTGGATGATAGAGGGCAGCAGAGCCGACGACGCAGCAGGAGGATGCATGCAATTGAACATCTGCATCAAGAACGACGCTATGCCCACGCTCAAGCCGCCCGACATCCACATCTGATGTTGCTGCGCGTTTGAATTCAGCCGAAACAGCTTGGAGATACAGACACCTTTGGTTAGTGCTTGCGTTTCCCGCGCTTACCTATCAGGGCTCCAGTGAAATGGCCAAACAGGATATTCCGCGGCTGTCCTAGAGGAGACTCGAAGAAGGAAAAGGCCAAGAGAGCCGAAGCAGCCTTGGGTTAGAAGACAGCTTGAAATAGACCTACAAAACTCGAAAGCATGTACCCTCCGGTAAGGGTGTGGATTCTGGATCCCGTATAATGCGTCACTGCCCAAGCAGAGCCCACATAGCAAAACGCCCCCACTAGAGTGTTTAGGTATATTATATACTCCTTGTAGGCCACTGACCGATCCGATGGGCTTTTCCGATAACCAAAGAACCACACCAACGGCCAGGGAAACCTGTGCAAGAAGCTGGGCGGGATAAACCGATTGAGATAATTATCAATAGTAATCATCCTGGCAAATTCGATCCATCGACGACCTGCCAAGCTTGACTCTGGTGATTTCTTTGTTGACGATCGGCCGCCAGATAAGCCGTTACAGCTACAAAATTTATTCCCGGTAACATCGGATTGTTTCGATGACACCAGGCCCATGGCAAGACACTGCTATTGCCTTGTAAGTGTAGTACAAACGAGGATGGCAATATCTTATATTGTGAAACTACAGGGAAATCTGTCCCTTTGTCATCCCTGAAGCTGTTTTCAAGTCCAGTGGATGTGCGCATGTTGATGTCATGTGACAGTGCTCTTGCAGCTGCTAAGAGACTGGGGATTTTATACCTGTTTTTCGTATTTTTGTGCTACTATCGCGTTTCCAAGCTTGTACGCTAACAGTGCTCCTGAACTCTCGACCGTTCAGCTCTTTCTGCTGTCCTGGCCAGTGTACTGCTCCGTTCTGCCTCCAATCACAATGAGCCAGTCTAATTACACTGTACATATTTCCCATTGCTCTTTAGCCTGCTCGATTCCGTAGAGAAACACAGACATTTAAGGAATGTAATACCCGGGTAACAGGAGATCGGGACTCAATTGAGCATTGGGTGATTTCCTTGTGGGTAAACGAGTGGGACCACACAGGCCAGTAGCGGAAAATCTAGGGAAAGCACGAGAGCGGTACATTTTTGAGGAATTTTGTTTTTTTGGGCAGACGTCAAGGCACTTTTTTTGTCCGTCTTAGTGCAGTGTTTGGAGTGTTTCATTGTGGCCGGATAGGCAAGTAGCAAGTTTGTCGAAAAGGAAGACTATTGGACAAGTCCAGCGGCATCTGATTGTGGGTATCTTCTTCCGATATAAGCTAATACACAGATCGATGGCAGAGACGGTGTTATTGTCGTCAAAACTACAGTCACACGACTGCGATTTCAGCGAAATCTCGGAAGACGAGCTTCTATCGGCTCTGCAAGAGTTCCCGCATCAAGTCCAATTGGCTTCTATCTCTGCCAAAAACATCCTCCAGCGGTCAAGCGATATTCTTGATGAACTGGAAAGCTGGCAAGACCAGTGGGACTGGGACGCAGACCAGGTTGTTGACAAGGCTCGAGCGAAATGTGCATCGATACGGAGTGAGTTAGAGTCTTGGAACATTCGGGAGGTTGAAGGCTCGGTTTTGAACGTTTGCGAGCTTACATCGGACGCTGGAACGGTCCTGGCTCTACTGGTGTTCAGGTTCCTGCCCAAAGTGTTTGCAGTGGATGAGATCTTGAGCAGGATGGAGGGTTATATAGGAATGGCCGGCCTGCATGCTCGGTTGGACGCTCTACTACGCGATACCGAGAGTCTGGAGCTAGGCGCCCGTCAGCATCAAGTCACCCTGGCTGGCACGCTATTACAGGAAATTCTAGACTTGGCCGACGATCAGAGCATCGATATACCCAAAGCATGGATAGAGCAAGTGACCAAGGAACAGGAAGCCTTGGAAGCTCTGCGAAAAAGCAAAGACCATCAGGTCTCAATTCCACAAACGCAAAATCTCGATCAAACAACGCTTACATCTCCCGAAATAGAGGCAAATAATAGCGAGTCGACTTTAGCCAAAGTCGAGGATACCAAGTCTGTGGACGATCAAAAAGACGGTCCTCAGATCTTTGTTCCTCACTTGCCGCCCGTCTCTCTATCGTCAGGCCTCGTGTCAGATATCTTGACCGGTCTGGTGTCTCCCAAATTGGCAACGATTCCAGAAGTCGACGATCCAATGAATCCTAGACTTGCTGCTGCTGCAAGTCGAGCGACAGCGGTGGCGCAAGAGAAAGAGCAACTCCGTCTTGAAAGACTCGAGCAGGCGAGGCTGGAGCTCGAGAGGAGACAGCACGAGTTACTGGAAGAACGGCGGCTGAAGCGAGAATGGGAACTCGAGTCAGGCATCAAGGTGGGACCGCTGTACAACGCGGAAGACAAGGAGCCCGAGTCTCGACTTGTCGACTCTGTGTCATTCCCCACTCTACCCAATACTCGTGCCAAAGCGCTTAGCGTGCAAAACGGGTACTCGCTTAGTCCTTCGCGGTCGCTGAGGTCTCTGAGATCGTTCCATAGCGCGAGGTATACCAAGAGCACCAACCACCACGTCGCGACTCAGGAAGCCAACGAACGCGCAAAAAATGTCAATACAGATGACGTGTGGAAGGCGTTATCTAATAAAAAGAATACGAGCTACAAGGCTGGATCCGTTTCTTCGTCGATTGGACGGGCAATCAAGGAGCCCAATCAGCAGGCTCGAATACCCCGGTCGTCTTCTGGTCCTGTATCTGACCAACTGCCGACGCTCATGTCTGCATTCGCGCTGTGTGACGACGATAACGACGGCACAGCAAGCGAGATTGGCTCGTTCTACTCTGCACGAGGGTCTGCGGTGATCACGCAGGAGCATGTCTTTCAAGCCTTTAGCGATGCTTCTTCGCAGCATGCAGGAACCATTGACGAATTCATGTCAGATTACAATGAAGGAAGCATCAATAGCCCTACCTACTCACGACGAAGCTCTATTGCCATGGGTCCTTCTTTTAAGCACCTTGCAGGTGTGAATCCCGGTCTCAACGGTCTCCTGAATTCCGTGCGATCTCATAGTCGCAATTCTTCTCTTGGTGACGTCTCTCCCTCGCCAGCTCAGGGCTCGCTGAGCGCCAACAAGGCTGCCGCAGCAAGCACCACTACGCCTGGTCGGGGAACACCCGACTCTGAGCTGCACGATGCCAAAGATATCAACGCACAGGCTCAGAACCTGGTGATGACTCCTGAGAAAGCACCAAAGCCTTCGCCTGGACGGACACTGGAGCAGAAAATCAGCAAGATTCTCCAAGACCTGCCTTCAGAAGTCAAGCTGTCGCCAGCTCACAACGGGTCTCGCTTTGGCAGTTCACTGTCGCCGCCAAGCGTCGCCTCTTCGGGTTACGGCGAGACGAGGCAGTATCTTCTCTACAAGCCCGATGGAACAACGCAAACTCTGTGGGTGCGCATCGTGGCAGAGCGTGTCATGGTGCGGGTTGGCGGTGGATACACTGAACTGTCGGAGTGGCTCTACAACTACACCATGAAGAACGTCGAGCGACAGATCGAAAACAAGGAAAACAAAGACACCGCTGCTGAGCTGGGCCAGACGGCGTCACAGATAGCCAAAGCAAAAAGCAACTCATACTTCCCCCTTTCAAATGACTTTGGGCTCTCTGTCTTGTCTTCCTCTGGACGCAGGCCCCAGACCATGACAAGCTTATCGCCAACCAGCGCTGCCGCTGGCTCGCCAAATCTATGGGACAGCCTTTTGAAGAACACAAAACGAACCAGCAGTGCTGGCTAGGACAATCATCCAGACCCGGTCTGATCATGGGAGCATCTATCATCTCACGGCGCAACGACGATGTTTCTTGCATATACATATAAGGAGTTGTATTTGGATAGTAACGAAAAGAATATTGATTAGTTCAGTAGATACGCAGTTTAGTGCTCATCGCGATGGAGGCCTCTCTGGCCTCCCTCTGTTTCCCTTTCTAGACAACGGCCGCCAATGCGATACAGATACTAGGGTAACGCTACATGCCGCCGGGTCGAAGCTCACTTTCCATTCCCACTACTAGAGGCGATGGCCTCTCGAAAAGGGTTCTGGTCTCGAGTCAAAGAGTACAGTGAATCGCATGGACACGATCTTGACGGCCCAACGCCTGAAGAAACGGTCGTGCACAAGGCCCTAGTGGAGTATTATTCCACCAGGGAGCATTACATCCCGACATGGCTTGGCGGGAGTGGACGGCCACAGCAGATGCTCAATATCGGGGAACGAGCGAGACCTCCTCCGGCAACGGCAACTTATAGTCAGCCACCCCGCTCTGCTGGTGTACAAAAGACCATGTCGTTCCAAGACATTTACCAGAGTCGCATCACGAGCAGTGCCCCATCTACGCAATCAGCGCCGGCATCTCAACCGTCGGCGACTGCGGTAATGGGACGCCAATCACTCGACGCCCAGAGACGAGCGCCTACGGGGCTGCGGGTCCAGATCCCAGACACCCAGCCGTCGGCTCACGTGCCTCATTCAGCCATGACCCCAGGCTCTAGTCGGTTAATGAGCCAGTTGCGAAGTAACCGGTACAGAAACGGTCTCCAGTCTCCTACCAGTCCTGGGCCGGGAGCAGAAGGAGAGCCAAACTCTGCTGGACCCTATTTCTCGGCGAGGTATTAGGTCACGCAGTCGAACTACTCATGGAATGGAACTACTCTCTCTCTGGGGCACCTGACGTTCAGCTCTAGAGATGAAATTAAAAGAGGAATTATAACTGAGAGAATTGGGTCAGATGCATTGCGCACGGGAAGGTTACTGTTTGTATTTGAGATATTGGTGGCATTCTATAGACACTAGTAGCCTCAATCATTGCATAAATGAATCACCTCTAAAGCATACGTTTTATGTATCTTATGTATGCTTTAGAGTCCTTTATTCGTCTACACATCTTGTCGCTTCGATCGTCGCCCGTCTGGAGATGCGCTACATCTTCACGTGCATCGTCTCTGGATCTTACGTACGTCCGCCTCGACTCGATGAGTTCTGGAGCTACAGGATCGCTCACTGAAGAATACTCTTCCAAGGTGTCGCTGTTGTACTGCAAATCCAAGGTGAGTATTGCTCAATGCTTGTGGTGCTGACGCCATCAGGTTTACGTTCACACCAGCGCTCGTGCCAAAGACAACATCGCAGGCTTTCTGGCGCTTGTCCGGCCCAAAAACAGCCAGGCAGATCAGGACATCCTGCTCTCGTGGATCCCTGAGGCAGCAGTGCAAGGCGAGGACTATGATAGCTACGTCAAAGTCGATTTGGATGCCGAGACCGCCACTACGTCGACCAGTGACGTCTTGGTATCGCGGCCGCCTTCTAGTTCAGTGACTTCTTATGCGTTTTCAGTGCCCTTGCGAAACATCTACTCGATCTCTGTGCGGCCACCCAACTCGGGGCTGTGGTGGGGTTCCATTATCGTCTATACCCGCGATGAAGATGTCCTGCCTGCGCTCTTCTTCCACGACAAGGAGAGCTTTTCGACATCGCAGGAGCTGCGCAAGCGACAGCGAGACTTTGAGCCGTTTGTGTATGAAGGAGGCGCTCACCTGTTCTGGGGAGGAGACCAGTTTCTAAAGAGTCTGAAACGGTACGCCGATGTGAGGCAGTCGACGCTGGAACCGCAGCTGTATCTGGTAAATCCCGATAGCGTCGACTCCCAGGCTTTTATCCCTGCAGACGTGGCTGTCTTGGAGAAAAAGGAAGAGCCCTGGTCGGTGTTTTGGAGAAATGCTCGCTGGACGGTGCTGGAAAAGCTGGCCAACATCACCAATTACTCGAGACGGACGGCAAAGGATCTGATTGACAACTCTCCTCCGGCGATTAAAAACATCTTGAATCAGCCTGAAGTGCAGAAACTGGGCGAAGACTTTGATTCGGCTCGAGTCTATCTTGCCAAATGGGCCATGTCCATTGCCGAAGAGTCGGAACGCAATAGGAAAAGAGTGATCTGGAATAGCCACAACTCAGACATCTACGGCTCTCTCGTGGGCGATTTTGAGATCCTCGATATCGAGAATCATGTCGAGCGACGCAAGCCCATTTCCTTGACCGAGTGGAACAGCTTCTTCGACTCTCAGGGGCAGCTCGATATCTCCAAAACAGAGGTCAAGGAGAAAATCTTCCATGGAGGCCTCGAGCCCGACGTTCGAGCGCAAGCATGGCCGTTTTTGTTGGGAGTCTACCCTTGGGAGTCCACTCTTGACGAACGACATGCCATCCTGGCGTCCAAGCGAGACGAGTATTACCGGCTAAAACGCCAATGGTGGGATAACCTCGAGGCTCAGAACGACGATTTCTGGAGAGACCAGAAGCATCGCATTGAAAAGGATGTTCATCGCACCGACCGGCAGATCGATATCTTTGAAACAGAAGATACGCCCCATCCAGATGCGCACGGCTCAATTACCGGTACGAATGCCCATCTGGAGCAAATGAAGGATATGCTTATCACTTATAATGAATACAATAAGAATCTGGGCTATGTCCAGGGCATGAGTGACCTGCTATCGCCTCTCTACGTCGTCTTCCAGGACGATGCTCTAGCGTTTTGGGCGTTTACAGACTTTATGAAACGAATGCAGCGCAACTTTCTTCGAGATCAAAGTGGAATGCGGCAGCAGCTCGTTTTACTGGAGCAGCTGGTCCAGCTGATGGACCCTCAACTGTACGACCATCTCTTGAAAGCTGACTCAACCAACTTCTTTTTCTTCTTCAGAATGATTCTTGTCTGGTATAAGCGCGAACTGGACTGGGAATCGGTTCTACGGCTGTGGGAAGTCCTGTGGACCGACTATCTGTCTAGCCAGTTCCATTTATTTATCGCGTTTGCGTTGTTGACCAAGCACCGGCTGGTCATCATCCATAACCTCCAGCACTTCGACGAGATCTTGCGCTACATCAACGATCTGTCGATGAACATTGACTTGGACGAGATCCTGACGCTCGCAGAGGTCCTATTCTATCGATTCAGGAGGACCGTTGAGCTGATCGACAAGAAAAACGAAGATGGCATCGTGACCTGGACTGGTCCTGACGGAAAAGCCCAGGAGCTGCCCACCGTCAGCCCTGAACTACACAATCTCCTGAGCCGTAAGGTGATCATAGTCGAAGAAGGCACTCGTCCCCCTGGTGTTGGAGGGGGCTAATTGGCCGATGGTGATGGGCAAGGATTCAATGGAAAGGCGTTGGTTAGATATGATTGCATATGGTTTGTTTGCCCTGTTTCCCGTGTAGGAATGCTGCTCAGCATGTAACATTTAATTCACTCTAGGACAGCTTATATACATTCTTTTCCGTCCATCCTTTCTCCCGGAGCATCCCTCCTAATGGTCCCTGGGAGGAATCGGGACCTCTGGGACCAGCCACGCTATTTATGTAACCATCTGGTCCGCATACCAGCGCTATTGACGGTCGCCTCTCGACCCCTTGAGCCCTTAGCTCCTTTTCTCGGTCCAGAGCCGTCAGCTTTTCGATTCTCTCGCCATCCTCGCTCGACTTGGGCTCGGTTAGCTCACACTCCTTCTTGATATCTTTGTCAGTGGCCGGACTGGGTATGTCCTTGATTGACAGACGTTTTTCCCCATCCACAAAGTAGTTGAACCGCGCTCGGCCAACCTTTTCAAGGAAAAGCATCAGCCGTTTGAGAGGAATCTCGTCCCTTGAGCGCAGAGAGTAAAAGACATCCATATAGGCTCGAGG
Source organism: Trigonopsis variabilis (assembly GCA_003707065.3). Taxonomy (NCBI): domain Eukaryota; kingdom Fungi; phylum Ascomycota; class Trigonopsidomycetes; order Trigonopsidales; family Trigonopsidaceae; genus Trigonopsis; species Trigonopsis variabilis. Next base: position 515,312 of record PPXM03000008.1, on the reverse strand, counting down.
CGGGTTTTCAGACAGCAGCATCTGCAGAGCTGGTAGAATGCCGGTTCCTGCAGCAAAGAAAGCTATATTACTGGGTCTATATAATTCCAGCAGCCGCTGCGGGACGATGCGGTCGGCAGGCATCTCACTAACGTGGCTAAACATCTGTCGTCGGGCAGGATACTTATCGAGCGGCGATTCAGGGATCCTATAATCGATATAAGGGCCTCTAATCATAATTCGAGCTCCCACTGGTTGTCGCTGGAGCCATCGAGAGACCTCTCCGTCCTTGTACCGCTTGACGACCAAGGCCATGTTGCCTTCAGTAGCCGCGTTATTGACAATTCGAAGATATCCATCTTCCAAGTCATTGCCAGCGGCCAGGGTCACTGGTAGGGGAGTGTATCGCCGGACAACGTTGATCTCGGGTTGGGCAATCTCCACACTCCAGATGCGGTGCCCGTCCCAGTACTTCTTTTTCTTTTTCCTCATCTGTCGCACCTGCTCTAGCGGAGGAGCAATCTCAATAAACATGTAATCTTCAGACAGCGGCACTTTTCTCAGCACCACGTAGCTCGTAAACGACAATGGGTTCAGTATATTTTCTTCGTCTGAAGCCCCTCCTCCCCCAATGAAATGATAGTATGCATACGCTGCCCACACTAGTCCCCCTGCGCCGACAAGAATAGGCATGTAGCGCCGCCAACTGTTTTGCTTGGGAAAGCTGGGGAACACAACGTGTGGCTGAGGAGGACGAGGGATCTCATAGGTCACCCGTTCATATTTCACTCTCGGCGGACCGTTGGGATCAAATTTCACCGGGGAATCTGGCTTCTTTGTCACGTCCTTGCACCTTCGAGTAACGACAGAAAAGCTCGCTCTGCCAGCGTTCCAGTTCTTGCGCGAGGCAAGCCCCACACATTTCGGGTATATCCTCTGCATGGAAATCGTCACAATAGGTCAGATCAAGCCGTCAACCTAAACACTGCCAATCTCGATAGCAAGAGTCGAGTAAAAAGGACGGCCAGGCTGTAACGCTAGTGAACGTTACAAGGGAACTAATATATACAGCAGATCGTCCTGTTATTTGCAAGCGGTGACACTGAATCGTACTCATATCGTACAGAGTTGTCTTTTAATTATTTTTTCGTACCTTCCATATGACTCTATCTACGTACCAGCACTTTGGTTCTCTTGAGGGCGCTGAACATACTCGTCGTTACACCTTTATACTTTTCATCTTGACAGCTCCCCAGTATTTGAACGCAGAAGCAGCCCTGGGTGATTCCTTGTTCTTTTATACCTGAAATATTGCAGCTTGTGCCTTGGAATGAGTCTTTTATAAGCACATTCATGTCAAAGAGGCATCTGATTCAGACGGGGTCAAACTTACATCGGGCGCTATATAAGCCTCGATGGCGGTCTCTGTTGTCTGACGTGTATTCAAGGGCACATAGCACCATTTATGCGCTTTCTAGTGGCCGTGACAAGGCAGGAATAGCCGTGATCCGTTCCTCAGGCCCTGCCTGTCTTGACGTGAGTGACGTGGAATTGCAGCAATTACTCACGCTTGCAGATTTACCGTGCTCTGGTAGGGACTACAAGAGACCCGGTTCCGAGAATGGCTCAGTACGTGACGCTACGGTCACCCAGCGAGAGAGCAGAAGTGCTGGATCAAGTCATTACGCTGTATTTTCCAGGGCCCAAGTCGTTTACGGGAGAAGACGTCCTGGAGATTCACTGCCATGGCGGTCGAGCGGTGGTGCAGTCTATTGTCGACGCTATCTCGTCAATTGGTTCTCCCGACCAGCTGATTAGATACGCTGAACCGGGGGAGTTTTCGCGGCGGGCGTTTGAGAACGGCCGGGTGGATTTGACTCAAGTGGAAGCCATTAGAGACATTATCGATGCAGAAACCGAGACCCAACGAAAGGCGGTGGTCGGGTCGGCAGCGGTAAGACAAGCCTGTGGGTTTCATTCTGACTGGTTAGGGCCACACAAAGGAGCTCTACACGCGGTGGCGAGCGGAGATTCTGACGATTATGAGCGAAATAACCGCGCTGATTGACTTTGCCGAAGATGAAGATATCACTCCCGGGCAGCAGCTTTTGGCCAACGCCAAAAGTCGAGTGTCAAACCTGGTCGCGGAGATCGATAAACATCTGAGTCAGATTGGGCACTATGAGCTGATCAACAGCGGGATCAAAATGACGTTGCTGGGCCCTCCCAACGCCGGAAAATCCTCGCTCCTTAATATCCTGGCTCGCAGGGATGCGGCGATTGTCAGCTCCATTCCCGGAACAACTAGAGACGTGATTGAGATCTACCTCGATATCCAAGGGTACAAGGTGGTTGTTGGCGATACTGCTGGCATTCGAGACTTGGCGCTTGTCGAAGACATCGAGGCTCAAGGGATTCAGCGGGCAAAGCAAAAAGCTGCAGCAAGCGACATTGTTTTGGCAGTCCTTCCTCTTGACCAGCCGGTGCCCGACGTTGTCGTACAGGAGCTGCAGATCTTGAAGGATAGACCAATTGTGGTCGTTGCAAACAAGGTCGATCTCTGCACGCCCGCGCTGGTGTCCTCTAAATTGGCGTCTCTTCGGTCTCGTTTATCATTTCTGGGGTCCATCGAACTGTTTGCTGTATCCTGTAAGAGCGGCCATGGAATCGACATGTTGTCTCGGCATTTGCAGAAAACTCTAAAGCAGATCGAGTCAAGCGACGGTCTGGACCCAATTGGGGCGTCTCAGCGAGTCAAGGAGCTGATCCAGTCCGAGCTACGCCCCAATCTGGTGGATTTTCTAGGTATGTCTGGTGCTTGCAACAACTGACACAATAGGCTCTTCTCCTGAAGACGTGGTCTTTGCGGCGGACGATCTACGACTTGCCTCGGAGGCCATTGGCAAGATCACGGGAGAAAGCATGGATCTCGAAGAGATCCTCGGCGTTGTCTTTTCATCCTTTTGCATAGGAAAATAGCTTCCTCGGCTTTGGAGATAATATACACGATATAAATAGGAAAAGATGAACCTAAAGTAAGCAATTGCTTTTCTGTTGTACTCCGTTGATAGATCTGCACTGGTGATTCCAAGCTTAAGGGACAAAGAACCAAGCAAAAGTCGCAATAGCACCGCCAATGGTCCTTAAGTGGCTGATTAAACAACAATAGGGGTAAAGCATGCTATTCGGATTAGGGCATACATACCAGCAATATAAGCAACCTTCATGCATCGTTGCGAAGGCAGACCCTTACCTGCGATCTTGACTAGAGGAACAAGCAGACTAATAATAGACAAGCGACTCATCTGTTTCTACTTTGCTCCTGTTGATGTGATTTAGGACCGTTGGTGGTGTTATTTCGACTATTTCTAGGCACTCCAAAGGTCGTCTACGATGAGATTCAGCTTTTTTCCAATCTAGGTTAAGTGACTGTCATTTACTCGTAGCACTGCTTGACATGCCTTGTACAACTATTCGTGTAAATTTTCGAGATCATTCTGTATATTTCCTTCTGGTCGACCATCCCCGTACCTGCGCTCTCTGTAGCGACATCGTGTAGCGCTTAATCAACCATCCTGATGGTCTCGGACTCGGACGAGTAAGATCGTTAATGGTCTTGCAAACTAACAGAAGCGCTCTTTCTGACCAAAGGGAGGCCGAATCACAGCCTGTGCAGCCCTTCGACTTTGAAATTTCCCAAGTGGACGACCCAGAAGTGCCAGGGGACGATCCCTCCTCGACCGACATCTTTTCTTTCCGCTTGTTCTCGACTGCGCCGGCCGATTCTTCGCATGTCGTTATTCGCTCTCCTTCCCCGGAGCCGGCAGTGGCTATAAAAAGAGACGAGACCTACTACTTTGCAAGATCGTGAGTAGTGCTAAAGGACTGGCTAATAGTAGAGCCACCGGCGAGGAGCTTGAAAAATACCAGCAGGCAGCAGTAGAGGGAGATCTAATCGTGTCACAGTCGACCCTGCCACATGTAGGTTGTTTGGCGGCGTGACTGACTTCTAGTACGCAATGAGAAAGCCATGGAAAGTGCTTGATGTCGCCAAGCACAACGCTGCGATCGACAAGCAAAACAAAAAGAAAGCCCGTCCAAACAAGCAGACCCGGCTGAAGCTCCGGGAGAAGAAGAAAGCGCTCAAATCTGAAAAGGATGCGTTCTACAAAGGCCAGGCGAGGCAAAGGCGCTCGTTTGCAGCTCGAAAGGTTGGAAAGTGATTCCAGCGGATTGTGTTGATCCTACTTGTGCCCTCTTGTGCCCTCCTTTGCATCTGCTCTTGTCGAACTGCTCCCACGATGAGCAGACGATCTCGACGTCTACGGCTGGGTTAATAGAGGGTTACGGCTATAACGTCTACGGCTAACGTCCACGGCTTTCACATCCACGGTATTCACGTCATGTCATTTAATATCACAGATATGTCTAAGCCTGCTGGACCTTGGCATAGCTTGGAGGCTTGAGGCGCCTGCGCAGGGCCTTGCCGATCCACGGGGGAATGAGCGCAGTGGCCACAATGACAGTTGTCTTCCACAGGAACGCCAGCGAGAGCACGTAGCGCAAGTCAAAGTAGTCTCCCAGGAAGGGAATCGTGGCCACGTACACCCCCAGCGTGACGACCTCGGCGGCAACCATGATCCGGTTCCAGCTGATGATCTCGAGCGCAACGTTCAGCAGCTCGATCAGCACCAGCGCGGAGAAGCTCACAGCCACCATCTTTGTAAACAGCGCCGTCTCCAGCCCCACCAGCACCTGGGCCATCCCCTGGATGACGCCTCCCTGGTAGACCGACACCAGCACCCACACAAAGAAGGTCTTGTACGACAGGCTCTTGCCGGCCGTGAGCTCCTTGTAGAGCTCGGGGTAGAGCAACGCCAGCGCCTCGTCCACGTCCCGGTCCAGCACCAGCGAAAACACCGGCGCCATCGTGTACAGCGTCGCGTAGCCGACCATGAGCCATCCCTGGAACAGCGCCAGCGGCTCAAACGCGGAGCAGATCGAAAACACCGTCTGGCACACGCTGATGATGAGCCCGCGGTGGATGACAAACTGGGCCAGCTTCGCCGAGCGCTTGTACGAGTTCCGCCCGTGCCACAGCAGCAGCTTGGTCAGGTAGCAAAACTGGGTGATCGAGAAATCGGCCGCCAGCGACGCCTGGCGACCCTCCTTGCCGACGATTCCCACGCCAACGTCGGCGGCCTGGATCATGCTGACGTCGTTGCCGCCGTCTCCAATACAGCACACCCGCCGCCTGGTGTAGGCCTTGATGAGCTTGGTCAGCTCGGCCTTCTGGGTCGGCGAGCAGCGGCAGGCGACCACGACGGGGAGCTTGACGACCGTGCCGATGAAGTCGTCGGGAAACATCTCGAGAAACAGCCTGAGCGAGTCGCCGTCGATGATCAGGCAGCAGTCGGGGCGGTCGCGGAGATAGTCGAGTTCGGTGAAGGCTGAGCTCCGCTGCTCCACTGCAAGTTAGAAACGCAACGTGCGACTTACATTTGGTGATTGTGTGGATGTACTGTCCGCGGGCAATGAGCTTGGAGCTGATGGCGACGCACCGCGCGGTCTCGACCTTGTCGCCCGTCAGCATCCAGATCTTGAGCCCGGCGTTGCGGAGGATCTCGAGCGACGGCTTGACGTCTTTCTGGAGCCTGTCTTCGACGCCCGTCAGGCCAAGCAGCTCCAGGTCGCGCTCGAGGTACTCCTTGAGCACCTGGGCCATCTCGTACTCGCGGTTGCTCATCTTGAGGGACGCCTTCTGGTACGCGACGCTGAAGCGCTCGTAGAACTGGTCGCTCAGCTTCTTCCTGGCGATGACCAGCGTCCGCAGGCCTTCGCGGGCCATGTTGTTGACTTCCTCGGTCAGCCAGTCGTTCTGCTGGACCATCGTGGCCATGACGGTATCGGCGCCCTTGCAGTAGAAGGCGATTTCTCCCCGCTGGCGGTCGCGCACGATGATGCCCATGCGCTTGGTGTCTGAGCTGAACGGAAAGAGCTGGAGGACGTCGAAGACCTGCTCGGTTTTGGTGGCGGAATGGAGGAGGGTGATGGACGCGCGGTCGCGGCGCACGAGACGCAGGCCCACGGACTCGGTCCACTTGACGATGGCGATCTCGTCCGGCGACGCTGCCTGGTACGACACCTCGCCGTCCTCGTACGACGGCGTCACGCAGTGGCACAGCGCGAGCGCCAGCGTGAGGTCTCGGATGCGCGCGCCAATGTCGCGGCGGTTGCGCGACGCCGACAGCTCGCCCTGGACGAACGAGGCCACCTCGTCCATGGCGTCGCCGGCGTACGACACCGTGCCGACGTGGATCTTCTTGAGCTCCATGTCGTTCTGGGTCAGCGTGCCCGTTTTGTCGGTCAGCAGGTACTCGATCCGCCCCAGGTCCTCGGGGATGGTGCTGGTGCGGACGACCGTGTCGGGGATCGAGCGGTCGTGCTCGATCTGGTGCGCGTAGACGGACTTGCCGAGGTCGAGGTTGACGCGGAGGCTGACGGGGATGATGGACGAGAAGAGGATGAGGAACTTCATGACGGAGAGGTACCACGCGCCCGCAAAGCCTTTGGCGGCGACCAGGAGCACGCTGAGGAGGAAGACGCAGAGGCAGAGGATCTTGGACAGCCGGTTGATCTCGAGCTCGAGCAGGCCCACCTTGTTGCGCGCCCGGGACGTGTTCATGGCCTGCCGCGTCTCGCGCCCCGTGTAGACGACGCACCCAATCGCCCTGCCCGACGCCAGCACGGTGTTGGCCCACAGCGTGTTGTCGACGCCCAGCGCACACGACGACGGCTCGACCGTGAGCGTGCCCACAAAGTCGTGGATGTTTTTCGACGGCGCGCCGGCCACCACGACGCACGCCTGCAGCTCGGCCTCGGAGACCGCCTGGCTGATCGACGGCGCCACCCGCAGCTTCCAGTCCGTCTCGCCGTCGAGCTGGTCGGTGCGGATGAAGCACTCGCCCGACGGCTCGGACGACTTGAGCAGCACCAGATCGGCCGGCACCCGGTGGTCCTTCTCGATGACGACCAGGTCGCCCACCTTGAGCGCCGACGAGCGCACCAGCTTGGGCGGGTTGAGGATCTCAAACTGCTCGCGGTTGCATTCGCCGTCCCGCCGGCGTCGGGCAAGGTCGTCGAACGCCTCTTTGCTCATCGTCACCGCCAGCACAAACGCCAGCGGCACAATGTACGACGACAGGTAGCCGATGCGCAGGGCGGGGATGGCCTGCGACAGGGCGACCAGGAGAAAGTAGAGATTGAAGAAGAACTTGAACTGCTCGTAGAGAATGAGGGGCACGAACGAGACCGCGTTGTACTTGGCGTTGGAGATGGCGTTGGAGACGTAGTCGCCGTGGATGCGGTCAGACGGGTATATCGTGCGAGACGCGCTGCGCCCGCTGGACTCTAGCTCGTCGAGCCCGTCCGGGTCGGCGTCGAGCAGCGACCCTCGTCCGAGCCGGCTGTACTCGTGGGAACCAAACATGCCAGTTCTGGACAGCACTCTGAGAGGAATTAGCGAAGAAAGCCTCGACGTGGATTTAGTCAAAGATAGGCCCAGCCTCATTTAACATTACAGAGTCTGCCTTGGAGAGGGAAGGTGACGTTGGGCCCGTAGCGATCAACACTCCCTGGCAACGGTCGCGAGGGAGGAGCGTGAGGAGGGGAGGGGAGGGGTGGTGAGGTGAGAGGAGCGTGAGAGGAGCGTAAGAGGAGAGTAAGAGGAGCGTTACAAGTTGAGAGAGATGAGAATGTTATGCTGTGTACGAGTCTGAAGGAGCAGGAGGTGCTGCGTGGGAGCTGCTGTATCGTCTGCGTGTCGTCGTGGAGCTGTATCGTCGTGCGTGTCGTCGTGGAGCTTGTATCATGTCGTGCTCTGTCGCTGCGATTCTGTAGCGATTTAATATCAACGCTCGCAGATGACTGAGCAGCTCAAGAATGAGTGGTTCCTCTGTCGTGTCGTTACGAGGTGCAGTATTGTGGTGTCAAGGTCAAATCTACGCTGTCTGGAGAAGTAAATGAGAATGTTTGATCCTTGCATAGACGTTGTTGGCCCCAAGCTTCTACTAAGGCAACAGGCGTAAGCGCTGCCTCTGCTTTCTACTCCTTACTACCTGTCAAGTTGCTTATCTTATTGCTTCATTTATAATCAATATTATTTACTACCCTCATTTACGCTTGATTCAAATGTCTCGCCCGTTTAGACTTGTATGTTTTAACCCCTATGCGGTTCTGGACGACTTGAACCAAGGCGAGGATCAAGTCGCAGAGCGACCCGTTAACGAGTCTCTTGTTATCGAGCCTCTTGTTAACGAGCCTCTTGTTAACGAGTCTCTTGTTGACGAGCCTCTTGTTAACGAGCCTCTTGTTACCCAAGAGGATATCTGTGGAGGTCAGTGTATGCTCAACAGGGATCCCGGCCAGGATTCTCAGCGACCGCTTGTGTGCGCAATCACTGAGCAGCCTGAATGCGATCCCTCTCTTGCACCAGACGTCAAGATCTGCCTGGATGAAAATAACCAGGGAGAGCATACCCTTTGCCCTATACCAGACGCTGAAGCAGCATGGGACCTTGAGATGGACTCGAATATAAAGTCCATTCTGAAGATTTCCCAAAAGAAAATCGAGCCTGCAAAGTGCGTTCGGTTCTCGGACGCGCCTGACCAGGTCAGGGTCTTTGAGTCGCCCGAGCTGTCGACCCCAGACTGCGAATACGAGTGTTTGGACTATCCTGAGGACTCTGACTTTGCTGGTTTCGCGCAAGGCAAATGCCGCGAGTTGTGTTTTGCCTTGTTCCAGGACAGCGAGTCAGACGAGAGGCTGGGAAACGACCCCTTTGGCTTGTTCCACGATAGCGAGTCAGACAGGGTGGGAAACGACCCCTTTGGCTTGTTCCAGGATAGCGAGTCAGAGTGGTCTGATGACTCGGGTACTCACCAGCAGATGGTAGTTCCTTTTCTTCCAGCGAGACCTTTCAATGCTAGTCGTCTCGCAGGCACACATTTCGACCGCAAAGGCGAGCCTTGTGCCGAGGAAATGGACCAGATCGTCGAGGCCTTTCTCTCGGAAAATCCGATCGGTCCTGAGATCCTTTCCTTGCCAGAGATCGATCTTGGGATGTCTTGGGATCTACTAGACTAGGCCACAAAAGTTGTTGTTTATCATCGTAGACAGCGTAAGATCACAAGAATAGACCAGGACTACATGTAAACTGTGCTTCATCCTGGCCACCTTCCATGCGAGGTTCGCAATAGTAATTTATTTATGTATCGAGAGACTTGCTATTTAGCGCAGAATTCGCGGTCATCACGAGACTGTAACGGCAAGCTCCATCTTGACTGCCTTGACGATCGCTAGCAAGATCGTTCACGTCTTGGGAGGACACAGACACTTGTATCATTATGTATTCAAGATATGAGGATATAAACAATTGCAGCCCAGTACGAGCTGGTACGTCGGTACTATAGTCGTAGTGACGCTCGTAGGGACGCTCGTAGGGACGCTAGCCAGGAGAAGCCATGCCAGCCTACTCTGCGTCCCTGTCGTTGTCTTTTTTCCTGCCAAATAAATCTTCCTAACCACTACACTAATTCCCCCTACATCTCCTTTCCTCTACTTTCTCCCCACCCTCACCTCCACCTCCACCTCGCCCACTGTATCTCCCAACGTCACTGAATTTTCCAGGCACCTCGACACGCACCTCGACCTCGACCTCCACCCTCCATGGTAAGCTCTGCACTGCCTGCGCGTCTTGTATGATGATACTACAGTTCACCGAGAGCTTCAATGGTTTTTACTACAGTTCACGAGAGCTTAATGGTTTTTACTACAGTTCACGAGAGCTTAATGGTTTTTACTAAGTTCACGAGAGCTTAATGATTGGTAGACTAATCTTCTCACTGAAAGACTGGCAGCTCGCTCGACTGCTCGACTGGACTGACTTTAGATGCAAATCCGGGCCCTGAGGCCGTTGGCGACCCCCCCAGGGCAATGCAGAGTGTCGCTGCCGCAGTTCGCTCGACGGGGACGGGTGTTCACCGACAAGAGCGTCTACCGACAAAAGATCACCGACGTCTACAAGGACAAGCGCGACGACAGCACCAGCCAGCACTCTATAATACCGCGGTCGGCCGCCAAAGACTTTGTGCGCTACACGCCCTGGAGCCACGGCTCCAAGGTCGACTTTGAGGCCGCCGACGAGGTGTACCCGACCGTCACCGACCGGCCAGACTATATCCGCATTCCCGAGCTGCTCGAGCAGCGCGACCAGGCTGGCACGGTGACTGTGCGCGGGCGCATTGCCGGGATCCGCAGCCACGGGCGCTCGCTGGCCTTCCTCGACCTCAGCCAGCAAAACGCGCGCATCCAGGTCATCGTGCACGCCAAGACGCTGCGGGAGCGGTACCCAGACCTCGACTTCCGCGACATGATGGCCAGCCTGCGCCGGGGCGACTGGATCGAGGCCCACGGCAGCGTGGGCTACTCGCAGTCGGGCGAGTTCTCCCTGAGGGCAGACGAAAAGCTGGTGCTGCTCGCGCCGTGCATCCACCCGCTGCCGTCAGCGCTCAATCCAGACAAGGAGCGTCTGAACCGGGTCCCCAACTACGCGGCCTTCTCCACCGCGCGCCAGATCATCCACGCGCGCCACGCCATCGTCGCCTTTATCCGGTCCTTCCTCGAGCAGCGGCACTTCATCCACGTCGAGACGCCCATTCTGGCTCCTGCCGAGGGCGGCGCGTCGGCCAGGCCGTTCGTGGTCAAGGACGTCGTGGCCCTGCGCAACAGGGACGCCAGCCTGTACATGCGCATCGCGCCCGAGCTGTGGCTCAAACGGCTGATCGTGGGCGGGTTTGATCGCGTCTACGAGATTGGCAAGTGCTTCCGCAACGAGGGCATCGACGCCACCCACAACCCCGAGTTCACCACCTGCGAGTTCTACCAGGCGTTTGCGTCGCTCGACCATCTGATCCGCCTCACCGAGTCTCTCATCTACGGCGTCGCTGCCCACACGGCCTCCACCAACCCCCTCGTGGCGGCCACCCTCTCGTCCTCTTCGTCCCCTGCGATCCCCAACGCCCCTGCGACCTCTACTCCCCTGGACAGCCTCGCCAGCCCGTTTGCGCAGCTCGAGTTTGTGCCCGCTCTCGAAAACGCCATGGGCAGAGCCCTCCCCGACCTGGCGCTGTCGGACGAGCCCTCCAAGGACGAGCTCGTCCGCATCCACACCGATCTCTTGAACCTCCACCATCTCCTCGACCTGCCCGTGCCCCAGGACCCCACCATCCCCAAGCTCCTCGACAACCTGGCCGCGGTGTACCTCGAGCCGCTGTGCGTGCGCCCGACGTTCATCACCCACCACCCCGAGCTCCTCGCTCCGCTGGCCAAGTCGGAGCTGCGACACTACGGCGCGGGCCTGGCCCGCGCCGTCAGAGTCTCGCGGCGCGCCGAGCTCTTTGTCAACCGCCGCGAGCTCGTCAACCTCTACGAGGAGGAAAACTCGCCGTTCCAGCAGCTGCGCAAGTTCCAGCTCCAGGCGCGCACCCAGAGCAAGACCTTCTCGGCCGACCCCGACGCGATCGACGAGAAGTACATTGCCGCCCTCGAGTGGGGCCTGCCGCCCACCGGCGGATGGGGCATGGGCATCGACCGCCTGGTGATGCTCCTCACCGGCCAGGAGCGCATCAACGACGTCATGACGTTTGGAGACATCAAGCATGTCGGCTCCCAGTCAGCTTAGCCACGATCTGTACATACGCTACACGCATTAGCAACGTTCATCCGTACTATACATTTACAATAGCAATAACTTTTATCTTCTCGCTCGTCCTTTTCTTCTCGCTCGTCCTTTTCTTCTCGCTCGTCCTTTTCTTCTCGCTCGTCCTTTCCTTCTCGCTCGTCCCTTTCCTTCTCGCTCGTCCCTCTCCTTCTCGCTCGTCCTCCCCTTTCCTTCTCGCTTCGTCCTTATCCTTCTCGCTTGTCGTCCTCCATCGCCCCGTCTAATGCAAGCATGTCCTCGTCAAACTCGGCCTCGTCCTCAATCACGTTGTCCTGGCGGCGGCCGGCCTTCTTCCAGTTGAACATGTTGAACTTGCCCGAGCTGCCCCGGCGCGACAGCGAGAACGAGCGCATGCTTTTCTGGAAGATGCCGCTCTTTTCCTTCTCGGCAATGAACTCGGCCGAGGCCTCGCTCCCGCTGGCCACCGGCGAGCCCATCTCGCGCATCGTCACCGGCGACGTCGACAGCGTCGTGCTGTTGCTCGAGCGGTCGCCCCAGAACGCGTTGCGGCCCTGCTTGGGCGAGCCCAGCGTCTGGCTCGATCCTCGCGCCGGCGACGACCCCGAGTTGGAGTGCTTGTGGCCGAGCTTGAACCCGCCGTGGATAAACGACTTCTTCTTCACCGGGCCCAGAGGCGCGTCAGACTCGGGGCGACTGTCGTTGGACGAGTTGGGATTCAGCTGCTCCTGCTCGAGCGCGGGACCCTCGCCAATGCTCATACTCCACAGCGAGTCGCCTCGGCCAGGCACGTTGTGCCACGAGACCGTCTCCTCGTCAAAGATATTCCGCGACAGGAACGAGTTCGAGTTTGAGTACAGCGACGAGGGCCGCGTGTTTCGAAGATCCAGGTTCTCGCCCAGCGCAGGCTCCAGCAGTCCAAGCCTGCTGCTGCTCGGCTGCTGCTCTTCAGCGCCAGGAGGCGAGATGGACGAGTTGACCGAGGACCCGCGGTTGCGCGGTCTGGTCCCAATGGGGTCCAGCGACTTGTTTTGGGTTCGGGTGAAAATGGGGTCGACACCGCTCATCTCGGGCTGGGGGCCAAGCGGAGAGCTGGTGGGGATCTGAGGGAAAGCTTCGAGCGCAGAGGGCGTGGCTGAGCCCACAGGGTTGGCAGGATTGGACGGTAATCGGCCAACCGTGCCAAATAGCGATCCCCTGCTGATCGACGGCGTTCGCTCAGTCTCGACTTCGGGCGATATGCGGGGACCACTGTCGCCTGGGGCTCCAAACGGCGACGAGCGCTCGCGGTACCGGATGCTCTCGGGCGTGAGGTTGAAATTCGACATGGCCGGGATCTCTTGCGTGCTGATAAACTTGGAAGGCATGCCAAACATGGCCTCCTCGCTGGCGATGCCGTTGGGCAAGGAGGGACCGCTCGACGCCTGGGGGACGATGTCGGGAAAGGGATACGACTGCGCCGAAAAGGCAGATGGGTTCATGGCGTTGGCAGGGTCGTTAGCGTTCGATGCCGCCGGCTGGTCATTGAAAAGATTAGACGGCAAGAACAGGTTCGCCGAGGGGCTCAGGGGCGCGCCTCCCGTAAGCCGCTCAAACTCTTGAGCAAACTGGTGAGTGTAGATGGTGAGGGAGTGCGAAGACGACGAGGGCTCGTTGGGAAAGAGAGACGATTGAGACGCGGTGGGGAGGGGAGGCATGGCAAGCGGGCCGTTGGAGAAGAGGGTCGAAGACGTGCCGCTGCCCAAGGGGTAATTCCCCACGCTTCCCGACGACGAGTGCCGCTGCTGGGACCCCAGCATGGCCGACGAGCCGGGATGGCCAGGGGTGGACTTTTGCGTGACCCGCATGGCCGTGCGGGCCTTGTTGTAGCGGGCAATCGTTTCCTGGTACACTCTGAACAAATCTATATAGTCGCGCTCGAGCTCCAGCGCCTTTTCGCGCCACTTGATCTCGTCCCGGTCGTCGATCTCGATCTCGGTCTGGAGCTCCTTCTTGTAGTCGGCGTCGATTTCCGAGAGCAGCTCGAGCGACGTGTTGAGCTCCAGCCGTTTGCACTGGCCCGCGATGGCCTTGGTTTCTTCTTCAATGGCCTGGATCTCGACAAGCACGCCTTCCTGGTGGTCGGTTTCCTCGACGACCTGCTTCTTGACGATCAAAGCCTCGGTTTCTTGGACCAACGCGTCGATCTTCGCGCTCGCCTTTGTCTTTTCGTCTTCCCAGCCGCCCATGTCGTCGTCCATGCGCCCCATTTCTTCCAACACCTGGCGCTTGGCTTTTTCCAGCTTGGTCTTTTGGGCCTCGCTCGCCCGTTTGCGTTCCTCGAGCGTCTTTGTTTCGCTCTTCATTTGGAGTTTCGCCGAGTCTTCTATTTTGCGCTGCGCCTGGACCTTGACGATCTCCTGTCCCAGCTCAGCCTCGATCATCTCAAACTCCTTCTGGACGCGAATCTCCTCGTTCTCGTCGTCGAGCAGCTCCTGCTGGAGGCTCTCGAGATTCTCGCGCAGGCTCTCGATCGAGTACGCCTTGTGGGCTTCCTTGGAATTCTGGCGGTCCACGCCGCTGGAGAACGCTTTCTTGTCATTTTTCTTGCTCTTCTTGGACAAGTCGATCGTGCTCAGCTCGTGCGGAACGCGGTTGAGGTGGATAGTTAGTTCTAGAGGTTAGAACGTGACCAAGAGGCGCTTGACGGCATGATGGGCACTTGACGGCAGGATGGGCACTTGACGACAGGACCTCGTAGCTGCGGATCCGCCACCACAAGCTCCAACGAGCCATACGTGGTTTTGTATGAATTCCACTCGTAGATTCCACCGTAGCATCGCCTTCTTCACTTACCTTTAGTGGGAGGCTCGTCATCGTTGACCTTCTGCATAGTGCGGAACCGGATGGGCTCAGAGGCGGACGAAAAGCCCAGCGACGAGATGGAAATCACGCGCAGGGTGTATTGCGTGCCGGGACACAAGCCAGCAATGGCCAAGTTGGAGTCTCTGCGTTCGGTTTCGCCCACTTAAGTCAGCAGAGTCCGCAGTTCGCGCATGTGATGGCGCAACCTACCTTCTTTGCCGTTCACTTCCAGCATATGTCTGGACACGCTGCTCTTTTCCGGAACGACCCAGTGGATAGAGATCATGGTGCCTCCTATATAGCCCACGATGACTCTGGGGCTGGGGGGCAGGTCGATGCCCAGGAGGCGAATCATGGCCCCAATAGGCGACCGCACCAGCGTCAAGGCTCGAAACGCCAGCCATGCCACCGCACAGACCACCAAGATTACCGCGGCGGTGTCCATGGAGGCTACTAGACAAAAGACAGATGGGATGGTGATGTAGCGGGCAACGGGAGGAGAAAAATTAGAAAGGCACCAACGGTAGCGCAACGCAGCCTAGAAAGGACAGCACCAACGGTAGCGCAACGCAGCCTAGAAAGGACAGCACCAACGTAGCGCAACGCAGCCTAGAAAGGACAGCACCAACGGTAGCGCAACGCAGCCTAGAAAGGACAGCACCAACGGTAGCGCAACGCAGCCTAGAAAGGACCGTTGCAGGGCATGACGGCATCAGCTGAGTCACCTCTCTAAAATTAGAAAGGCCTGACTGCAGCTCAGTCGTCTCAATCGGTCCCACCGCCCTCCCACCGTTACACCACCACCATCACCACCTCGGCTCATCCGTTGATCAGACACTTGTCTTAGCTGTTGCATTTGACCTCTTTTCTTTGGGTCCCGCCCCTGTCCAACATGCAGTACGTCGGCAGAGCGATTGGGTCTGTTTCCAAGACGTGGAACTCGATCAATCCCGCAACCCTGACTGGCGCCATTGACGTAATCGTGGTTGAGCAGGAAGATGGTACGTTTTCGCCGTGAATCTGTCGCTAACGTCCAGGATCGCTCGCGTGCTCGCCCTTTCACGTTCGCTTTGGAAAGTTCTCTCTGTTGCGGCCTTCGGAGAAGAAGGTAAGCGGCAGACGCTCGTGGCTGACAGCAGGTTGATTTCACCGTCAATGGCAACAAGGTGGACTTGCCCATGAAACTGGGCGACGGCGGCGAGGCCTTTTTCGTGTTTGAAACCGAAGGCGACGTCCCAGCGAGTCTGCTGACGTCCCCGGTGGTGTCGCCCAGCGCCAGTCCCACGACCGGCCCCACATCGCCGTTTCCAGAGCCAGACTATCTTGATCTGGCGTCGCCGTCGCAGGCTGACGCCATGCGCAGCACAGAGAGCCTGCCCAATCCCAACTACGGCCTCGATCCTGACGACGCTGGCCTGCCTGGGAGGCCTGCGAGTCCGTCTGGCGAGAGCGACAACGACAAGATCAAGCAGCGCTGGCGCGACGAGCTCAGCGACATCATCAAGTCCTCGCAGCCGGGCGATCGGGTCCCTCGCAGCCAGACCGTGGGCGACGCCTCCACGCTCCAGCGCGAGCTACGGCCGCGAGCTACGAGTCCCGGGATTTCCAAGGAAGAGGCGCTCGAACGGCTGCGGGCAATCAGCAAGAACCTTCCCAGCGAGGGACTGGTTGCAAAGGTGCACGATAACGGGGACGTCATGCTCGACATCCTCGGCTACAAGGCCGGCGAGAACGACGGCGACCACGCCGAGAAGTTCTCCCAGCAGCTCCTGGCCGAGCTCGTCAAGTCGCCCGAGCTCGAGGCTGAGCTTGCGTCGCTGATTGCGCCAGACAGCAAGGGCAATCTGTGGATCTATGCCACCAAGGAGGCGAAGGAGGTGGCGAACCGCAGACTGCAGGAGGACCCCGAGTCGTCGTACGTGGACGACGAGGCCTCGTCGATCGTTATCGATAAGCTCGACAGCCTCAACTTGTCGGCGCCGTCGTCGACGCACTCGAGCCCTGCGCCGTCGAGTCCCACCGACAGTCCCGTGCCCAACCCTGACCAGGGAGGGCTGACCTACGCCAAGACGCTGCGCCTGACGTCCGACCAGCTCAAGACGCTGAATTTGCAGCCGGGCATGAACGCCATCTCGTTCAGCGTCAACCAGGGCAAGGCAGTGTGCCCGGCGCGGATCTTCTACTGGCGCTTCGACGACAGCATTGTGATCAGCGACATTGACGGCACCATCACGAAATCGGACGCGCTGGGGCAGAT
This sequence comes from Trigonopsis variabilis, assembly GCA_003707065.3. Classification (NCBI taxonomy): domain Eukaryota; kingdom Fungi; phylum Ascomycota; class Trigonopsidomycetes; order Trigonopsidales; family Trigonopsidaceae; genus Trigonopsis; species Trigonopsis variabilis. The sequence goes on along the minus strand of PPXM03000008.1, from coordinate 498,495 downwards.
GCTGACGATGATCGGCAAGGACTGGACCCATGTGGGCGTGGCCCAGCTCTTTTGCGACATCGAGCACAACGGCTACAAGCTGCTGTACCTGACGTCGCGCAGCGTGGGCCAGGCGGACGCCACGCGCAGCTACCTGCACGGGATCGAGCAGGACGGGTTCAAGCTGCCCGAGGGGCCGGTCATCCTGTCGCCCGACCGCACCATCGCCGCCTTCCGCCGCGAGGTCATTCTGCGCAAGCCCGAGGTTTTCAAGATGGCCTGTCTGCGGGACATCCGCCACCTGTTTGGCGAGCGCGGCCGCGACTACACGCCGTTCTACGCTGGCTTTGGCAACCGCATCACGGACGCGCTGTCGTACCGGTCGGTGGGCGTGCCGTCGTCCAAGATCTTTACCATCAACTCCAACGCCGAGGTCCACATGGAGCTGCTCGAGCTGGCGGGCTATAAAAGCAGCTACGTGAGTCTGTCTACGCTGGTCGACCAGTTCTTTCCTCCGCACCACCTGCGGGCGGAAGAAAGCAAGTTTACCGACGTCAACTACTGGCGCGAGCCCATGATGTCGATCGGCGACCTGTCGCAAGAGGAGGAGGAGGAGGAGGAGGAGGAGGAGGATGACGAGGAGGATGACGATGAGGAGGAGGATGACGATGAGGATGATGAGGACGACGACGACGACGACGACACGTCTCGATAAACATTCTTCGTCAGTCAATCACCGTGTCGACCACGGCGTGGGAGCAAGGCCACCGTTGGAGTGGAGTCACGCGCAGGCGTGCGAGTAGCATGTTACAAAATGATCTGTAATTATAGACCGGCCAGCTCGACTGACGCTGAATGAATGATGCACGGTATTGTAGCTCGACGCTAACGCTGCAGATCATGGCTGCAGAGCATGCAGATAAATTTGGTTGCTGACATGGCTGCAGACTACGTGGTCCTCTAGACCACTAGACCACTAGACCTCGTGTGGTCACCTGACCTCCCGGTAGCAGACGACTATTTTTTCACCGCTACAGCACGCTACGTCTGACTCACCACGCGATTTGTTCTACTTCTCCATGTCTGCCAAACCGGTCACTCTCCATCTCCGCGCCGAGGTCAAGCCTCTCGAGCACCGGGCCGCGCTGACGCCCGCGACGGCCAGGCAGCTGCTCAACAAGGGCTTCCACGTCTTTGTCGAGCGCTCCGAGCAGAGCATTTTCGCCGACTCTGAGTACGAAAAGTAGGACCCCAATTGGCGCCGCTAACGTTAGTGCCGGGTGCACCCTTGTGCCTGCGGGCTCGTGGGTCGACGCGCCGCTGGACCGCATCATCATTGGCTTGAAAGAGCTGCCCGAGGACACGTTTCCGCTCAAACACACCCACATCATGTTTGCCCACTGCTACAAGAACCAGGCGGGCTGGCAGGACGTGCTGGGCCGCTTCGTGCGCGGGCACGGGCTGCTGTACGACCTCGAGTTTCTCCAGGACGAGCACGGGCGCCGGGTGGCTGCGTTTGGGTACCACGCGGGCTTTGCCGGCGCTGCGGTGGGCCTGCTCGACTGGGCCAACAAGATCCTCCGCCCAGGCTCGCCGCTGCCGTCGCTCGAGCCCTACGCCAACCAGGGCGAGCTGATCGCGTACATCAAGCAGCAGATCGCGGCCGCGCAGCAGAAAGCGGGCTCGGCCAAGCTGCCCACTGCGCTCATCATTGGCGCGCTCGGCCGCTGCGGCACGGGCGCCAGCGATCTGCTCACCGAGGCGGGCCTGCCCAGCGCAAACATCACAAAGTGGGACATCAACGAGACCAAGAAGGGCGGCCCGTTCAGCGAGATCCTCGAGCACGACCTCTTCATCAACTGCATCTACCTCTCGGCCAAGATCCCGCCCTTTGTCGACCAGGCCGCCATCGACGGCGCCGGCCAGGACCGCGTGCTGTCCGAGGTCGTCGACGTGTCGGCCGACACGTCCAACCCAAACAACCCGGTGCCCATCTACTCCATCTCGACCACGTTCAAGGAGCCCACGGTCGAGGTGCCCGTGCCTGCCGGCACCAAGCCGCTGAGCGTGTGCTCGATCGACCACCTGCCGTCGCTGCTCCCGCGCGAGGCCTCCGAGGCGTTCAGCCTGGCGCTCATTCCGTCGCTGCTCCAGCTGCCTGAGCGCGACACGGCGCGCGTGTGGACCGACGCCAAGAAGCTGTTTGAAGAAAAGGCTGCCCTTCTCGAGTAGCGATGGACTAGTGGTGTACAACTGTGGGCAACGTCTACAACTGGTGTGCTTGTCTAATGTCGATAGAGTGTTCGTCGTAGTGCTACCGTGCAACACTGATTCATCTGCCATTTAATACTAGAATACATGTATCGTTATCCATACTCTTCATTACTCATCACTCTTTGTCTCACTCTCCATTACTCCCCTCGTCTCTCACTCTCCCCCTCTAAAAGCCTCGCGTAACTGTCGTGGCCAAGCACCGCCATCTCCTCGTCCGCGTAACTGTCGTGGCCAAGCACCGCCATCTCCTCGTCATTCGTCTCCTTGCGCCGCCCAAGCAGCCCTTTTATCCTCGCCCACACGCCTCTTCGTTCAATCCTGGCGCCCCCCCGCAGGATCGCCCGCAGGTCCCGCACCTCCTTCTTGCCGATCCGGCTCTCGTTCATCTCAGCCCACCGCACCGCCTGCCCGTCGTCCTCCATCCACGACTCGGGCCGCCAGAAGCGCAGGAGCAGCGAGCTGGTCACGACGCTGATGCTCGACAGCATCATGGCCGCAGCCGACGCCATGGGCGGAAGGCTGATGCCAAACGGCAGAAACACGCCGGCCGCAAACGGAATCATGATGATGTTGTACACCGTCGCCCACGCCAGGTTGTACTTTATCCGGCGCAGCACCACCCGGCCCAGATCGACGATCGACGCGATGCACATGGTGTTGCCCTTGCGCATCACCACCACGTCGGCGGCCTCGATCGCCACGTCGGTGCCGTTGATCACGGCAATGCCCACGTCGGCGGCCGCCAGCGACGGCGAGTCGTTGATGCCGTCGCCCACCATGGCCACGACCTCGCCGGCCTCCTGCAGGCGCGCAATGACCTCGAGCTTCTTGCCCGGGTAGCACTCGCTCCACACGTTCGCCCGCGGCACGCCCACCAGCCCGGCCACCTTGTGCACGGCAGCCTCGTTGTCGCCCGACAGAATGCCCACGGTGAGGCCCAGGTCGCGCAGCGCCAGCACCGCCGGCCGCGCCTGGGGGCGCACCTGGTCAAACAGCTCAAACGACGCGGCGAAGCGGCCGTCGATCGCCACCAGCACCATCGTGCCGCTGTCGCTGGGCGCAGCAGACATCGTCGCGACGCCGTGCGAGCGCAGCATGCTCTCGTTGCCGATGATCACCGTGTGCGACGCGCCCTGGACCGTGGCCTCGCCGTAGATGCCCTGGCCCGGCTCGATGGTCGAGGTCGCGTCGCCAGCCACGATCTCGCCCTCGCCCAGGCGCAGCCGGCGGCGCGCGTACTCGGCAATGCACGCGCCCACCGGGTGCTCGCTGGCGACCTCGACCAGCACAATGAGCCGCCAGATCAGGCTGCTGTCGCGCCACGGCTCGTGCACCGCGTGCCTGCCGACGCTCAGCGAGCCCTGCGTGAGCGTGCCCGTCTTGTCAAACAGCACCACCGACACCGCCGCCGCCCGCTCGAGCACGGCGCCGCCCGACTTGACCAGGATCCCGCGCTCGGCGCCCACGCCCGTGCCCACCATGACCGCGGTGGGCGTGCTGAGGCCCAGCGCGCAGGGGCAGGCGACGACGATGACGCTGATGCACAGGTTCAGGCACACCATCACGCGCCCTTTGCCGGCGAAGAGCCCGGCCAGCTGGGGCACAAACGCCGCCACGGCCGCCCACACGACGAGCACGACGGCCGCGATGGCGACGATGGCGGGCACAAAGTACGACGCAGCCACGTCGGCGAACCGCTGGATCTCGGTCTTGGCCGTCTGCGAGTCGCGCACCATGCGGATGATCTGCGCCAGCTGCGTGTCCTTGCCGGCCTTGGTCACGCGCATCGTGAGCGCGCTGGTGCCGTTGATCGACCCGCCAATCACCGCGCTGCCGTGCTCTTTCTCCACCGCGCGCGGCTCGCCGGTGAGCAGGCTCTCGTCGATAAACCCGGTGCCTTTGAGCACGACGCCGTCTGCCGGCGCCCGCTCGCCGGGACGGAGGAGGACCACGTCGCCGACCTGGATCAGGTCGGAGGGGACCGTGCGCAGCTGCGGATTGGGGCTCTCGTCCTTGGGGTCGAGGTAGATCTCGGCGGTCTGGGGCGCCAGCTGGAGCAGACGCGACAGCGCCGCCGACGTCTGCCCCCGCGCGCGGTTCTCGAGCATCTTGCCGAGCGTCACAAACGTAATGACCATGTCGCTGCTCTCGAACGCCACGTCGGGGTGGATCCGGTCGCGCGAGCAGACGCCCACGGCCATCGACACGACCGAGTAGAAAAAGGCCAGGCTGGTCGACAGCGCGACGAGGACGTCCATGTTGGCGGCGCGGTTGCGAACCGCGGCAAAGGCCTTTTTGTAGAAGCGGCGGCCGACCGAGAACTGGACGGGGAGCGACAGCAGCAGCATGCAGAGCTGGCCGACGAGCAGCCCGGGCACGAGCTGGTAGGAGAGGACTGCGGCCAGCGCGTGCACGCGGTGGCCGACCATGTGGATGAGAAAGACGGGCACCGAGAAGATGAGGCAGCGCACAAAGGCGCGCTGCCAGTCGCGGATCTCCTTGCCGCGCTGGAGCGACTCGATCTGGCTCGCGTTGTTGGCCTGGTCCTGCAGCAGCGCCTGGAAGCCACAGTCCTCGACGGCGTCGATGATATCGCGCGGGCCAACCAGCTTGGGGTCGTACGTCACCTCGCCCATCGACGTCGACAGCGAGACCAGGGCGGAAAGGACGCCCGCGCGGCTCCTGAGCGCGGTCTCGATGGCGCTGGAACAGCTGGCACAGGTCATGCCGTAGATACTAATCACTATTGTCTGCGGTTCGCCGGCAGCTGCCTGCGCCGTGGTATCAATCGTGGCTCCAAAGCCGCTGTCTTCGACCCTGACGTTAGAACCACCACTGGCAATCACTCACGCTTCCACCAGCGAGCTCGGCGTAGCCTTGAGCGGATCGTAAGTCACCTTTGCCGAGTCGGTCGTCAGCGACACCTCGACTGCCGCCACGCCCGCCAGCGCCATGAGCGCATTTTCGACCGCCAGCGAGCACGCCCCGCACGTCATGCCCTCGATTTCGAGCCGGCATTGCACAAGCCCGGACGAGGGCGAGGGCGAGGGCGAGGACGACGAGGGAGAGGACGAGGACGACAAGTCCGAGTCCGGCAGCAGCGAGTCTGAAGGATAGTCTAAAGAGTCTTGCAAGGGCATTGGCACTTTGCGTTCACTCGTTTATGCAGTGCAGTCTTGAGAAAATATTGAACAGCGGAAGAACAGCGGAAAGAACGGTCGTCGCTTGTCTTGAAGGTCGACGAAGGTGAACGGATTGTAGCAGAGCTCGCAGAACACAACGAGGTGCAGAGACAGAGGAAAGGTGCAGAGAAGGTTGAGAAGGTTGGCAGGCTCGGGCAGGCTGTCTATGGCATGACGACCCAATCGGGAAAGCGAGCCATCACATGACCATTCCGAGGTGTCACGTTGGTTGACTGGCGAGAGGGCGAGACGCAGCTGCGTAAGCGGGTGCGAGGGAGGGGTGCGTGAGAGGGTGCGAGGGGGAGAGGGCGAGGGCAGTCATCTAGGCAGCTTAGGCGGCTTCTAGGCAGGTACTTGCTACGCTCTCCTTGCTAGGCTCTCCTTGCTAGGCTCTTCTATGGACCGCCTGCTGTATCGTGTCGGCGATACTGCTGATATTAGTAATGAACTCGTATACTCGGCTTCTCGGAAATTAAAAGCACGTAAAGCTGTGATAGGCATGGAGTTACATACGTAATTAGAGAGAAGCAGGATAGAAAGGAAGCGGCTGGGATGCTGATGTTGCTGTTGTGACAACTATGTGGTGAATTGACTCTCTGGCGTCAGTTGCTGTAATCTGCGTATTCTGGGCTCTTATAGTGTGTATTTGTGTATTTCTAGTGATTGCTCTTGTGTTGTGCTGCCCTGCTATTCTGTCGTCCTCGTGTCGTCCTTGCTGTCGTTCTTGCTGTCGTTCTTGCTGTCGTCCTTGCTGTCGTCCTTGCTGTCGTTGCTACTGTGCCTTTCTATTCTATCGCCGCTACTGCATCGCGCTACTGCATCGCGCTACTGCATCGTGCTACTGCATCGTGCTACTGCATCGTGCTACGGCTGCCTCCACGTATGACTGAGGAAAGCGAGCTCTTTGATCGCAAGGCTCGTGCGGTGGAGTCGTTCGATGACGCCGTCAGCTTTTTCACCAGCATCACCGAGTCGCCGCGGATCTTTTCGTTCCGGGCGCTGGCGCAGGTCCAGCCGTTGCTGGCTCAGGACGCTGGGTACGCTGCGCTGGCGCGTATCTTTCGCTACGGCTCCTGGGGCGATTTCCAAGGTTCGATCGTCCATCTTCCATTGTGGCTAATGCTAGGCCGCCGGTCAGAGCTGCCCGCTCTGAGTGCTGAGCAGGTGCTCAAGCTCAAGCAGCTGACGCTGCTCAACTATGCAGCCGAGGTAGGCCAGTGCAAGACTCGATTAACGTTAGGATCATGTAAGTCAGATGTGGATCAAGCTTATCTAGAATCTCGCCTTTGACGGCCTGATGGCCCATCTGGAGCTCGATTTGCGGGGCCTAGAAGATCTTGTGATTGCGTGTATCCAGCAGGGCGTTCTGGAAGCCCAGATCGACTCCAAGAATCGAGCCATCCTGGTGTCGTGGAGCCATCCGCGCGACCTTGCGCCTGGGGACCTCGACGTGATGGAACGAGAGCTCGACCGGTGGAGCGAGCGCACGGATGATGTTTTGCGCACGCTGACGAGTCTGGCGGGGCGTCTCCAGGACACCAGTCTGTCGATGCAGACGCGGGACTTTGCGGTCTACGAGGCCATCAAAGAGATGGAGGCAAACAAAGGGCGGCGACATGACGAGGATGAGGAAATGGCTGGGGTTAGTGATGGGAGTGTGAATGGTGTGAACGATGCGGTGAACGATAGCGGGGCGGTTAACGATAGTGGAGCGGCGAAAGATCTTGCTGCGGTAAAAGACCGCTCTGGAGTGCTGTGAGATGATGGAATTGCATAGTCTTGGTCATAAGGTCGTGGGTAATGGCGTGGTATCGTGGATAGGTTACGAGTCAAGCCAGTTACTAAACCCAGCAGCTGACGCTGTCACTTTCTGTATAACCCATAAGTATATACATAGACACCCTCCTAGGCGTTCCATGCTTTCTTGATTGTTTCCGAGAGCCCGATATCTTCGGTTTCGTATTTGTAGATGCCGTAGGCCGTCACCGCCGAGCCCGTCCACAGAGCAAGGATGGCCAGGTTGTGGAAGACGCCGTAGACGCGCTTGGGAATGTAGTCGATGATGCACGACTCGATGCCAATGTGCGAGTGCGCCAGGATGAGGCCCCCAATGGTGGCATCCAGCACCGGCGTGATATCCGCGCCCGACAACGGAAGCACCACCGCGGGAATCATGCCCACCGAAATGATACGCTCAAACGTCCAGTGGTAGGACCCGTGGACGTGTGACGTGGGGGGAGTAGGCACAGCGTCGTTGACGGTGCCGACGATGCCTCCAGGGGGCTGGGTCTTGGTGAGCGACAGAGCTCGCGACCCGAGCGGGGCAGCAGGGACAATAGACTTGCTGATGGACGATCGTGCAATGATCCGGTTGATGGCAGCACGCGAAGACATGATGGTAAGAGGTTGCTTGCAATGGCGGTTGTCAGGTGTGGGGACGCCTAATTGGTTGGCGCTGATTGGCTGTGGTTGCGCCGGCTACACCCGTGCCGTAGAGAGGGCGCTAGAGAGGGTGCTAGAGGGCGCTAGAGGGGCGCTAGAGGGGCGCTAGAAGGGCGCTAGAGGGGCGCTAGAGAGGCGCTAGAGAGGGCGTTGCTATTTAGTAAGGGCTACCTAGAGTGACAAGATGACACACTACATCTTTACTATAACTCAGAGGAGACCCACAGCACAGCATCCCAGCAGCCAGCAGCCAACAAGCTACTCAATGTCCAGTTCTCAAGAATCAAGTATTTGTAGCTCAACGCCAACCGTCGTGGGTCGTCCTGCCGTCGTCGGTCGTGGGTCGTGGGTCGTCCTGGCTACTCGCCATAGCAACGAACGACCAATCACCATTCTTTCTTTCTTCCTACTCCATCATGTTCCGAGCAAGGCTTGTCAAGCGGGGACTGGCGACTGCCGCGACGTCCATCAAATATCCCGTCACTAGAACGACCACTCTTGGAAACGGCCTCACCGTGGCTACTGAATCGTCTCCGTACGCCCAGACGGCCACCGTGGGCGTGTTTGTCGACGCCGGATCACGAGCAGAGACGGCCGCCAACAACGGCACCGCGCACTTTCTCGAGCACCTGGCGTTCAAGGGCACCAAGTCACGCACCCAGCAGCAGCTGGAGCTCGAGATCGAGAACCTGGGCGCGCACCTGAACGCCTACACCTCGCGCGAGTCGACGGTGTACTACGCCAAGTCGTTCAAGGACGATCTCGGCAAGTCGGTGGGCATCCTGGCCGACATTCTGCAGCACTCGCGCCTGGACGAGACGGCGATCGAGCGCGAGCGCGACGTCATCCTGCGCGAGGCCGAGGAGGTGGCCAAGCAGTACGAGGAGGTGGTGTTTGACCATCTGCACGCGGTGGCGTTCCAGGGCCAGGCGCTCGGCCGCACGATCCTGGGCCCCAAGGACAACATTCTGTCGATCCAGAAGAACGACCTCGAGGACTACATCAAGCAAAACTACACCGCCGACCGCATGGTGCTGGCGGCTGCCGGCGGCGTCGACCACGACGCGCTGGTCGAGCTTGCCGACAAGAACTTTGGCAGCCTCAAGTCGTCCGAGTACCTGTCGTCGATCGGCTCGCCGCGGGGCCCCGAGCCCCAGTTCATCGGCTCGGAGGTGCGCATGCGCGACGACACGATCCCGTACGCGCACGTCGCCCTGGCCGTCAAGGGCGTCAGCTGGAAAGACCCCGACTACTACGCTGCGCTGGTGGCCCAGGCCGTCATTGGCAACTGGGACCGCTCGTTTGGCAACGCCTCCCAGATGGGCTCCCGTCTGAGCGCGTTTGTCAACAAGCACCACCTGGCCAACTCGTTCATGTCCTTCTCGACGTCCTACTCCGACACCGGGCTGTGGGGCATCTACCTCATCACCGAAAACCTGACCCAGATCGACGACCTCGTGCACTTCACCCTCAAGGAGTGGCAGCGGCTGTCCATGTCCATCTCGCCCGGCGAGGTCGAGCGCGCCAAGGCGCAGCTCAAGGCGTCGCTGCTGCTGTCGCTCGACGGCTCGACCGCGATCGCCGAGGACATTGGGCGCCAGATCATCACCACCGGCCGCCGCCAGACCCCGCAGGAGGTCGAGCGCCGCGTCGAGGCCGTCACCGTCGACGACGTCACGCAGTTTGCCCAAAAGTACTTGTGGGACCAGGATATCGCCATTGCCGCGCTCGGCTCGATCGAGGGTCTGCTCGACTACCAGCGCATCCGCAACGATATGAGCTCCTTGCGATGGTAGTTATAGAATGCATTGAAGCGAAGCGTAGCTGAGCGAAGCGAGCGTAGCGAGCTGAAGCGCAGCTGAAGCGTAGCGAGCTGAAGCGTTGAAGCGTTGAAACGTAGCCAAAGCGTTGAAGCGCAGCTGAAGCCTAACGATCTCGTCGTGTGGAAAGCGCAACTATCTCGTGTGAACTACTCGACCACAACATCACTAATGCTGTAAACATAAACTACCTCACGCCTAATCGCACCTACTTCGCACTACCCCACGCCTAATCGCACCTACCTCAACCTAATCGCACTACCCACGCACACCATCTCGCCTATCTAATGTACACCGTTGACCTCCTTTTCCTTTTCCTCCTCAAATATCCGCTCTTCTGGCACCCGTCGCATGATCTCCGCAGGCGGAAAGATCGGCCCAATCTTTTCAATCCACCGCCGTCTCTTCTCGAGCAGGCTGCGCACTCCCTCGCCCAGCGTCGTCCCTGGCTCGGCCGTCTTCTTCTTCTTGCTCTTGGGGTGCACCCGCGCCCGTTTCAGGTACGCCTGGTCGATCTGCTTGTCGAGATCGTCGAGGATCCCGGTGTACTCCTGGTACGCCATGTGGCGCCGGACGATCTTGTCGACGATGGCGCGGCGGCCCCTGTTCCTGTCTGAAAGCACGCGCAGGCGGGCCTGCTGGCGTCGTGTTTCGGCGCACACCTCGTCGTCCTCGGCCTCGGTGGCCCAGTAGGACGAGTCGTCGTTGGGCGCCCCGCGCGGATGCGCCGCCACCGACTCTGGGGTCGCCACCGGGCGGTTCAGCAGGCTTTCGGGCCCAATGATGCCCACGTAGCGTAGCTCGCGCTTCAGCCGCTCCTCGAGCGTGTGGTAGTCGGCCTTGACGCTGCTGATGCGCCACCCTTGCTGCTCGGTAAAGTTCGACGACGACTGGGCCGTGCGGTTCTCGTCGTCGTCCACCGCCGCGGCTGCGTTATCGGTGTCGTCCTTTAGCAGGGCAGACAAGAGGCGGCTGGCAAGCGGGCCGCAGGAGACGGTTTCGGTGTCGAGCGACTCGTCGCTGATGTCCTCAGTCGCGCCCCTGGCGGCGTTGGTATTCAGCGAGCTCTCGGGCGGAGACGGGTATGGGCCGGCGGAAATGCCCAGCTGGTTGTCTTCTTCTGCCCACGCGAGCCCGTAGAAGAGCCCCAAGGGGGGAATGACATACGGGGTCAGGTTGTCGCCCGAGTCGGCGAGAAAAGACAGGTCTTCCTCGGTGAACGGGCGGAAGTAGCCCTCGACGGCGCTCCAGAACGTCGAAAACTGCACTTGGTTGGACGGTTTGGCCTTGGTGAAGTCGTCGTCGGGGATGGAGCCCGGGAGGAGCCTGCGCAGGTCCCTGACCGGATACGACGCGACGCCATACACCCGCTTGAGGTCCTCTGAGCCCGATGCCGGGATGACGACTTCCTCCTGGCCCTCGTCGTCGATCATCATGAACGCCTGGGGCGGCATGGTCTGGCTGCCGACGAACTCGGAGCCGGGATTGCGCGCCCGCGTGTCTCCCTCAAACGTCTCGGGCTCGTGGGCCTCGCCGCTCTTGAGCTTGCTCTTCAGGGCGATGTCTGGCCGCCCATCGCTCCGCACGTGGTCCTCGAGCTCGCGCTCGTCCTTGGCGCCGTCTGCGTCCACCTTGGCCACCTTGGCCGGCCGCTCGTCCAAGTCAGACGCTGACGCCCGTTTCAGGTTGGAGCTCTCGCTCGAGACCCGCGAGTCGGGTGCGTTGGTGCCGTTTGGCGTCGGCGAGCTCTGCAGCTGCAAATCGAGCTCGGATGTATAGCGCAGCGTCGCGGCTGCGTTTGCCAGACGCGCATTCGTCAGCGAAATCAGCCTGTTCAGGTCGTGCTGGAGACTGGTGAGCGTAGTCACCGCGGGGACTTCACCGCCGGCAGCGCTGGGCCTGACGTACTTTTCGACAATCTCCGTAAACGTCGAAGAAAGCCCTCTGCCGTCATCCAGGGGGATCTTCATCTTGTGATGGATGGCTTCGTGACCTGATGACCAGCGCTTGCTGAGCGCTTCGCTGTGCAATTTTTGCCGGCTGTAACGGTAGCGCTACAGGATGAGACGGGAGGGCAGAGCAGAGGCAGAGGCAGAGGCAGAGGCAGAGGGCAGCACAGACTAGAGCTGAGAGCTGGCAGACGGTCCGCCAGAGGCAGAGGCAGAGGCAGAGGGCAGCACAGGCAAGAGCTGAGAGCTGGCAGACGGTCCGCCTCTACGAAAAAGTGCATTCTATTGGTTCTACGCTGTTGTCCTGAGTTGCTTCCATTAGACACGCCAGCGATGAGTACCCAGTATCACTGGCATGTAGCCTGAGCGTATCATGCGTATCATGCGTGCCCGCTTACGCCTTTAGTTGTGGTCCCGTATCATTACGAGATCACACAATGCTACTGATACCAGCAACGTCGCATCTCTACAACCGCAACGTCTCCCATCTCTGCAAGCGCAACCTCCCATCTCTACAACCGCAACCTCCCATCTCTGCAAGCGCAACCTCCCATCTCTACAGGCGCAACCTCCCATATCAAGCTGACTGTACAAGCTAACTCCTAAAGATAATTCAGTACTTACATGACGTCTACAGTGCCTTGTCTTAGTTTGCACTAATTTCGTACGCACGTACACGTGACGCCGTACTCGCTGTAGACGGCCAAGTAGCGCCAAGTGCCCGGAAACGTAATCACGGGAAAACTTCCTACACAGCCCGGTTGCTCCCTGCTGTCCTCACTGACTGCTTCCCCGCTTCTACGAGTGTGGATAAGAAGCAGACGATGGCAAAGAAGACAAGGCCAGAACCGGCAGAGCTGAAAGTTACTCCACGACATGAAGTCACCACGCACAAAGACCAGCTGAGACGACAATGGCTCTGCCCCGAGTCAGCAGCCACATCGAGTAGTAAGACATACGTAGTAGCAAGAACACCAGCAAGAACACCAGCAAGAACGTCAGCAAGAAAGTCAGCATTCCAGCTAAATCGTAGAACCTCGTAAACGTCTTGGCTCGAGGCGTAGCGACATTGCAGGCGGGCCAAATTCTCGGTCGTCCCATCTTCTCGGTCGTCCCATCTTACCAAGCCTCGACATCGCCCGACTTTCCCCAGACCGGATGTCAAACAGTGAGTCATTAGTGGAACCGTGTTAATGCCAGATATTGTGTATGTTGGCGCCATCGCCATGGCCCTGGATAACGGCACGGCATCGAACGTCCAGGTTATTCCGGTAAGACTCCCTGGCGGCACGACTGACGTTTAGCCGTCGCTGACGTTCCGATACTCGGTGACGGGGGCCTCTCTGCTGACTGGAAAGGCAAACAATCGCTACGTGGGCGAGACGGGGCTGGTGTTTGTGCCCCAGCTCGAGACGACGCTGGCCTGCGGCCAGGATGGGTTTGCGTCGAATGTGACGAGGTCGGGCGATCTGCCCGCGGGCTTTCCCCTGATCTCGTTCGCGCCGGCAGTGTCGCAGGAGTGCGCTGCGCTGTGGGCCAGCCAGGCGCTGGCGGAGGCAGTGGACCTCATGGTCTTCTACAACGCCTCGGACGGCGAGATCGACAGCTCGTGGTTCGCGAGCGTGGCGGACCAGGCGTCGAGCGTGCCCACGTATCTGATCGACGGCACCTACGGCCCCTCGATCGCCGAGCAGCTGGCGGTCTACTCGGGCAACATCAGCGCCCTCCCGCAGGCGAGCGTCATCCAGTCGACCACGACCGGCCTCGGCGACCAGGTCAGAGTGGGCCTCGAGGTCTACAACAACGCGTCGTCCAGCCTGCCCAGCGTCTGGGTGTTTATCCTCATCGTCTGCGCCCTCATTCTCTTTGTCATCATCATCGGCCTGGGCACGTTCCGCCTCGTCAACATCTTCCGCCGCAACCAGCTCCGCCGGCGCATCCTCAACGGCGAGGTGGCCTTGTCGTCCATCGGCCTCAAGGACGTGTGCGTGCCCCGGTCGCTGCTGCCGCTGCTGCCCATCAAGATCTACCACTACAAGGGTGGCGACTACTCCGAGTTTGACCAGACGACGCAGGCGCTCGGCGGCAAGGTCCAGATCACCCCAGACTCGCGCTTCAAGCGCTTCCTGCGCTCCTTCCACATCATCGCGGCTCCCCTCGCGACCGACGACCTCATCAACCGCCGCGACAACCCGGCCCTCTCGAGCGCAGAGTCGACCAAGAACGGCCTCGTGAGCTCCGAGTCGGCGCTGACGACAGCCAGCAGCAACCCCCAGGAGCCCGGCTACTACAGCCAGCAGACCTGCCCCATCTGCCTCGACGATTTCCAGGACGGAGTCACGCCCGTGCGCGAAATCCCTTGCCACCACATCTACCACGCTGCGTGCATAGACCCCTTCTTGCTCCAGCAGAGCAGCAACTGCCCGGTGTGCAAAAAGTCGGTCCTCTCCGACGACTACATCCGCCAGCACATCGAGCTCAACACCCGCGTCCTCGACCGGACGTCCACCATGCTCAACTCGACCAGCACTGCCCGGCATGGGCTGCTCCCTGGGTTTATCACCTCTCTTTTCCACAGGCGCCGGCCAGCAGACGAAGAGACTGAAATGACGTGATGGATACTGCAACTAACGTGGAGTTGTGAAACCCGTGTGCGTTAAGGAGGGCGATGCCTCTGCGCAGGAACCAGAATCTCTCTTACGACACTCTTATAGTGGAGATAATCAGGCGCACGCGCAAAATAATGGAGTCCTCAAATGGCAAATGGTGTACAATTGGATAGTGTGCGACTTGGTGCGACTTGTGCGACTTGTGCGACTTGTGCGACTTGTGCGACTTGTGCGACTGTGCGACTTGTGCGACTTATAGATAGGCCAGTGTTACGACCGCGTAGAAAGGACAGTGGAACAGCTTGGGACATGGCTGGTCATTAGTAAGGTAGGCCTGACCACTTTAGTAGGGCTAGTGGGGCCGTCCATGGGTCTAGAACCGTCGTCGTTGGGTGGCATTAACCTTTGCCTCCCTAATCAGGTCGGCCCCAATCAGGTCGGCCCCGTGACCCATTGGGTACCGGCCACATTGGTTGCTGTCCCGTCGCGCCTCTCTGCCTTCCTAACAAGCATCCCCTTTCTACACGTTTAGTTAGCATCGATCGATCAGCGATGTCCAACATCAAGAGCCTGGAAGAAAAGGCTCAAGCGGTAAGTCATGACGGGTGGATGGGTTTATCTGCTTTTTCCTCGCTTTCTTTTTTACTTTATTCGCGTGAGCAGCGTGTTTGCGTTGGTATCCCATCGTGATCTCCTCCCAACCATCGACAAGACTGACCGCAGCTCACTGCAGCCTACACTGCGCTCGCAGAGGCGTCCAACACGGCTGCCATTGCTACGCGAGAGTTTATTGCTGCCACCAAGGCCGCCAAGGGCCGGGCCAAGAAGGCGGAAGGCGCCGACGCGTCAGGCTCGTCCGAGGCTGAGAAACTCGATCTGGCCGTCGCCCAGGCCGACATTCTCCATGCTGCTGAGGAATTGACCAAGGCCATGACCGAAGGAGCGGGCGAGGTCAAGGAGAAGGAGAAGAAGACGCGCAAGCGGGTCAAGACCGAGAAGGACCCCAATGCTCCCAAACGTCCCCAGACGGTGTTTTTCGCGTTTGCCAGCGAGGCGCGCAAGATCCTCAAGGAAGAACACGCCAAGCGAGTGGCCAACGGCGACCTCACCGACGACGGGACCAGCCACTTTGCCGACAACGCGGCCCTGTCCAAGGAGATCGCCGAGCGCTGGAAGGCCCTCAGCGAGGAAGAGAAGGAGCCGTGGAAACAAATGTACCGCGAAAAGGTCCGCGAGTACGAGGTTCTCAAGGAAGAATACGAGCGCACCAAGAAAGGCGAGCCAGGCCCTCCCGAAGCGCTTGCTGCCGAACCTGCGCCGTCGACTAGACCCAAGAAGGCCATCAAGCCGCCGTCCCCCAAGCAAGAGGCCCCTGCTCCCGCTCCTTCGTTTCCCCTCCCTGAACCCCCCAAGTCTGCTCTCGCTTCTCTTCCGATTCCCGTCCCTCAAGCGTCTGATTTCGCCCCGCACAGCGACGAAGCTGGCTCCAAGAAAAAGCGAAAGCACCGCAAGAGCGAGCACGGCGACAAGGATGAAAAGAAGGAGAAGAAGAAGAAGAAGCGAAAGAGCGAGGAGCCCACGGCTGCGTCTGCTTAGTGATCGATCTATCCTTCTTTAATGTGATTTATCTGGTTTTCCTTGTATTTTTAGTTTCTTTTGTGTATATTGAGGAGATATGTTTGCTGTTAAGAGTTTAATCCTTGAGTCTTGTATGTAGAGTTAAGAGTCGCGTGTGCCAAGGACGCGTGGGCCACTGTTGAGCTTCCAATGCACGCTGTCTTGCGTGTCTGACAGCGTGGCAGGGCGGTTGGCAGGCACGCTGTGGGTAGGCACGCTGTGGGAGACCCTCGTTGCCTTACTGGCAGCGTCGTTGGCAAGGTCGTCCCTTGCTGCGTCGCCTTGCTGCGTCGCCTTACTGCGTCCCAGCGGTTGCACCGTGAGAGGACCACGCTACCAACCACGTCTAAAATTTTCACCCGCTTGATGAGCTTTAGGCCCCTGTTTCGGGCTCCGCTGAGGCCCTGGATCCGCCAGTTCAGTCTGAGCGGCTATCGACTGAAGGTCGATAAAGATGCCAAAGTGCCGTTGATGGCGAATGCGACGATCCGGGAGCTCAAGGAGATGTTTGATTTCGACGACGGGGACTACAGCTGCGACAAGGACTTCTCGCCGCGCGAGATTGCCTCGTTCAAGCGGTTCGGCGAGGATGCCGTCAAGGCGACGGCGGAAGACGACGACTTTGACGAAGACGAAGACACCGACTTTAACCACATCCCCACGTCGGGCATGTACCAGATCGACGTCCATCGACGATACAGGCACTACAACCGGGTGGCTGCCTATGAGATGCCGCTCCTGGCCGAGCTGATTGCCAAACCAGACCAGAACTTTTCCCCGCCCGGGCCCAGCGAGCGGGACCGGATCTTCCGGTTCCGGTACACGTCGTACTTGGGCGAGGACCACCCTGCCGAAAGAAAGATCAGCATCGAGTTTTACCCTGAAGATCTGGCTGATCTCAGTGAGGATCAGCGCCACAAGCTGCGACTCCTCTCCGCCACTCGATACAACCCGCACACGGGTCTCTTCCGGGCGTCGTGCGACATCTACCCCGAGCCGGCTCAAAACAAGCGGTTCCTGTGTGACTTGGTCGAAAAGCTGATCACGCAAGCCAAGGTACGTTGTCGGACCGCATAACTAACCCCAGACGGGCGACACCTACACTGACGTCCCCCTGGACGACCGACATGTCAAGCAAAAGAAGGCCAAGGTCAAATTCCCCAAGGAGTGGCGGCGACCTGAAGACGCGCCGGTGCAGTCTCCGGTCTCGGATCCTCGTGCGATCGAGGAGGTTCTAAACAAAATTCTCTAGTGTAAATAGTGAACAGAGTATCAGGCATATTAGAAGGAGTGGAAAGAGTGGAAAGAGTGGAAAGAGTGGAGAGAGTGGAAGAGAGTGGCAGAGAGTGGCAGAGAGTGGCAGAGAGTGGCAGAGAGTGGAAGAGAGTGGAAGAGAGTGGTCAATTGGGTTTTAGACGATACTGTTCCTGTGCTACTGCTGAGGTATCTCGGACTGGCTTTGGTAATGGTTGCATCTATGCCACGTAAGAAGCTTATGATGTCTGCCTTAGAGCGGCCAAGGCTGTAGAACATAACCTAATCACGCTAGTTGGACAAAGAGGATGCCAGGCAATTGCTCCCTCTCTCGTGCCCTGTCTATCTATGACAAATGTCCATTCTCCTGTAAACATGGAGCCTTGCTACTCTGCTCCTCTGCTCCTCTGCTACTCTGCTCCTCTGCTACTCTGCTGCCCTGCTACTCTGCTACTCTGCTCCTCTGCTACCCTGCTACCCTGCTACCCTGCTACTCTCTCTCCTTATCCTCCTCGTCAATCTCTCTCCTTATCCTCCTCGCCATCTCTCTCCTATCCTCCTCGCCACACCTGTGTTCTTCCCAGGGTACAACCGCTCGTATCGTAAGCGAGGCAGATCACACGGCTGCCTCGACAGAAAGGACTGTGAATATCCACGTCAGACGCTCAAAAGACTGCTTCGATAGAGACACTAGACTTCATTTCTACTGCCCCAGTGACGGCCTTGCTGATGCTAAAAAAAGCACTGGGCTGTGTGGTCTTGGCTTGGCCGCTGTGTCCAGACAGTCCGATCTGTCCCACCTGGCGATGATTTATTCCCCCACCAATCCTCATCTCATCGCGACGTGATCATTCATTTCTACTTTGTAACCGCCTGCAGCTGTTGGTTACTTGCAGAGACTGGTTTCAGCGTGGATCATTCAACAGGTGGATCAAGTCTTTTCTCTGCTCGAGGTTTAGATAGGTATGTGATGAAAGGTGACGATTGACGACTTGAGGGCGCTGTAAAGAGTCTTCTCTGGGGTCTCCAGGCAGATTGCTTGCAGTGCTCTACAGGTGCTGTCTATTGGTGTTCTGGCTGTTGAGGCATCCTTGCGTGAGGGTATTGCCTTGTCTAATGATCCTTCTGTCGAGGGCATCCCTCTAGCGCATCTGTTCTTCTCTTATCTTTACTCAGTGTCTAACTCAGCCAGATGGGCTTCAATTGGACTCGGCTTGTGGTCGTCCTGGTCTCGCTCTGCGAGTCGGTGACGGCGGTGCGCACGTTCACGTCGCACTCGCTGACGACTTGTATGGCGAACTCGCAGTTCTCGGCGTCGCTGTTCCGCATCGTTTACTATCCAGGAAACTACTCCATCACCTATGACGTGACGGCCATCTCGAACCTGGAAGGATACATCACTGCGCAGGCGACGGCGTACGTCTACGGGCTCAAGATCCTGTCCGAGACGCTCGATCCCTGCTCGCTCAAGCTCAGCCAGCTCTGTCCCATCACGCCCGGCACGTTTTCAATCACCAGCACCAGCGACCTCACCAGCGCCAAGGGCTCGCTCGACAGCATTCCCGGCATCGCCTACACGATTCCCGACCTCGACGCCCAGATCGTGGTCAAGATCTACAACACGACCCAGGTCGCCTGCGTCGAGGCCAAGCTCACCAACGGCAAGACCGTCTACCAGGCCGGCGTGGGCTGGGCCACGGCCGTCATCTCGGGCATTGGCATGCTCACGTCCTCGATCGTCGGCGCCCGCGGCTACTCGACCGCGGCGTCCCACATCGCCGTCAACAGCCTGGCCCTGTACGGGTATTTCCAGACGATGGCGATCATCAACCTCCAGGCAACCGAGCCCCTGCGTCCGATCGTGGCGGCCTGGGGCCAGAACTTTGCCTGGGCGCTGGGCATCATCAGGGTGCGCTTCATGCAGAGCATCTTTCGCTGGTACGTCCGCGCCACCGGCGGGACGCCCTCGTCGCTCCTGAGCGTGACGTCGCTCTCGATTCTCGTCGAGCGGCGGGCCAAGCGGGCGCTCGAGGCGGTGGGCTCGCTGGCCAAGCGCTACGAGGTCACCGATTCTGTCAGGACGAACGGGTTTGTGCTCAAGGGCATCGAGCGAGTGGCGTACTATGCCAGGATCGAGATCACGTCGCTGTTTCTGACGGTCGTCGTCATGTTTGTCTTCTTCAGCCTGTGCGTGTGCATCGTGATGGCGGCGGCCAAGTTTCTGCTGGACCTGCTCGCGCGCCGAAAGGCCATTCGACCCGACCGGTTTGCCGACTACCGCGCCAACTGGCTCAACATCATGAAGGGCACCATGTACCGCATGGTGCTCCTGGCCTATCCCCAGGTCACGCTCTTTTGCCTCTGGCAGCTTTATGAGCGCGACTCGCCGGCCTGCATCGTCATTGCCATCGCGCTGCTGCTCATGACCACCGGGCTCCTCCTCTGGGGCTCGTTCAAAGTCATCTCCATGGGCAAGTCGTCCGTCAAGCTGCACAAGAACCCGGCATACATGCTCTTTTCCAACCCGCAGGCGCTGCACAAGTGGGGCTTTCTCTACTCGGCGTTCCGGGCCGAGTGCTACTACTTTGTGGTGCCCTGCTTGGTCTACTACTTTGTCAAGTGCTGCTTCATTGCGTTTGCCCAAGAGTCGGGCAAGACGCAGGGCCTCGCGTTCTTCCTGATCGAGCTGGCCTGGCTGGTTGTGATCTGTGTCAAGAAGCCGTTTCTGGACAAGAGCACCAACGGCGTCGCGATTGCCATCCAGGTCATCAACGCCGTCGACGCCTGCTTGTTTCTGTTCTTTTCTGGGCTCATGACCCAGCCCCAGAGCGTCAGCGGCATCATGGGGGTGATCTACTTTATCCTGAACGCGATCTTCTCGCTGGTCCTGCTGCTCATGATCATCGTGTCGTGTCTGTGGGTCGTCTTCGCCAAGAACCCCGACCGGCGGTACAAGCACATGAACGACGACCGCGAGTCGTTCATCAAGACCGACAACCGCAATTTCGGCGGCGCGACCGAGCTCGAGGCTCTGGGCCAGACGACGCGAGGGATCATCAAGGAGGACGATACGCTTTCGAGCGAGGACTCAAAGTAGCGTGGAGTATAGGCGTGGAGTATAGGCGTGGAGTATAGGCGTGGAGTATGATGTAATTCTGGTGGATTGGCTCTTCTTATAGTTGGAGTGTATGTGGAATGGTGTTTATTGTTGAACGTGAGTAGACATCGCCGTAAGAGTAGCGCTGTATCAATTAGACGTTCTGTCTCCACTCATCACGATTGTCAACAAACACAAAAATCACACTGCGCTACAAAGAATTCCCCTCTACACGCGAAAGTAAATCTCAGTCATCTAAAATTACAGCTAAAGCCGTGCATGGCTAAGGCCACGCTGTTAGGCATATCACTCCAGACCACACCACTTATCATACAATACTCATGTCGTCAGAACGTTTCATCGATGTCGTTATCTACTTGGAGCCGTTTGCTGGCGGGTTCTTCGTCGGAGTCGTCGTGGCTTCGCTTGGGCTGGTCTTCATAGCCGAGGTCGTCGTCGGCCGTTTCTTCGTCCGAGCCCTCGAGCCAGGGGATTTTCGTAAGGATAAGAGTAGACGGGATGTCTTTGTCGGCGATGGGGTAGTTATCGGCAGACGAGCTGTGGCTGTCGGGCACCGCGATCTCCAGCGTATTACGGCTCAGCGATGCCCCTTGGCTCGATCGCTCGCCGCCGTCGTCGCAAACGAGCGGGAACCTGCCCGTCGTGGACACAATGGCGAGCGAGCGGGTCAAGGCGCGGAGCCACTTGGCGGCAGAGGCGTAGTGGCTCTCAGGATCCAAGACCAGCTCGGCCACTCTCTGGATACTAAACGGAGGAAACAGCTCGAACCGCGCCGACTGAAGGTGCTCGGTTATCTCGCCCAGGGCGTCGTCGACCTTGTCGTCGACCGATTCCGGGAACTCGGCGACAATCTGTGGTTAGCACGCGTGTAGGAATCGGCACACCTGGGGGATTCTGGTCACCAGCTCGGGTCGAACCTGCTGCCAATCCTGGGACGAAACGTCCTTGCCGCTGCTCACGTCCCTCAGCACCGAGACGAGGTCGACCATTGGCAGTCTGGACGGATGGGGCTTATCAGCTGACGGGTCACTTGCCGCTGAACTGGAACGAACAAAGTTTGCTTAAGGCTGGCAGAGCTGGCAGAGCTAGCAAGGCGTAGCGTAGCGCGTTGCTGTCACGCTGTCCCAACGCGCTACGCCAGACGACTCTGGAGAGCTGGTGAAGATGGTACAGGTGTGCGGTGTGCGGTGCAGGTATAGTTATACTGATGGTGAAGTGGCATAGTGCAGGATGTGAGATATCTGTCTGTTTATATCGTCTCCTTTATACTGTCTGCTTGTATACCCACGAACAGTGATATCGCTTCTTTAATGCTCATACCACTTCTTCAAGGCTGATTCCAGTGGACTTTTCGCTTACACCGCCCAACTCCAATCACTGGAATCAGACCTAGTGCTGGGACCTAGTCTGCGACCTAGTCTGCGTCGCTTCAGGGGTAGTTTCATACCGATGGAATGGAGCGACAAGACGGTCAAGGAGACGTCCTAACAGATGATCGAGTCGCTAGAGTCGCGGATCTACGGTGTTTTATGCAAGACGAGCATCGCCCAGGTGATCTTTCTTTGCTGCGCCATTGCAGAAGGGCTCATCGTGGTCGTTCTGGTGTGTAACATATATTATTTCTACCGCGCGCACGTCGACGCCGACACCCAGCTGAGCCGGGACGTCCTGACCTACGTCGTCGTGACGTGCTTTGGCGAGCTCTACCATGTCTATTTCAGCTGCGACGCGCTGCGACTCAAGAACATGGTCCAGGTGTGGGGCATGTGCCTGCTGAACGTGTCGCTGGCGGCGTACGCGACCTTCTTTGCGCTCGAGATCCGCGACGCGTGCGCAGGCGGTGTCGAGCAGGGCGTGTGGCAGATGCTCGCGCCCCAGCTGGTTGCCATCCCGGTCGTGCTGTTTGTCTCGTTCCTCGTCATCGCGGCATCGTCGCGCTGGCTCTACTTTGAGTTTGGCTGGGCCGCGTTTGAGCGGTACGGGGCCGAGCGCGCGACCCAGAACCGGGTCAAGAGCCTCGAGCTCTTCATCACCCTCCTCAAGCTGGACTTTTTCTACTTTGTGGGCTTTGCCGTCCAGTTCACTATCGTGGTGCTCAACGCCAGAGACGCCGAGTTCACCGTCACCATCGTCTCGCTGCCGCTCATCGTCTTTGTGCTCGTCTTTGCCCGCTTCGCCGTCTGCCGCGAGTCCAAACCCGCCGCCCTCGGCTCCGTCGTCTTCTTCCTCCTCGGCATGGCGTACTTTCTCTTCAAGCTCGTGCGCATCTACCAGCCCAGCCAGGCGCCCAAGTACCGCGAGTCCCACAAGTCCCTCACCGTCATCGCCGTCGTCAGCCTCGCCTTTGTGTGCTCGACGCTCGTCAGCCTGCTCGTGTGCATGACCAACTTCAACCATGGACTCGGGCACAAGTTTGTGCAGTCGTCCCTTGCGGTGGGTTCTGGAGCCAAATGCGACAGCTCGTGGCTAAGCAAGGTCCAGAAACATCCCTCGACCCTTATCTCGGCCCCGGTACTCGAGTCTACGCTGACTACGGCTCACAAACGGACGCTGAGTCTGGAGTAGCAGTGGAAATAGAATAGGTAAGACGTCATGGCACGTAGCGCACGTAGCGCACGTAGGCCTAGAGATCAGACATGATACTGCCCATCTGGTCTGCACGTTCTGCATCGCTGTTCTGCATCGCTGTTCTGCATCGCTGTTCTGCATCGCTGTTCTGCATCGCTGTTCTGCATCGCTGTTCTGCCAATCTGTTCACTCCATCGTGCTGAGCGTCACGCTTGACCTTAACCGCTACAACCCATCACCGCCAACCAGACTAGCTCGCCATGTCCAGTATTGACGGGCTCTTTAGTGTAAGCTGCGATGGTATGCATGTCTGACCGCAGAAACTGCCGCCGCCCAAAGGAGTGAAGCGCAAAGGCCCGGATCTCGACGCTGGCAAGTACGGCGTGGGAGTCGACTAACGTTAGCTGCTCGGTACAAGACGTCGAAAACGCAAGAGGACGAGGAGGACGAGGGAGGACGAGGCGCACAACACGAGGCAATTGATGAGGAGGACGAACGGTTCTACGGGGGAGGGCTGAGTGAGCAACAAAAGGAGATTCTCGATTACGTCGACTCTGTGGACAAGAACGCGCCGGTGGTGCAGGAGCAGTACGACGTGGCATGGCTGCACAAGAACATGCTGCGGTTTGAAAAGGCGCTGTCCAAGAACATCCGGATGCGGGCGGAGCACTACGACGAGCCCGAGAAGTTCCTGGATTCAGAGGCCGAATTACACGAAAGCATCAAGGTGTTGTCGGCCCTGACCGAGAATCCCGACGTCATTTATCCCGAAATGGTGCGCCTGGACTCGTTCGCGTCGATCATCTCCCTGCTGAACCACGAAAACAGCGATATCACCGGCGACGCCATCCTCCTTCTCGACGAGCTCACCGACGACGACGTGCAGGCCCAGGAGGAAACGGGCGATCTGCTGGCAAAGGCGCTGTTGGACGCAAAGTGCCTGGAGGCGCTGCTGGACTTTGTCAAGCGCGTGGGCGACCAGGAGTCGGAACGATCGCATGTCTACCACACGCTGAGCCTGCTGGAGAACCTCCTGGGCTCGGAAGGCATGGCAGACGAGCTGTTTAGGACGGCGTGGCCGGAATGGCTCGTCCAGCAGCTGCGAGACATCAAGTACCCCGTGACCACGAATACGCAGTACTGTGCCGAGCTCTTGTCGATTGCGCTGGTCAAGAGCGCCTTGGGCCGCGCAAGGGTCCTCGAGGACCCGTCGAAGCTCGATCTTTTCCTCGAGCGGGTGGCCAAGTATCGCCACGACGACCCCGAGACGGGCAGCGACGAGGAGGAGATGATGGAGAACCTGTTTGACGTTATATGCTCGCTCGTGCAGCTGCCTGAGGGCAAAGAGCAGTTTGTCGACGCCGAGGGAGTGGAACTGGCCGTGATTATGATCCGCCACGGGTCCGTCTCGCGCTACCGCGCAGCGTCCGTGCTCGACTACGCCGCTGGGGGGTACAGTGGAGGCGTCGTTTGTCACCGGATCGTCGAGAGCGGCGGATTGGGCCCGATTTTCGGCCAGTTCATCAAGGCCTCGTCCCCGAAAAGCCTGGGCGACAAGGCCCACAGGAAGGTCGAAAAGCTCAAGCTGAGCGTGAATCTGGTGGGCGTCATCGGCTCCCTCCTGCGGTCTCTGCCCCTCGACACGTCCGAGCGACTGCGGACGGTGGCGAAATTCTTTGAGGACGACTTTGCAAAGACGCGCCGGGTGGTCGAGATGCGGGACCGATACTGGGGCCCCGTGATGGCCATCAAACGGCAGTCGGCCGACGAGCGTGCGCAGCTCGCCAAAGAACACCAGGAGGCTACAAAGGCTCCTGGCTTTGACGCCCGCGTCCACATGGCCGAGTATCGCGACCAGCTGGCCCTTCTCGACACCGATTCGTATCTGCGTCTCGAGGACGCCGGGCTGTCTACGCTGCAGACCATCGACCAGATCCTGGCGTGGCTGGTGATCGAAGAGGACGAGCTCAAGACGGTCATCGTCGACGAGCTCGCCAAGCGGTCGCTGACGCTCAAAGACATCCGCACCGTCCTGCACGACCTGAGCGAGGAGCTCAGGCCGCAACTGGAAACGGAACAAGAAAAGCTCGAGGTGAGTGAAGAATACAAGGAAATGGAGGACCAAGTAGCCCTGCTGCAGACTTTATGTGAGCATGTGGGCGGAACGCAATGTGATGTATGATAATGTATACGATTTACGATGTTTCTCGCTCATCGTCGCTCATCGTCATTGCAGTTGCCTGTGCTGTGCTGTGTGCTGTTGCGCTCCTTTCTGTTGTCTCTGTTGTGCTCCTTTCTGTGACAGCAACGACCCAGTTAGGAATCAGTTAGGCACCAGCCAGCAACACCAGCACCACCAGCACCACCAGCACCACCAGCACCACGGCAGCACCAGCACCACAGCAGCACCAGCACCACAGCAGCACCAGCACCCGAGCCAGCCCGACAGACAGGCAATCGCAAGCCAATTGTAAATCTACACTAAAACACTCAGTGGACGTGACTCTCCGTGGACGTCTATTCCACACGTAAGCTTTGGCTCGCTCTAGTCTCCACACGCTCCACTCTCCACTACTGGAAGCTCGGCCCGGGGAGCAGGGTAGTGCGGTACTTGTGAGCACGCGTGCGTACGCCGTGTACTGCGGCTGCCACCCTTCTTCTGGTTGGCCCGTTGCCGTCCCTTTCTCCTTCACCCTCTGCTTCCGCAATGAGACTCATCCCTCGCATTTCTCGAGCTGCTTTCCGCGTTGCTCAGGCTAATAACCGCCTTTTTGGTGCCTCGCACGTCCAATCGCGCGGGCTTGCCTCTGAGGCCCCGATTGTGGGATCTATTCGGTACGTTCCCCGGATCCGGGCGGTAGAACTGGCTGACTCTCTAGATCCGTCATTGGTGCCGTTGTTGTAAGTTGCTTTGATTGATTGGCTATGGTCGTCGATATCGCTGGTTTGAGGAAAGATGGGGTGCTTATGGGCGTTGTGCTTGGGTTGTGCTTGTGTTGTGCTTATGTTGTGCTTATACCGGGTCTTCGGAGCGCCGGAAGATCAATTCGAGGCTCTGAGACCAGCAATGATCAAACAGCCTTGATTTTGAATCAATTGACTTGTTTTTTGGGCACAGCTCGATCGAGTGCGCGGTGGTTGCTATGGAGAAATTTTCGAGACCACGGAGGGATCTGATTGGCTAACGACTAGGACGTGCAATTCGAACAAGACAACCTCCCCGCCATTCTCAATGCTTTGAACGTCGAGCATGAAGGACACAAGCTCGTGCTCGAGGTTGCCCAGCATCTCGGTGAAAACACCGTTCGCACCATTGCCATGGACGGAACCGAAGGTCTTGTCCGGGGCCAAAAGGTCACCGACACCGGCGCCCCCATCACCATTCCCGTCGGCCGCGGCACCCTGGGACGGATTCTGAACGTCACCGGTGACCCCATCGACGAGCGGGGACCGGTCGAGGCCACCAAGTTCCGCCCCATCCACGCCGACCCTCCCTCGTTCACCGAGCAGTCGACCGCTGCCGAGGTGCTCGAGACCGGTATCAAGGTCGTCGACCTTCTCGCCCCCTACGCCCGTGGTGGTAAGATTGGTCTGTTTGGCGGTGCCGGTGTCGGCAAGACCGTCTTCATCCAGGAACTCATCAACAACATCGCCAAGGCCCACGGTGGTTTCTCTGTCTTTACCGGCGTCGGCGAGCGCACCCGTGAGGGCAACGACTTGTACCGCGAAATGATGGAGACCGGCGTCATCAACCTCGAGGGCGAGTCCAAGGTCGCCCTGGTGTTTGGCCAGATGAACGAGCCCCCGGGAGCCCGCGCGCGAGTCGCCCTGACCGGTCTGACCGTCGCCGAGTACTTCCGTGACGACGAAGGTGCCGATGTGTTGCTCTTCATCGACAACATTTTCCGATTCACCCAAGCTGGCTCTGAGGTGTCGGCCCTGCTGGGCCGTATTCCCTCGGCCGTCGGTTACCAGCCCACGCTGGCCACCGATATGGGTCTCCTCCAGGAGCGCATCACCACCACCAAGAAGGGCTCCGTCACCTCCGTCCAGGCCGTCTACGTGCCTGCCGACGATTTGACCGATCCCGCTCCCGCCACCACCTTTGCCCACTTGGACGCCACGACGGTGTTGTCGCGTGGTATCTCCGAGCTGGGCATCTACCCTGCCGTCGACCCGCTCGACTCCAAGTCCCGTCTGCTCGACGCCGACGTGGTTGGCCAGGAGCACTACGACGTTGCGTCGCAGGTGCAAGAGACCCTCCAGGCCTACAAGTCGCTCCAGGATATCATTGCCATTTTGGGTATGGACGAGTTGTCCGAGGCCGACAAGCTGACGGTCGAGCGGGCGCGTAAGATCCAGCGTTTCCTGTCCCAGCCCTTCACCGTCGCCCAGGTCTTCACCGGCATCGAGGGCAAGCTCGTGCCGCTCAAGGACACCATCAAGTCCTTCCGCGAGATCCTCGACGGCAAGCACGACGCCCTTCCCGAGAATGCCTTCTACATGGTGGGTGGCATTGACGATGTCGTTGCCAAGGCCGAGAAGTTGGCTAGCGAGTAAGCATGCCTCGTATCTAATATTATGGCAAAATGTTGATAGCATCGACGCAAGAAACTGTTACAGCTGTGCTACGTAGCCAGACGACTCTACGCTATGTTGCGTTGATGATTCCTCATTAGATCCATATGTTTAGAGTATTATGGAAGTATAAATCTCCAAGATTCTTTATGATTCTCATTCCATTCGTCATTCGTAACCTATGCTGCTCCCGATGCGACCTGTCTCTCTTCCTCCTGGCGCACGCCGTCGCGGGCAGCCAGGAACGCGCCTTTCTGGTCCGCGGTGAAGCACAGCGGGCGCACGCGCTCGTGCTCGGGCGCCTTGCACGTCCTCGCCACGTCGGCCGTGATGAGCACGAACCGGGTGTCCGAGTCGGGCACCTCAAAGTTGACCTCGAGGAGGAGCTTCTCCATGATGCTGCGCAGGCCGCGGGCGCCGGTGCCTTCGTTGAGGGCCATGCGCGCGACCTCGTGCAGCGCGTCGCGCGTAAAGTCGAGCTCGACGCCAAACGAGCTGAAGTTGCGGCGGAACTGGGGCACGAGGGCGTCGTGGGGGATGGTCAGGATCCGAAACAGGTCCTCCTCCGTGAGGGCCTTGAGGGGCGCAATCACGGGGAGGCGGCCCACGAGCTCAGGGATCATGCCGTAGGCGATGAGGTCGCTTGGGTCGACCTCTTTCGCCACCAGGTCGCGATCCGACTCGAGGTCGCGTCTGGGGCCCTGGCTGGTGCTCAAAGGGCCCTGGCTGGCGTTTAAAAAGCCCAGCCTGCCCTAGGACGTTAGCTCAGCCGTCAGGCGACTCACCTTCTTGTTCAGCCGCCGGGCGACGATCTTCTCGAGGCCCACAAAGGCGCCCGTCATGATGAAGAGAATGTTGGATGTGTCTACGGTGAACGTTTCGCGTCCAGAGGAGGCTGACGCGCCAAAGCTGCCGGGTGGCGGCACCCGCGACCGGTCAGGCTTGATGCTGAACTGGACGGTGGTGCCCTCGATGATTTTGAGCAGGGACTGCTGGACGCCCTGGGGTTAGCCACGTCGTCCGCCAGCCTACCTCTCCAGACACGTCTTTGCCCCCGTGGGGGCCGGCCTGGCGGGCGAGTTTGTCGCCCTCGTCCAAGACGATGATGCCGGTTTCTGGCGTCAGAGTGCGCCAAACACAACGTACCTGCACGATCGACGTCGTAGTCTGCGTTTGCCAGCAGCCGCTGCACGCACACGTCTGCGTCCTCGCCAATGTAGCCGGCCTGGGTGAGGGGCGTGCAGTCGGTGATGGCGATGGGGAGGTTGAGCGAGCGCGCGAGGGTCGACGCCAGGAGGGTCTTGCCGCTCCCAGAAGGGCCCAGGATGAGGATGTTGGACTTGCCCTGGACAAGCTCCGGCTGGCCAGCAGGCGGGGCCTTGACGAGGCCAGCAGGGGCGGTTTTGGCGGTCTGGGCGGGGAAGGAGTATTCAAAGTCCCGCGTCTCGTCCACCAGCAGCGACTGGGGCTGGGCATGGTGGCCTGCAGGGGGAGCAGAGGCCCTGTCGGCCGGCTGGGGAGCCGGTGGGGGAGACGAGTAGAGACTGGCCTCCTTTTCCTGCCTGGCGGCGTCCCTGGCCGAGTTTATCTGGGACACTTTTAGGTAGTGGTTGTAGAGGGCCACGGAGAGGACCCGTTTGGCGTGCTCCTGGCCGATGACATAGCGGTCCAAGATGGCCTTGAGCTGGCGGGGATTGGGGGGTTTTTCCGAGTGGGCGGCCGAATGCAGGCGGCGGAAGAGGAGCCGGGTCGAGAGCAGGGCTCGTCCTATGGAAGGCCTGGCGGTGAGCATGAGGAGACGATGGGATGCAGGTAATCTCGGACCGTTGCAGGTAGCGATAAGGTGGGCGAGGGGGAGTAGCAGTAGGAGGTGCACAGTGGCAGTAGGGTGGCAGTAGGGGCAGTAGGGTGGCAGTGGCAGTAGACGAGATTGTAGGGCAGCGCTTGATACGAGTTACGAATGGTTGAGTGGATGTTGAAGGCAGTGGACGTGGAGACGGTGGAAGGAGACGGTGGAAGGAGACCGAGGGTGGACAGTAGCGACGGTTATCAGATGCCAGGGGCGATGGCAGGTGGCAGAGTGGACATGGAGAGAAGGCGATTGAGTGTATCATGATTGTTGAGATGTATCATGTTTGTTTTGATGGTCTACTGTAGAAGGAGAAATGAGTGCGATGGAGATGGTGAGGAGAGGTGGTGTGGTGGTGGACGTGGTGGACGTGGTGGATCTATTCGAGCAGAGAGGGATGGGAGTGGATCTATTCGAGGCACCAGCGTGCCTTGACAAGCAGGTCACATTGTGCTGGACCAACGTACCCTCACTGTACGCACCTCGTCGTACGCACCTCGATCGCACTTGCGCTGTGGACTGCTGCCTGGACGTCTGGTCGGAATTGCCGATCGAGCATTCGTTCGAGCATTGCCTTTGCCATTGAGCCCTCGTGCATCGCGCAGTCTATTCTAATCATGTAACCAGACGCACAAGAGCCACTCTGTACAAGTACCACTGCCGTCCACCGTCCTCCACGCCCTCCACGCCCTCCACGCCCTCCACGTCCTCCACGTCCACCACCCACCACCCACCACGTACCCTCTCACCTCTCACCTCTCACCTCTCACCTCTAACATTCACCTTGGCGTAACCCTGAAAACACCATCTCTCCCCATTCTTCCTGCCCCCTCCCGGCTGCTTGCCTTGTTGGCGCTACCCAGTCGTTTCGCTCCATCTTGACAACGTGACACGACCGCCAGTCGATCCAAGGTGCTTGTAAAACGACCGTTTGCTGGTCTGCCGCCATTTCCCCCAGTCTAGATCAATAATACCTGCCGTCCGGCTCGCATCATGGCCGAAACGGCAGGTCTTTCGCCCGGCCCTGGAGGGGCCGCGATCACGCTGTCGAGAAACTACATGGACACCGAGATGAAGATCCTGATCCACCTGGTGGCGTCCATGCTGAGCGAGCTCATCAAGCTCAACGACGATCTCCCGCTCGTCCAGTCCAAGCTGACCCGCTTCCATTCCCGGTACGTGCTCGATCGGCGACGCTAACCAGCAGAGTGGCGCCTGCCATCAGCCCCCACGACTACCTGGCCCGAGTCGCAAAGTACTGCTATCTCGAGAAGTCGTCGCTGCTGGCGATGGTCTTTTTCATCGACATCTTTTGCTCGGCGTACCCCGCCTTTACCATCAACTCGCTGACCGTCCATCGGTTCCTCATCACCGCGGCCACGGTGGCCAGCAAAGGAGTAAGTTAGCTGGCTCGATTGCTAACCCCAGCTCTGCGACTCGTTCTGTACAAATACGCACTACGCCAAGGTGGGCGGTCTGTCGGTGGGCGAGCTGAACCTGCTCGAGGTCGAGTTCCTCATCCGGGTCGAGTGGAAGATCGTGCCTGAGGCCAGCATCCTGGCGCGGTACTACCACCGCATGGTTGCTCGTCTGCCTGGCGCGTTTGCGCTGGCGCCCGAGCTGGAGCCAGCGCTGGCTCCAGAGCCGTCCTTCGCGACCGCCCCCTCTCTCCTCCAATCGCCCCCACCGCCCTCTGCACCGTCAATACAGCCCAACCATTCTAAAAGCGATCCCAGCGACCCGCCATCCTACGCTCCCACCTCGCCCATGATCCGCCGGGCGTCGGGCCAAAAAAGCAAGGGGTTTTTCAAAAGGCTCCGGAAATGATATAATGATATTGTATTTATCTAATATTGTTCGAATCAGTGTGGTGAGGAGTAGGAGTGTAGGAGTGTAGGAGTGTAGGAGGTGTAGGAGTGTAGGAGGCCTCCCTAGGCCTAGGGAGGCCCTAAACAGGCTGCTGGAACAGCCTGCTGGAAGTACTGTAGACAATTGGAAGCACCGAGACCTGGGCCTAGCACTACTGGATCTACTGTGCACACAGCTGGCACCAGCACCGCTAGCACCACTAGCACCTGCCCACTCTACCCACCCAACTGCTACGTTGGTTGCCATGCTCATCCACCACTCATCACCACTCATCATCACTCTACGACTCTACAACCTCTCTATCCATCTACCACCGCCATGCCTACTGTCGGGCGCCACCGGTACATCGATGGAATCTCAGACCCCGACCCCGACGTGCGCGTCTCGTCCCTGCGCGCCCTCAAGACCTTCCTCATCGGCCACGACGACCACAAGACAGCGTTTGTCGAGGACGGCATCGCCGACGTGCTGCTCAAAACGGTCGAGACTGATACGTGCTACGATGCGCGCGCCCAGGCAGCCATCGCCCTCGCCAGCATTCTGAATGGTAAGCCGTCTGCGCCTGGCGCTAACCGCAGTGTCTTCGCCGTCGAGCAAGCTGGCCATCAACCGCGTTCTGTCCAACGACCGGCTCAGCCGCCTGATCTTCATTGCCTCGGCGCCCGGGCTCGACGACCAGCTGCGCTATAGCCTGTATCGATGTATATACTCGGTGGTGGCTGCGGGGCCGTCGCGGTACTTCATCACCGAGCACCCCGAGATCGTCAAGCTGCTCAAGGCTGGCGTCGACGATCCGTCGGTGACGGCGGCGCCAAAGTGCCTCAGCAAGCTCTTCTCCATCATCTCGCTCCTCCACCGCTGCCACATGGCCGACCACGCCCTCGAGGCCATCAATCCCACCCTCGTCAGCCACGTGGCCGCCTGCATATACACAGCGCCCATGTCCCGCCTCCAGAGCGGGCTCACCGCCGACGCGCTGTTTGCCCTGGCCACCTCGATCGACCGCCAGTCGGCGCTGGCGCTGCTGAACCAGCCCGCCAGCCCTGGAACAAGGTCCTTTCTCCAGCAGATGCTCTCCTTGCTGAGCTACACGCACCCCCACCTGCACCTGGCGGCGTGCGCGCTGCTGGCGCGCCTGCACACGTTTGCCCCACCCAAGACGCCCCAGCGCGAGGCCATCGCGACGCCTCTGCTGGCGGCGCTGATGCGCACGCTCGACGAGCCCGATCCCGACAGCCGGGCGGCCGAGGTCGCGGCCGAGCTGTTTGAAGACGAGGAGGCTGCGCTGTGCGCGCAGGCGGTCGAGATGGGCGTGGTCAAGAAGCTGGTGCACCTGATCGACGAGGTCAAGGTGACGGGCCTCGAGAAGGAGGCCGTCGTCGCCGGGGGCCTGAACGCGCTGGCGGCGATCGGGCTGCACGCGGACGAGTACCGCAAGGCCATCGTCGAGGCGCAGGCGCTGGACATTGTGACGCAGGTGCTGGCCGACTGCCGGGCGCGCGACGAGGGCACGACGCGGGTGCAGATCGCGGCGTGCAACGTGCTGCGGGCGCTGTCGCGGAGCCTGGCGCTGCTGCGGACGAGTCTCGACGAGGCCGAGATCGTCGAGGGCATCAGCAACCTGCTCGACCTGAGCGAGGAGGCGGCGCCAGACAAGAGCCACGACAGCGGGCTGCTGGCGCTGGATCTCAAGACGGCGGCGATGGCGGCGGTGTGCAACTTTGTGCCAGACTTTTCGCCGCTGCGCCAGCCGCTGCTGGACCGGGGCGTGCTGGGGCTGATCTGCGAGGGCATCGAGAGCCCGTACGCGCCGCTGCGCCTGAACTCGGTCTGGGCGCTCAAGCACGTCCTGTACTCGACCGACCCGGGCGTCAAGGAGATGGTCATGGCCAAGGTGTCGTGCGCGGTGCTGTTTGCGCGGTGCAACGACGCCGAGCTCGAGATCCAGGAACAGGCGCTCGACGTGATCCGCAACCTGGTGTGCCGGCACGACGGCGCGGTGTACCACCTGTTTGGCGGCAACGGCGCGGCCGAGCTGTTTGCGATTGTGAGCCAGCACCTCAGTCCGCGCGAGGCGGCCGGCGGCAAGGTCGACATGAGCTCGCAGCTGATTGTGTCGGCGGTGTACATCCTCGTGCAGGTGCTGGCGTCGTCCGAGATGTACCGGAGCTACCTGATGACGCGCGAGGACATGCTGCTCCACCTGCTGCGGCTGTTTGACCACGCCAACTCGGAGATCCGCGTCGCGTGCATCTGGGCCATCATCAACCTGACGTGGGTCGAGCACCAAAACAGCGACCCGTACCGCGCGGTGTGCCAGCAGCGGGCGCTGGTGCTGAGCCAGCTGGGCTTCCGCCAGGCGCTCGAAAAGGCGAGCAAGGACGAGGTCATGGACGTGCGGGAGCGGGCCAAGAACGCCATGTTCCAGCTCGAGTCGTTGCTGAGCGAGGAGGACTAGGAGGACTAGGGGAGGAGGAATAACTACAATGCTGGGATAAGTGAGGGTGACGCAATGCTGGTGAGACTACAATTGTTTGCTGCATTTGGCTAGGACTGTATATTGGCTATCGCATGGTTGTTGCTGCAGCGTAGCATCGTCGTGTAGCATCGTGGTCGTGTAGCCGGTCTCGTGGTGCTAGCCGGTCTCATGGCGCTAGCCGCTTGCCGTAGAGCCACTCGAGCTGTCCAGTGGTCCAGTCAGAGCCACTCATGCTTGTTTGGTCACAGAGCCAACTCGAAGCTTTGTCCACCCAGTGCCGTCGGCAAGAGCCGTCTGGTCCTGGCCTGGTCTAGCCGGTCCTAGCTGCCCTAGTACGCCCGTCTCTAGTCAAGTCACAACAAGAACCACCTTCCACAAGAACCATTCATCATTCTTCCCATCGTCTTCCTCTTCCTCTTCCTCCTCTTCCCCGTCTTCCTCCTCTTCCTGCACTTCTGTTGTGCCCCGATCTGAGCACGTTTCGACCGCCATTTTTGACCTTGCTCCTCATCGCTCTGAGTCAGACCAACGCTCGCTAGCAAACCAAAAGACTCCAGGCAGACCCATTGCCAGAGCCAGACGCAAAGAACCACGAGCAGAAATAGTCAGGGGCATTGGCACAGCTGAGCCAGAGCCAGGTTGAATTCTCCGGGTTGTGTCCCCTTCCGTGCCCCTCACTTGTACCCAACCAGTTTTTCCGCCTCCACATGAGTGGATGTCAGTCAGGGTCGATAAGCCCGTTCAGCCATGCGAACGGAAGCGACGACAAAGAAAAGAAAAGACCAGAGGGAATAGGACGGCAGCGAGCGCGGTTTGAAGAGGGCATGTCGCCTTTGCCCTTGCTGGACGAGTCGTCGATTCCGGCCACCGAGTCGGTTCGCCCTCGCCGCCAGAGCCGCCAGGGCTCGTGGCGCCCGCCCTCAGATACACCGCTGGCGTCGATAGCGTCGTCGCCGCGGCTGCGCGAGACGAGCGTCGGCGACCGGATTCCCGATATCAGCTCGGTGATGACGGGCATTGCCGAGGAGGGCGAGGAGGTCCCGTCTGGGTACGACTCGTCCTCGCGGCGAGCCACCACGCTGGACGTTCCAGGGCTGACCAAGAGCAAGGTGTCGCCAGGTAGGTGCCAGAGCCAGATGGGATCGAGAACACACTGACCGCAGACGGCCGCATCGCCGACATCGACGTTGGCTCCAAGCTGGTGATTGTCATGGTGGGCCTGCCGGCGCGCGGCAAGTCGTACGTCACCAAGAAGCTGGCGCGCTATCTCAACTGGCTCCAGCACGAGACCCGCATCTTCAACGTGGGCAACACCCGGCGCCAGGCGACCCCCAGCGCCGGGCCTGCGCAGCACCCCCTGCCCGACTCGCCCCAGCACTCGCCGCCGGGGTCGAGTCTGGATCTGGCCGAGCAGCGCGCCAACTTCTTCGATCCCCAGAACGCGTCCGCGTCGCGGATCCGCGAGCTGTGGGCCATGCAGACGCTCGAGAAGCTGCTCGACTACGTGCTGCTCGAGGGCGGCGCCGTGGGGATCCTCGACGCCACAAACACCACCGTCAAGCGGCGGCGGGCGGTGTACAACCGGATCATGGAGCGCTCCGGCGGCGAGCTCAAGGTCCTCTTTCTCGAGTCGATCTCGTGGGACCGCGAGCTGCTCGAGCAGAACATCCGGCTCAAGCTCCAGGGCCCCGACTACCGCGACAAGGACCCGGACGAGTCGCTGCGCGACTTTCGCCAGCGGCTGGCCAACTACGAGAAGGTGTACCAGACCATCGGCGACGACGAGGAGAAGATCCCCAACTTCCAGTACGTCAAGATGATCGACGTCGGCCGCAAGGTGGTCGCCTACAACATCAAGGGCTTCCTAGCCGGCCAGGCGGTGTTCTTTCTGCTCAACTTCAACCTGGTCGAGCGCCAGATCTGCATCACGCGCCACGGCGAGTCGACCGATAACGTGCTGGGGCGCATTGGCGGCGACTCGCATCTCACCGCCGCAGGCAGACACTATGCGGCTACGCTGGCACGGTTCATCGACTTCCTGCGGGTCCAGTTCCGCATGCGCCAGCTGGAACAGTTTAGCCAGACGGCGACCGTGTATCCCCAGCCCAGGCAGACCCACTCGCGCTCAGGGTCGGCGACGCCAGCGACGACGCCGCGACGGCCGCCGCCCGAGCTGCACTACTCGATCTGGACGAGCTCGCTGGCGCGGTCGATCGAGACCGGCGAGGCGTTTGACGAGAACGCGTACGACATCAAGGAGATGCGCATGCTGAACGAGCTGGGCGCGGGCGTGTGCGACGGGCTGACGTACGACGAGATCCAGGAGCGCTTCCCCAAGGAGTACGAGGACCGGCTGCGGGACAAGATCCGGTTCCGGTACCCGGGCCTGGGCGGCGAGTCGTACCTGGACGTCATCAACCGGCTGCGGCCGCTGATTGTGGAGATGGAACGAATGACCGACCACGTGCTCATCATTGGCCACCGCGTCGTGGCCCGGGTGCTGCTGGCCTACTTTATGAACCTCGGCCGCAGCGCCATTGGCGAGCTCGACATCCCCCTCAACACGCTCTACGTGCTCGAGCCCAAGCCGTACGGGGTCGACTGGGCCATCTACGAGTACAACGAAGACAAGGACTGGTTCTTCAAGGTCGAGGAGTGCACGGACGGCCAGGGCATCCCCACGAGCATGCTGCGGGCGGCTGCTGCGTCGATTGCGACCGAGCGGGCGCTGTCTGCAGGCCCCGCCAGGGCGCACGCTGGCCCGCCCAACCTGGCCCGCAAGGCGTTTGAAAAGACGCGGGAGCAGGCGGCAAAGCAGCAGGCGGATGGGCAGGTCGATGACAGCCATGTTGGTTCGGTGCCAGGACAGCTCGACGCCGAGTCGCGGCCGCTGACGGAGCAGCTCAAGTCGCTCAGTGTGGGCGACATGCAGGGGCTGACGATGAAGGAGTTGACGAGGGGACGAGAGGGGACGTGACGAGACGAGAGGGACGTGACGAGACGAGAGGGACGTGACGAGACACGATTGTTGGCATGACGGTGATAGAGGGTTGTAATAATAGTACGAGTTTGGATTGAGAGGTGTAGCAATAAATGGTTTGCCAATAGTAAAAGAAAGAAATGAAACGCTTCATTATAGATGGCACAATAGCCTGAGAGGATGATAAGATATTGGTCCTTGGGTTCTTGGGCATTTCTGGCTCTTGAACATTTCTGGTTCTTGGGTTTTTCTGGCTCTTGGGCTCTTCTGGCTCTTGGGTTCTTCTGGCTCTTGGGTTCTTCTGGCTCTTGGGCATTTCTGGCTCTTGGGTTCTTCTGGCTCTTGGGTTCTTCTGGCTCTTGGGCATTTCTGGCTCTTGGGCTCTTCTGGCTCTTTAGCTCCTCTGGCTCTTGAGCATTTCTGGCTCTTGACCATTTCTGGCTCTTTAGCTCCTCTGGCTCTTGAGCATTTCTGGCTCTTGGGTTCTTCTGGTTCTTGGGCATTTCTGGCTCTTGGGCATTTCTGGCTCTTGGGCATTTCTGTTCTTGGGCATTTCTGGCTCTTTAGCTCTTCTTTTCTCGAGCTCTTCTGTTCTTAAGCTCCTCTACTCCTCCTGTCTCTGGCTCTTGGCATTTCTACTCTAGATATATACAAGTGCTAGTCCGAAGCCCGCAAAGGCTTCCAATTCGAAACGTCGCTAGTCGAAAGCCCGCGCAAACGCTTCCAGTTTCGACACGTCGCTGGCAGCAAGGATGCGGTTCGAGCCCACCTGGCCTTTGATCAGGTTCTGCATGACGATCCCAGGCCCCATCGTGCCGTAGACAGACACGCCGTGGTCCTGGAGGAAGCGCACAGAGTCGTGCCACCGCACGCTCTCGACCGACGACTCGGCCAGCGCGCTCTTGATTTCGTCGGCCGAGGTGAACGGTTTGGCGGTGATGTTGGAGACGACCGGGACAGGGGGAAGCGCGATGGCGATTTGGCGCCCGCGGGACTCTGGCGCCTCGCCACGGAGCAGCGCCGCCATTTGGTGTCGCACCGGCTGCATGATGGGGCTGTGGAAGGCCGCCGAGACGTTGAGCCGGATCGCGCGAGGGTCGCAGCCCTTGAACTCGCGAATGTAGTCCAGCGCCCGCGTCAGCGCCGACTCTGTGCCCGACAGCACGATCTGCGTCGGCGAGTTGTAGTTGGCGATGTTGAGCGCAGCGTCGGGGCCCATCTCGGTGATGTACTCGGTCAGCGCGCAGATCACCGAGCCCATCTTTTCAGTGGGCGCCACAACCGCGTACATGGCCGTTGGCTCGGGGTGCTGGGCCGCTGCGTGCTTCATGTACAGGCCTCGCTGGCGCACCAGCCACAGCGCGTCGGCAAACGACAGCGCGCCTGCCGCCGCCAGCGCAGTGAACTCGCCCAGCGAGTGCCCCGCCATGTACGCAAAGGCGTTAGGATTCAGGCCCAGGTCGCGGCGAAGGATGCGCAGGATCAGCGAGGACGTGGCCAGGATGGCGGGCTGGGCAACCGACGT
The DNA here is from genome assembly GCA_003707065.3 of Trigonopsis variabilis. NCBI lineage: Eukaryota > Fungi > Ascomycota > Trigonopsidomycetes > Trigonopsidales > Trigonopsidaceae > Trigonopsis > Trigonopsis variabilis. Next base: position 460,403 of record PPXM03000008.1, on the reverse strand, counting down.
CTGGACGAGCTCGTGCGCGGGCACCGACGCATCCTTCAGGATCCGCGACAGGCAAAACGGCTCGAGCGCCTCGTCGACTTCGCGCAGGAACTCGTTGGCGGTCGCGGGGAAGGCAGCGATAAACGGCGCAGCCATCCCCGGCCGCTGGTTGCCTTGGCCAGGAAAGAGGAGCGCAGCGTGGCGGCGAGGAGCTAAGGTGGAGAAGCGGCGAGGAGCTAAGGAGGAGAAGCGTCGCATCTGGTGAAGTAGGAGCAGCGGAGAGAGAGAACAGGAATTAGCGGCACTTGTGATGGCTCGAGGAGATCAGGGTCGAAGGTGGTGAGCGCTACGAGTAGCTGTAGCTGTAGCACTTGGTTGCCGGGGTATCGTGCCCCGTGGGGAGCAGAGAGGACGGCACGGAGCGAGTTGCCATGTTATTGGTGTGGAACGTCATATTCATAATGGATACAGAGGGCGACGAACTTTGAACCATGGTTGTGAGCAAGAGAGTATTACCGCCCTGGAATTGAATTCAACGTCTATAGAAAAGTGTCATGATCAAGACAAGTTTGTCATTACAAATAGAGAGGAGAACAAGTAGAGGCAGATCAATGGTAGCGGTCTAGGTATTGATATACAGTTCCAATCAGAACACAGACTAGAATGGCATGTTCACGTCAGCAACAGGTAGCGACCTGGAAGCTCGAGTCTAGTGGCACCGAGCACACGCTGTCTTTAGGTTTATCCACAAGACCAAGATGGCATACAATCGTGACATGGTCCAGCTGCCAAGACTTACTGCACTCTAGGATGTTCTTACTACTCGCACCGAGTCCTGCCAAACAAATCTTTCTTCCAAGCTGCCCAATCCTAACGCCACTCGATCAAGTGTGAACGCACGGCTCCACTCGTTCACGATGACTCAGTCCTGGCAACCGCCGACGTCTCCACAAGATGACGCGGATGGTCTAGATTACAACACACCCCATGTAACAGAACAAAGACGAGGCCGACAGAAGTAAATGTATATCCAACCGACGAAATGCTCCTTGACCCATGTTCTTGGACCTGTCAGATTGCCGTCGCCGCACTAGACGCCGCTTTGGAGACCATGGACGTTGTTCCACAGTCGTCTCATACCGTTGGCTCGGGCGCCCGACGGAGAGAACAATGACTCGTGACGTCATTGGTCCCAAGCGGCTCATCTTCCGAGGATTAGTCGGAAAAATTTCAGCTTTTTGATCTGGTGGCGACTGATCTATCCATCCTCCTTGCTCTTGAGTGCCCTTGCTCTCACCAGGATCTGGGGTCTGCGGTTCCACTCGTCTGCTGGATCATCCTCCCTCCGGTGCTACTCTCAGCCTTGGATCTCTGGACCGAGTCCTTGTGCTCTTTGATAACGCTGCACGAGTACTGCTGTGGTCGGTTGGTTTCACCACCAAAAACAAAGGTAAATGTCTTTGACCGTCAAGACAACCTTCTTTAAACTTTCTCACAAAGACAGATCGGGCTGTTTTCTTTGTTACAGCCCACCACCCCAAACAAAGTCCCCGTGCGCCCCAGTTGACAGCGAGACAGCCTACACGCGAGGCTGAAACCTTTGTTTATTGTATTTCAGACCACTCGGTGATCTAGAAACCAGATCAACCGATCTGGTCTCTCTGACTGGCGTCTGAACTTGACGTTTGTTCTTTTCTTTCTGCAGCTCTCATCATCTATAAGAGAGCTGACGAGCCAGTCAGGACTCTGGGAGCTCAGGTACACGGCTACAGATAGACTTGTCGTCTCGCCGAATACCTGCCACCCGCGTCTTGACTAGCTTCGTGTGCTAACTCGTCTGTCGTCTGCTTGTTTATCTCTGCACCCCACGATATGGTGGCAGTGCATGTACACGATGGCCGGGTATGTCCTGGCCAAAGAATACATGCACTGCTACCATGTCGTGAGGCTATTCTTGACGAGCAGCGAAGACGAGACGAAGACAAGCAGATCAGAATGGCTTACAGTTTGGTGCGTCAGTTTGTCTACATAAAATGTGAGAGCTTAGCTGAAAGAGTGGGACATAGTGCCTCACTTAAACGCTCTTTAAACTAACAAAACTAGATAGATTTGGACTGCAAAAAAAATGGACGCACCCGGAGTTGAACCGGGGACCTTTCACATGCTAAGCGAAAATCATAACCAACTAGACCATGCGCCCGTTAATGAAAGTTACACCGATTTACCATACACAGGTAGCGTTTGCTTAGTAATCGTAGCCACAAATCTTCTCTTAATGTTATATACATACCTTTAAGTGAGTCGTCTAGGCAAAAAAAAGGATCGTAAAGGGCAAAGCTCCCTTGGAGTTATATTATTTAATTATTCTGGAAAGAAAAACTGCGTCGAGGGTACTTCATGCAAAGTAAGCGAGCCCTCTCTCACTCCTCGTCTATCTTCTACGTTTCGTGGAGCATCCCCAGGCGGGTCGGTTGATGTTTCTTTGGGATGATGCGACATTACTTAGAGCATGCGGCCAGCGCTGGACCACTCTGTGCGTTATCAACTCGTCGGGAGTTGAGCCAGGAAGTTGCGTTGGAGCTGCATCAAGACGGCGTCGACCCACAGCTTGGGCTGGAGATTACATAAGCGTTGACTGCTATGGTGGCGATCTGACATATGTTACCGGAAAGAAACCTGGCCTGATAGTTCAGAGGTAGAATTCTTCTTTTGGGTCTTTTGCTCAAAATTAGAAGAGGTCCTGGGTTCGATTCCCAGTTAGGCCCTGTTTTTTTTACACTTTTCCCACTCGAATGAGTTGAATTTTTTTTGCATTTCAGTGTATTTCTTTTCCAAGGAGATTAGCAAGTCCGACTGACAAGGAATTAATCTCAGGCGACGGTTCGCAAATAACTGGCCATAGACATCAGCAAAATCAAGGTTGAAAAAATGCTATTATAGTTATTAGCGAAAGTGTAAATCTGATTAGAATCTATGTTTTTGCGTCTATTGTCATGGAAAGCAAGATTGAGTGATGTTTCTGACAAGATTCACAAAACACCAGTCCTACGATGAATTTGGGAAAGGAATAGTTCCACTGACAACTTTTCCGTAGTTTGTGAGATAATCTGTCGTCGTGACATATAACGCTGGTTGTGGAGGTTGACAATATATATACGTAGACCTGAACGGTGCTAATGGAGAGACAGGTTGATTGTCCGAATCCATTAAGGTTCAATGGCTGACTTTGGAGGCCATTTCTTGTGCTGTGCAGATATTGTGATAATTATAACGTAGACTCTCTCACGCTGATGAGAGAAGCAGCCTCATGTTATGATAGGCGATTCCATATAAATAGCAGGCTATGCTGTATGGAGGCTTCACCTAATGTTGAGGTAGATTAATACGTCATAATGCTGCAACCTTCTGGGATTGCTTCTTTCAAAAGACCAATCGGGCGCAGAATGGACACAAGTTGGACCATGTGTCAATCATTATCCCGCCGCTTTGGAAAGACCTCACTATTTTCCTAAAGGCATCTGGAAGGATCTGTGATATGAGATCATACCAAGCCTCATTTGCTGACCTCGACTCACGCCTAAAGGGAACTTTCCAATAGCTGAGGAAACTCTCCAATTCAGTTAAATATGTGTATGCGAGTCTGCAATCTGTAAGCTGTCGTAGCTGTCTGGGCTGTAGCTGGCTTCAGTGCCTCTGCTGAACTGAGAGAGTCACCATCAGTATTCTCGCACCTTTTTCCTATACTGTACAGAGCTATGGTGGATGCTTCCAGTTATCGACAGAGGCATCTACGCTAAACTTGGCTTGAAATTCAGCTGCCAAAACGAGGTATTCTGACCTGCAGACCATAAAAGAGACAATTGAGTACTAATATGACCCCTTTTTGCTCTGGGAATCTTATTCTAAAGGTAAACTTTGCTGTTTCCCACCCTATCAAATGCAACATTACATTTGATGAGGTGCTTGCAGATTGCAGACATCCTTGTCAAATAAATACCGCGAAAGGTAATCGGATCTCTATTTGATCGTCAAGTTCATGATTTGGTATTGACACATTCCAAGCTAAACGCGCTTTGATCTGTTTTCATTATCGACAGTCACCCTTGGTCCATCTCTTTTCTGAAAACCAGGCCACACCAGCATTAGTATGTCTAGTTCCAGGACATGTCTGGGAAAGTCATGACCAACTTGCCCAAATGAGCCGTAGTACAAATACCAGAAGGAAGGCAAGCCTTGCTATGATTGAAAAGAACTTTAATATGTTGAGAACCCCTTTGTTGTGTCCTGTATTGAGGGTGAATGATAGGAGATGACAGATCTGTTGACCGTCCTTGGCAACGAAAAGCAATTGTCTTGCTTGATCGATGGATGCTGGAGCCTGGAACTGAAAAGGCATACAAGCATAGAGAATAGTTTTCTAGACTGCCCACACAAGCTGAATTTGAGGCGCAGAGTGTCAAGAACAGAGTCGTTCTTGACAGACTAGACTAGTTGGTCTAATCTCCGTGAGCTAATTTGTCTTGTATGATAGAGTTGGATACAAAGATCCACTATAAGAACACGCTCAGCATGGGATCTTGGAAGATTACAGGACAAAGTCAAATCGCGCGAACGATACCTAACCAATATACAATATAAAAGACAACACTTTTGACAACACACAAGACTTTGACAATATAAACAGCTCACAAGATGAATGAGAAAACGAGGGCGACGAAAGACGTAGACAGTTTGCCTACCAGGATGCAAACCTGTGCATGAGAACTGGACATGTCCCTAGTTGGTCATGTCCTAGGTCATTTTTAGTCCTCCCAAAGACCTCAATGGCGATTCTGCGTTAGAGACAAGCTGGCTAGCTTTGGGTTTGGTGCCCAGAGGCTGAGACAGACCGTTAAAAGGACGATCTTGGCTTGGGCAGCATTCAGAAAAGGAAAGCTGGGACTGGCGAGAGGGCTTGTGAGAATAGAGGGTGAGAAAAGGAGGATGAGAAGGCGGGGGCGTATTCATGTTTCGAGGAAGGCATGACATGGAGGGCGAACCTGGGTAGACAGATTGGTTAGAATTCGCTGAATTAGTTTCACTCCTTTCACAGCGCATGAGAGGGCCATTCGAGTAGTTGTTCGAGTTCATCGATGAGGCAGAATCGTCGACCGGAAAAGGGTAGCTTTCAGGTTTACCCTTGGGAAAAATTACAGAAGAGTGGCTAGGGTAGAAATCAAAATTGTTTGCGCCCATTGGTGAAGGGGATATATAGTAGCTGGTCTCGAGAGGGTTGCTGGCGCTGGTTGGCACTGGGCCTTTCATTCCAGAGGCGTTGGAGAAATCAGGAGTATAATTATATCCAGAGCTGTAAGACACGTCGTGAGGCGATTCGGCCGGTCTTCTGAGAGTATGATCACTACCGTTTGGAGTGTTGCTAGCATTATCGGCCAACGCTCGGTTGATGCTGACCGAGGGCGAGCTCGAATCGTAGCCATTAAAGTATGGACGAGCCGGGAAAGCACTGTAACAGGTATATGTGGGATAACCTTGCTCGGAACCATGATTTTGCTCGTCATCGAAAGGTAGGTAGCTAACGTAAGGGTCCATGGTACAGTTGGTGTTCCAGTTTGGATTCGACAAGACTTCTCCATCGTTTGCAAACTTAGTTGAGGATAGGACTCCCAAGGAGATCGAATTTCTTCCTGAATTCACGATTCGTCCTGGAGAAAAAGGAATAAGGGTGCCTGGCAGAGAGCGCTCGTTCCCAAGTCGGGCCTTCTTTTCATGCAATCGACTGGCATGCAGCTTAATGCGCTCGCCCATAATATGAGCCAATTCCTGCGGAGCATTAGGACATTTAGATATATGACGGACGGCTCGAATCACCTCACGGCTAGTCCAAGATTGATTGCAAAACTGGCAAAAGCAGCGAGGATGCCTCCCTTTGCCCTGCTTGAAATTGCGCTCAACGTAGTCCCACACGGCGTCTTTAGAGGAAGACTTTGCCATGGCCAGATCCCAGGGTACCCACAGCAAGCACAAGAAACAAAGCCAAACTCTCAAAGATCGAGATAGAAAGCAAGCAATTATAGAGTAAGAGGACAAACTAGCGTATAAGAAGGCTTGTCAGATATTTAAATATGTAAAGGGCCAAGAATTCCAATCAATCTACCGAGAAATGAAGCTGAGCGCGGTCACTATTGGCTGGAACGAGAGATATATTAAATCTCTGCTAATAGATCAATAAAAACAAGTCGGAATAAAGATAGAAAGTTCAACAAGTCGATCAGGACAGATTGATAAGCTAACGATGACTGGTTTGTCGGCGTCTGTCTTTTGTACTCTCGAGCACGATCTTAAAAAAACAATCGATGGAAGCCAAGACAGCTATCCACATCATGATCGAAGATTTTCGTTCGGTTTGGACCCATAATGAGTCGTTCCCTGCGCCCAGCCAGCCCAACATTCATTGATTTTCGTGAAAGTTCTGGCTTAACCTTTCTGGGCACATGCACTTTCCCCAATGAGGGCGAACCTTAATCTTAAATTAAAACGCGCTACAATAGGAAAAAACCCGTCTTCTTGGCAGAAGAGGTTGTACAAACAATCGACTAGAAGATTTAGACGTGATTGCTTCCCCGCCCGTTTGCGATCCAGGCTCGAACGTTAGACTGATCTGATTGTCTAAAAGGCATTCTCATGAGGGGTAGCGGGACGAGCAAGAATAATTTGCTCAATTTGCTCACTTGTCAACATTCCCTATAGAGAGGGTATCCAATAGGCTGATGACAGTCTGATGAAAATTCATTTCATTAATGCAATGGTACCTTTCTGACACGGATTTCCCTAGCATCGGATCATGTGTCCATGTATAGATTCCTCAAAGAGGACGGTATTGCGTAAGCTGGTGAGCCTGATCGGCTTTCAGACAGAGTGGTCAATAGTGAGCAGTCGAGAAAACATTCCAAACATGGAAACGTTGCTCGTATCGATTCTTTGGATTCTCTTTGCTGTAAATCTAATCATGGCCTTTGAACTCAAACGCGCGAGAATGTAACATCCCAACCACTCTATACTGGCAGATAAAAATGACCTACAGGCTAATTAACCGCGGTAGGACTACACTTGGTCTTTGAGTAGTGACAGTACGACGTGGATTCACATTAAAGCCATCCCTTTCTTTATACAAGTAACCCGAGCAACAAAAACACCACCGTTTAATAGTAATCTCCCGTTAAGGAAGGCAATTCGGTCTCGGGCTGGAGCCAAAGAAGGGGATGTTTCTGGTCAATCATTCCAAGCATAGGACGAGAGACACCCCAGCCGACTCGTTCCAGAGTCTTGTAGTCCCACTTCTTGACCTTCTCGAGAGGGAAGGTGACGTGGGTGATCTCCTCCTGGCGCATGAAACCGCGGGTCATAAAGACGCCATATTGTAACCGCTCGCCATCGGTTGTGTTGGCAGAGCCGCCGTGGTAGACGTGGGAAAGGAAGAGCAAAGCATCACCAACGTCCATCTCGGCCTGGACAGTCTGCGACTCAAGAGGAGGGAGGTCCATGCCCCAGAGGTGAGAGCCAGGGATGAATCGGGTGGCGCCATTCTCCTTTGTGGACTTCTTTCCGGCAACCATCATACCAAGACCGTACTCGCGGCCTTTGTCGCGCTCATCATCCCATGCGTCAATAGCATCAGGGGCATTGTGGTAGATCATATCGTCTCGATGGAGATCCTGGGGACGGGCGTCTTTCCAGATGGAGTAAGCTCCCGAAGACATGAGATAGGGCTCAGCAACCGAGGTGATTTGACGGTCGCCCAACCAATAAGTGGTCTTGGTGGACAAGAAGAAGTCAGCAGCCTTTTGGAAGAGCTCCTTGTGGAGGATGTCCTTGCGGACGGCCTCCGAGTGGCCAACGAGATTGGTGACCTTCTTGGTGGCTTCAGGGAAGAAGTCGATGCCTCGAGCGGGCTGGTTATCAATCACAGGACGCATCTCAGCGTTGACCTGGTCCATGACTTCGGGCGAGACCATGTTCTTGATGATGACGCCGCCGGCTTCCTTCAAAGCAGCGATCACATCGTCAGACGTACACGTATTCGCGTCAAGAACAGTGACTTCAGGAATGGGGGGATACTTGTATTCGGTCTTTGTGACTGTCTCGGTGGCCATTGTGGTTCAGCCTGTCTGCGGGAATGAGCCCTGTTTATATGAGCCTTATCGTGCACATGGTTCTTATCGGGCGGGTGATGCATCCGCAAGGCAATCGAGAACGACGGCCCCTCAGACATACGACAGCCAATCGACTGGCTCGGCGTCGACGGCGATTACTCGGCTCTTTTGATTCTTTAAACGCAAGCAACCTACACATCAATGGCGCTCTAATCCAGTATCATTCTAGCAATCTGTTTTAGTCGTCACCAAGACGAGTTACAGCTTTATCGGACCCATGATCTACTTTCGACCCTGTGGACGAGTCGGAAATCGCCCAAACTAGGAAACCGTTACCCGAGCCGATGACTCAAGATAGGCTGTATAACTATCAAAAACGGCCCGCGAGATCCGACTGCTGGATATATATACTTATTCAGGCTAGCTAGGATAATCTGTGGGATCATCAGCAGGCTTTTGATCCGTTTCCAGCTGTCTCTTACTCCAGCTTAGTTCTAAATTTATCTCAACCCGACATCTGATAACGGCATACTACGGATTCAAGATATGAATCGTTGTGCTGATAGAGGAATACTGATAGAGGATTAAGTTTCTTATTCGGTCTCGAGATCAGCTGATGCTTATTATTGCTAGATGCTCCACCCGCCCTTGTCCGTGACGTACACTGCCGATGACTCGCTCGCTAATCGCGAATCAGCCATTCTAGGTAACTCTAGTCGAGTTCAAATTGCTCTATCATGATCCGCGTATCTTGCAGAGGGCTATCTAACCCGGTTCTCTCCTTGAGCTTCTCTTGCTGTTTGTACTCGCGCACAAGACACCAAACTAGGTGCTCCTTATCTTTGAAATGATCTCACTCGAGCTTGTAGTATTAGTAGATCTGTGAGTTCATTGTTACACTTGACAATCCTAAGCACAGTTGGACATGCTCAAGTGATCAGATAAATATATTTGTGCTAGCCACTGTGTAGCAGCCTTCTACCGATGCTCTCGATCCAGCGATAGTGCTTTATTTTCTGGAGAAAGTTGCTCCACTATGTATTCAATAACTCTCCATCTACAAACCGACTCTTGGACTTGAAAGCTTTCTCAAACAACGTCCTTTCAACCAATGAAAACTGCATTCTCTTTGAATTCTCACTCGACCCTCATCAATTGTCGTTTGATTAGTTCCCAGACGCAATTCTGATCATACACAGTTATCGCTTCGCTATTCTACTGCAGCGAGTACGTGGCAGTTAATCTACCTCATTCTTGGTGATTTCTCAACGAGCACCAAATCTCGGCTTTGGTGACAGCTCGCGTCCCAACGGTGGGAATGGGCTGGTGGTGGGACGCTACATGCGGTAATGACCCCACCTCCACATTGTTGTAGCAAGGTAGGTCGGGATACGATAATCCCTCATCCTTTTTTCTCTCTCCACGACCAAAAAATGCCCACGAGAGTTTCTGGCGAAGGCGATTCGACAGGAAATGGAGGCGAGCTGGAGATCTTCAAGCTGGACGGGTACCTTGTTCCGTTCAAGGATGTCATTGAGAGACGTCATCGGCGAGTCAAAGACTGGATTGACCGTCTGGAACGAGACGAAGGCGGTCTAGATGAATTCAGCAAGGTGAGTTTCTATTGGTTTTCGGGTCAATTCCTGCGCAGGCCGTCTGTAGGCGCCTGATCGTGATACTGCGGCAGGTGATGCTGGATTGACCAGACAAGAGTTGGGCTGGTATATTGACTGTTAGGGATATAAAAAGTTTGGACTTCATGTCTTGTCAAATAATGATATCGTTTACCGAGAGTGGGCTCCAAATGCCGTGGAAGCGTCGCTTATTGGTGACTTCAGTGAGTGGTCGACTGTTGGAGGTTTCCTAATATGTCTAGATGGCTGGGACAGGTCTGCTAATACCATGACCAGAGACGCTTATGGTGTTTGGTCATGTACGGTCCCGGCAGTCAACGGTTCACCGGCGATTCCCCATAACTCAAAGATCAAGGTATGATCCATGAGACTAGGCAAGGCTGACGGTAGATTTCGTTGAAAATTCCGGGAGGAGCAGTACTTGATAGGCTGCCAGCTTGGGCTACTCGAGTCACTCCGGACGAGAACGGCGCGCCTGTGTACGACTGTAGGTTCTGGAATCCTCCTGAGAAATATGTTTTCAAAAACAAACGTCCCCCTGCCCCAAGGGCGGTAAAGATCTATGAATCGCACGTGGGAATCTCCACCGAGGAATTGCGGGTGGGAACCTACAAGGAATTCACCAAGAACATCCTGCCGCGGATTGTTAATCTGGGATATAACACCATTCAACTAATGGCTGTTATGGAACACCCTTACTACGCTTCCTTTGGCTATCAGGTGACCTCGTTCTTTGCCGTGTCTTCTCGCTTTGGGCCGCCCGAGGACCTCAAGGAGCTCGTCGATACTGCCCATGGCCTGGGCTTGACCGTTCTTCTCGACGTTGTGCATTCGCATGCCAGCAAGAATGTGCTCGACGGAATAAACGACTTTGACGGAACAGACTACCAATATTTCCACGAGGGAGGCAAAGGACGACACGATTTGTGGGACTCGCGACTGTTTAACTATGGCAAGCACGAAGTGCTACGGTTCCTTCTGAGTAACCTGCGGTGGTACCTGGACGAATACCAATTCGACGGCTTCCGATTTGACGGGGTCACCAGCATGCTCTACGTCCACCACGGGATCGGCACCGGGTTCGCAGGGGGATACAATGACTACTTTGGAGGCATGGTCGACGAAGAGGGCATCACCTATCTCAGCTTGGCCAATATCATGGCCCACCAAGCCTATCCTGAAAACGTAGTCACTATTGCTGAAGACGTTTCGGGAATGCCTGCTCTCTGTCTCCCGTTCAAGATTGGAGGAGTTGGCTTTGACTATCGGTTAGGAATGGCTATTCCTGACATGTGGATCAAGCTCCTCAAGGAGCAGCGAGACGAGGACTGGAACATGGGCCACATTGTGTTTATTCTGACCAACCGCCGGTACAAGGAAAAGACAGTGGCCTATGCAGAAAGCCATGATCAGGCTTTGGTGGGAGACAAGACTCTGGCGTTCTGGCTGATGGACAAGGAGATGTACACCCACATGTCGGTCCTCTCCGACTTTACGCCCATTATCGAGCGGGGAATGGCTCTTCACAAGATGATCAGACTCATTACTCATGGTCTTGGCGGTGAGGGCTACTTGAACTTTGAAGGCAATGAGTTTGGTCATCCCGAGTGGCTGGATTTCCCTCGAGCCGGCAATAGCGACTCGTTTTGGTACGCCAGGCGCCAGTGGAGCGTTGTCGACGACCCCCTTCTCCGATACAAGTTCCTCAACAAGTTTGACGCGATTGTCGAGCATCTCGAGGACCGGTACAAGTGGCTGAGTTCCCCGCCCGGCTACGTGAGTCTCAAGCATGAGAGCGATAAGGTCATTGTGTTTGAGCGGGGAGGTCTTCTCTGGATCTTCAACTTCCACCCCACCAACTCGTACAGCGACTACCGGGTGGGCGTCGAAGTTGCCGGCTGCTACAAGGTCGTCATCGACTCGGACAGCGAGGCCGTTGGAGGGCTCAACCGCGTGGACGACAGCGTGGAGCACTTTACGACCCCGCTCGCTTGGAACGGCCGAAAGAATTTCGTGCAGGTCTATATTCCCAACCGAGCAGCGCTTGTGTTGGCCCTAAAGGAGTGATACGAGGAAGTGAGATACGATCGGTTTTATATTATTATATAGTCAAAAGTCAAAGTAAAATCTATTCCCAACCCGGACTCATTCCAGTCGCATCATGCCCAAACGATCCACATTATGATTTCATTTAGTCCATACGCACAAGAGCGACAACCCAGGCCGCTCTCGCCTGTCGTCCCTTAGTCCTCGACATCCTCCAGCAGCATCTTCTGTCCTTTGCGCCTGCGCTCGTAGTCGGAGAGCCAGAAACACTTTAGTGGCGCCAGGGCAAAGTACTGAACGCGGGCCTTGAACGAGACCAAGGGGATGTTGGTGGACAGGCCCTCTTTCCGGACAAGACACCGGGCATAGGCAAAGATAATGACGGTGAAGTAGAACTTGACAAGAATGGTAAAGACGTAGAGGATGATCGAAGCCACCTTCTCCCCAGCAAGCGGGTGGACGTCCTCGCCAGCCTCCCTGGCCTTTTGGTCGGCTCTCCGAAGGGTGCGGTACCAATCCACCATGAAGAAGATGGTGAACGCAAGATTGAAGAGGGTATTGATCAGGTAGAGATACGAAAACAGCACCGTCTTCAGCGCGTCTCGTCGCCGGACTGCCTTGAGCGCAAACACAAACGCAATGAGGTTAATGAGCGCAAAGAGATTGAAAATAAACTGGGGGACGGTGATCGGATGGCCTGGAGTTAGCGCTAGCCCAGACAAGCCTCGTACCGGTGAATACAGAGCAAAGACCATACAGGCCACTGGCATTGTTGAGCAGCCCAAAAATAACAATGAGCTCGGCTCCCATGCTAAGAGGCAGCGCCCATAGGAATCGCTATCGTCAGCTTACGCCAAATAACCGCCTCGTTCTCTTACCGTGGGAACTATCTGCATCTATGTTTATACAGGCGGTGTCGGATGAAGAGTAGTACTTTGGGCCTGTGCCGGGTAAGCTCGCCGAGACTGACGTGAATGTGACGACCCCCAGACGACAGCAAACCACGCTGTCTTGTCTCAGGGAGGGATCTTTATGGCTGCATTCTAAGAAGCGTTGACTTGAATGAATCTGTGGTGAATCTGTGGTGGAGGAATGCAGTGCTATGTGGTCTCTCGCCTGTGACAGAGGTGACAGAGGTGACTTTGAGGATGCAAGGAATTGGATCTCTCTTAGAACGTTGGAGCCCAATTTGTCATACGAGTAGTCAGCAAGACTTTAGCTCTGCACATCGAGGACCTTGGCTCTGTAGAGGACCCACTTGTAAAGATCAAAGTTCCTATTATTTACTCGAGAGAATGCAGTAGGTTATTCTTTAGCGAAATGTCTCTTTAACCTAACTACTTTAGCCCAACTACAGTCCACTACAGTCCACTACATACCTATCACTATGACCGTCGCCCACTCAATAGATAATATACAGCATCATTTAAAGTCTTTGAAACTCCATTTTTCAGTCACCTTGGTTTTGGCTTTTCGCGCAGCCGTGATGGGGACTCGAGCTTCGATCAGACCCCGCGCTTGGAGGCTGCGGAAGCGGTCCCGGGCAAGGTTGCCTTCAGGCTTGAGGGTTCGAAACGAGTCGGTGAGCTCGTCCGACAGTTTCACTTCGAGAGGAGCCTTGATGACTTCGTATTTGCTACTGGCCAGCTTGGCTTTCCGGCGCTTCTCCTTTGACCTGGCGACAGCGCCCGTAGCGCTCACCCCAGCGGCAGCCATTTTCTTGGTCACCGCCTCCAGAATCTGGGGAGCCTTGTCTAGTTCTTTGAGCCTCTGCCTGATTTCTTTCAGCTCTTTATCGAGCTTCTTCCGTTCAGCCTCTCTTTTCTCTCGATTCCGCTGAGCACGGGTCTTGGTCTTGACGACAACTGGGTCGTTCACACTGAGTCTATTGCTATTAGAAACTTCTTCCACTTCGTCCTCCTCTTCCTCCTCTTCTTCCTGTCTAGCTTTGTTTTCGGCAATCAGCTTCTCGATCCTCTTGCGCTCCCTGACAATCTCCTGCTGCCGGTCATAGTCTCTCTTGGCCACCTCGTGCTCTTTCTGGAGCAGCGCCTGCCAAGACTCCATCGTAGGGTTATATGATTTACCCGCATCAGGGATCTCGACTGCTTGCTTCTCGCCAGTGAGGTTGATCGGCGGCTCCTTCAACGTAGACGGTCTTCTCTCCTTCTTTTGGTAGCTCACCGGATTCACCCGCTTGGAAATGTTGTCCACCGCCTTTGTCTCTGGCTGCTCGTCGTCATCACCCCACACATCTTCAACTGGCGCTCGACCCACCTGGTGCTCCACAGTCATGACCGCTGCCCCCGCTCCTTTCCTTCCCGCAACCTTCATCAGCCGACCAATCTCTTTGGTGCTGACCCCCTGCACTTTGGTCTTCTTGCGTGCTCCTTCTGCACTCTCGCCCTTTCTTTTTCGTGCCGAAACCGGCTCTGTCGCCGAGCGCTCGGCCAGGATCTCGTGCATCTTCAACCCCTTCTTGAACCGCTTGTCCCGAACTTTGTTATCTCCCTCTTCGTCAACAGCAAAGAGCTCCTCGTCGCGAATCGCACTCAACGGTTTCCTGCAAAATTAGATCCTCCTCCCACGTCGACTCACCCAACGGTCCGCTCCAGTTCTCGCGCCTCTTCAAGACCCACCTGGACATCCGAAAGATCCACATTCTTTCTCCACGCCTTTTTGCCCTTGCGAGAGCCCTGCTTGAGCGTCTGAGGCCGAGCTGTCTCCATGATAATGAGCCAGCCTGATCCAGTTGGGAGAAAAAAAAATCTTAAAGGGCAACCAAATGGAGTGAAATAAGACGCTACCGTTACACGACGACTTGCACGACTTGCACGACCAAGTCAAGACAACTGGCACTACACGCTCTCGCCCATCGTCTACGTTTGTACCTATTCTAAACCATTTTATTGTACTCATAGCCCGTATCATATGAAAATATCCTTTCCTCGCTCCAATGTACCTTTTCTTTTGTAGTAGCTCATCAGTCCTCATAAGTCAATATTTACAACGACGTCCGCGGGACCCATCGTATATACAAGATTATCGTAGCAATGATTTAAGAAAAGAAATAAGGACTGTCTAGGACGGTTCGCACGTCGAATGATCCCTGGAAAGTTAGCAGCGGAAACCAAAGAAAAACCTTACCTTGGGGGGAACTGGGGGGAACTCGAGAGGTAAATGGACGGTTATCCCTTTTCTAGACCGTCCAGCGCTATGAGGGGCATCTTTCTCCTCCACGTCCATGTCTTCCTCGCCAGCCTCCATGGCCTCCATGGCCTCTATAGAATCATCCTCTTCCACCAGACCCGCGTCCTCCATCTCTTCATTCTCTTCCTTCAAGTATTTCACCTCTAGCCAGCTATTCTCGTTTTCCTTGAATCGATAATTCACCTTGGGCTTCTGCTTCTTGGGCGCCGCCACAAAGGGATCGATCCCAAACCTGCGAATAATACTGATGTCAGTCTCCATGGCTTCTCCTTTCTTGACCTCCTCGGGGTCGTCCGACCGCAACAGCCGCATCTGCTCTTGGTTTCGAGACAGCGCCCGCATGGCGACCGCCAGGTCGAGCTTGGAACTGCTCGACGCAGCCACCTTCTTGCGGCTATTCCGCCGCGCTCGCGGCGTTCCTTGCTCTGCGGGAGCAGACCAGTCGTTTTCAGGGTCCTCCTTGACAATCTCGTCGGCAAGGCGCGCGCGATAGTCGCGAATGGCCTGGAACTCGGCTGAATGCGGACTCACGCGGTAGAAACGAAAGTTGTTTTTGTACCGATACTCAAACTCCGTCTTGAGATTCGATATCAGGTTGGCGCTGTGCAGCTTGACAAACGCCTCGCGCAGCGTCTCGGCAAGAATGTCGCCGTCGCAGGCATGCGTCCAGTACGAGTCGTGCACTGCAGCAAACGCTATGCCCTTTTTGTGGCACGCAATGGCAGACAGAAGCATGTGCGTCGCGTCGAGGGAATGAATGTAGTTGGGAGGGAACGCAGACGCCTGCTTCCGCCCGTTCACTGGGTTGACTGCATAGGGATCCGAAAGATAAACGCTTTGAAGCTTGGTTCGTATCTGCTTTCGAACCGTGTTTCTGTATGGCTGTGCAATTGGCAGGCCAAGAGGCGTCGTCCACACTACCGAAGACATGCAGTCCTCAGTGTCGATTCGTCCCTCTTCAGTGACCGTCACAGCCTTAGAAATCAGCTTGGCGCACTCGTCCAGCCAGTCCTGGATCAGATGGGCTCCTGAAAACAGCTCGCGCACCGACGACAGAACCAGCTTGGCAACGTAAGCAGACACAAAAAACACTTGATCCTCTGGCAACTCGGACTTGAGCTGCTTCATGACTTGCGCCCGGGCACCGGTAAAGGTTACACCGTACACGTTCGTCATCACTGTCTGCTTGACGACCTTTCTCGTGATCTTGCCATTCACCAACAGCGCATATGGGTCTCCCTTCTCGGCATCTTCAGCCACTTTTTGCTTCACCATGTTGGCAACGTGCGTGTACACATCTCCCGGTTTCTCTCGTGGAACCAGGTTCACCTGGCTGGCGCCTTCAAAGTCGCCACCCAAGGCAGCATAGTGCTGGAGACCGTTGCAGGTGCCATCCTGATGGACAGGCATGTGCGACACGTACTTTGTGGGATCGCCCGATTCGTAGGCCTGGCTCAGCTCAAAACAGGTCGCCAACGCTTGCCACGGCTCGTCTGCCGTCTTCCACCACCCTTTGCCACCGAGAGGATCCTTGGCCGAGTCCATGAGGTCGTCGAGATGCTCGTCAGCAAACTTCACGCGGTCGTCAAACGACGATTTCGACAGTCCAAACAGGTTGGCCAGGTGGATCTTCATCCACCGCAGCCCTCGCTCGCCAAGCGGCTTTCCGTCCCAAAAATAGAGCAGCGCCCGCGTGAGATCGTTGCCAAGATGATTGAAATGGGGAGCAATCGGGTAGGCCCGACCGCGAAAGTCGATATTGTGCGGAAAGAAGAGTCGCTCGCCGGTAAAGGCTCGAGCAATCTCCAGCTTGTAGTTCATATCACATCGCTGCGAGTGCAAAGACTGCCGGTTGTTGACGATCTGCTTGCACTGACGCAGCCAGTCCCGCCTGACATGAGGATCAGAATCTTTTGCAGGCCTCGGCGGCAGCTCCACTTCGTTCTCTATTGCCGGGGGGATATCCAAAAACTCCTCCTTGGTGTTCCACACCTTCAAAACAGTCTCGAGCAGGCGTCTGTTGACGGCCCACGCGGTGGCTCCAAGTACATCAAGACCGTGGTAGACAGAGTCGATGACGCCCTGGCGAGAAGCTTCCTTAAGGTAGGCCGTCTGCTCAGGAGAATCGCGGATTCGCATCAGCGTCGACGGGCTGTAGAGGTACGCGCCATCGTCATACGAGCTCCATTCTTTAGGCTTGACCAGCATGGGTAAATGTTGAGGGCTTATGACACTTTGCAGCGTATCACTCGACAGCATAGATATCAAGGCCTTGTCAAGCTTGAGGACTCCCAGCTTGTTTCCTTTGAGATACTGGTAGGTATGATAGAACGCAGGACCTTCCTTGTAGACAACTTCGCCGGTTCTGGGGTTTTTGCCACGCATGGTGATGGTGGCCACGTGAATTAGCATAGAAATCAGAATGGAACCAATCTATTCGGTTAGTAATGACGCTAGCTGTACACTTACCTTTGCTTTGATCTCGTACGGCCAGTCCATCGACCAGATCTCCCGGTCTTCCGGCAGCTTTGTTTGCTTTGCTCGCCGAACCAGGCGATTAAAGGACAAACGGTTGGTAAACTCTGACTTGGAAGGCTTGTAGTTTAACAAATCACGCCGTCTAGACAGTTCTAGCGCTTGATATTCAAGCTTGACTGCGTTTCCGACCGAAACAACGGCTCGCGCAGTCTTCATACCTTCAGCGACTTTGCCGGTCGAATGCAGCTTGAGAACCTCGAGGATGGTGATTACACTCAACGTTTCCGGCGGCAGGAGCTTGAGATAAGGGCCGTAGATGTTTCTGTCGGCACCAGACGCCCTTTTCGTGCTCTCGGCGGCGTCGATGCGCTGGAGTTCCTCCTTGATGGCTGAGCAAAGATCAGTGTGCCATCTCCACAGCAGCTTATTGAGTTTCTTGTCTTTGACGAACCCTTCGCCTCGCTCAGTGCGTTGTTTAGCGTCGTACTTCCATCGATCCCTGGCGCCTCCCAGCGAAAACCGCTCGAGGGCCTTTTGTCTCTGCATATTGTATACTTCAAAGGCCTCTTCGAACTTTAAGCGATCCTGGACAGATGCGTTTTCCAGGTTTTTAAAGACCTCGAAGAAATTGATCCGGTTGCCATCTCTCGAGTCGATGATGGTCTTTGGAACCTCGGGCTGGTTCTCAGGGCTGACGGCACGGAGAGTCGATCGAATGATTTTCAACCCAAACGTGTTGACAGGAACAAGCGAGTCCAACGACGCTTCGACCTCGGGAGGCATTTCTGATTGGTCGACTGGAGCATTGATGGCCGACTTGGGCTGACTGACAAAGACGCTCTTGTATTCATTCGCCTCCTGAGGTATTAATCCTTCTAATCCCTCTCGATAGGCCGGATCGAGTGATGCCATACTGAGCTCGCACGAGCGAGCAATGTGAAGAATCGTAACGTCGTCCAAGATATCCCGATGCGAGAGGATTTCCCCCACGTTTTTACCACTAGAAGTCCACTTCACCACATACTTCCGCGTCAGGCTGTCTCTCTGTCTGGCTGATGAGAGAGTATTGGCCTTTTTGAGAGCCAGAGCCAGTGTCCTTCCGTCGGGAGAAGCGTTGGGGTAGGTGGTGGGGATATTATCGATAAAGTCGAGAAATTCGGTGGCGCTGGACATTTTATTAGCCATGACCTCTGCGTATTTATTGAGAATGGCAATGAAATCTTCCGGTTGGAGCACTTTGTTGGCGTTGGGCAGGATGGCAGCAGCGCGGTCGAGATCCCCAGAAGATATACAGGCGTCCAAAAGAGTAATGAAGTGACTGTAATCCTGCACAAACACGTTTCGATCAATTGCCTGCGGAGATAAAGGCGATCCTGTGGCTAGCGTCGTGATGTCCTTGGACGGCAGGATGATGAGTTTGCCACTTTCATTGAGATTGGGCACGTGGTTCATGACATACCGGTCATGATCCACCTCTCGATATCCCAGCTGGTACATCGACCCTTTGGAGCTGTCAAACAGCGAATTGTCCAGCTTATTATCTCCTCCCGGCCGTCGCTCGTGGGCCTCTAAAGCCGGCTCGAGCTGCGACGCTGACCGGCTGATATCTCGTCTTCCACTTAACCTTGCATTTTGGATCAGATTTTGCACTCTCCTCGCTCGCACACAGGCTCTGATCATATTAAACCTCCACTAGCCAGTGAGCACGGGACTGTATAAAAATAAAAGCAATGAATTTCTTTGCCGGGCAACGACAATCACTATTCCCTAAGACTCTTCCCAGATATTTCCCTTCTATTTAAGTCGTTATGGTGAATAATAATGGGAATGCTGGCAAAGCGGATCCAAGTGCTACGGAAAAAATTTAGGTCACGCCTTACCCGGCCTGCCGGCTTGGGAGGAATAAGACGTACAGGGTTACAACACTAGCCAGTCGTTCTACTCATGAGCTTATCATTATAAGGCACTCTATATATATTTTATCCGTCACACGCTAGAGGCGACTTGTCATCGTAAATCATCAATATATGATACTGAACGCTTCACCACACGTCTTCTTGATACAAGTTTTGGACTCTGAGAGACTTGACGTACTCGTCGCCTTGCTCGTCAGATAGCCCGCGGTGGAGGGAGACGATTTTCGACAGGGTTCGAGAGACGTCTTTGGCCATTCCCGAGGCGTCACCGCAGACGTAGAAATAGGCACCCTGTTGCATCAGCCGGTCGACCTCGTCCTCGTACTCTTGCAGGCGATGCTGGACGTAGACCTTTTCGGTCGAGAGCCGGGAGAAGGCGGTGACGAACTCGAATTTGTCTTTGAGGATCGCTTTGTACTCGTCCCACTCGTCCTTGAACAGAAAGTCCTGGTCAGGGTGTCTGCATCCGTAGAAGAGGAGCATCTTGCCGATCTTGTCGAGAGGCACGCCGTTTTGGACTTGGTGGGCGCGCTCGGCGACAAAGGCTCTAAACGGCGCGACGCCAGTACCAGGCCCAACCATAATCACTGGCTTTGAGAAATCGGACGGAAGCTTGAATGTCGAGCGTCGAATGTGGACCAGCAGCTTGCCGCCTCCAAACTTGCCACGGGGACCCTCTAGTTGATACTGGACCTTGTGGCGATCCTTGTTCTCCGTGCCGTTGATCAGGTGGCCCAGGCCTAAGAGGTAGTTGCTAGCAACGCCCTTGAACGAGTCTTGTCCTGGGAGTCGCACCGATTCCACCACCGCAGTCACATGAGGAGCCCGTTTGTTCACGGCCGAGGACGACGAGATGGAGTAGTATCTGGGCTGGAGATGGGGCACCATTTCAATCAGAATCGAGAACGGAATGCTGGTCCACGCGTCCCCGTTCGAGATTCGCTCTAGCACTCGGCCCAGGTTGAGGTACTGGCTCGTGACCTCCTGGTGGAAGACCTCCTTATCCGAGCTCAGCCGGGTCAGCTCTTTCTTCGCGATGGCGTTTGGGGCAAAGGCCACGATGCTAGACAAAAACTGACGCGAGACTGGGCCGTTGATCTCCAGATGGTACCTGAGCACGGTGCCGTAGGTGGTGGGCGTGGGGAAGGGGATCTTGGCGGTAGGGTCGAGTTTAGTCACGCGAATGACTGTGTCTTGCTTGTCTTCAAGGCCAAGGACCTTCAAGAGCCGCGAGACTTCTCGTTCAGAGTTGAACGGCCAGATGGCGGCATGGTCGCCGGTGGTAAAAGACAGGCCACTTTCGCCCAGATCGATCTCGACATGCACGCAGTTGCGGTCAGGCGCCGAAAACATCTCCTTGACGGCCGTGATGGGGGCCAGATAGGGGTTCAGCGAGCTGTAGGGGCCCTTGGGCTCGGAAAGATAGTCTTTGGTAGGCTCGCCTACATAGACGTCGTCGTCCTGCTCTGACTTGTTTGGGACTTCGGTGATCTTGATCGCAGGCTCGTACACGGCCTCTCTTTCGGAAAAGCCCATCTGTTTCGACACCTCGGACCACATGTCTTCCTTCCAAGCGAGGAAATCCTCCTCCATCGTACCCGATCCATCGTCTCCCTCGCCGCGAGGGCCAACTCGGGTCGCTCCCAGGTTGGTAAGGTGCTCATCGACTCGTCGAATGACCGCATTGTAGTGCTCGTACGTCGTGTTGCCCAGACCAAACGCAATATACTTGAGGGACGAAAGAGGCTTGTCTGCAACGGTCTCGCCCTTGGAGAAGATGGCGTCCTCGTCAGTGACGAGCTCGTAGAAGGTCGTGGCATTGTCAGTCGGTTCGCCCTCTCCGTAGGTAGCCATCACAAAGCCGACAAACTTGTCGTCAGGGATCTCATCCAGGTTGGTGAGATCGTAGTTTTCAATATCAGCAGTCATGGCTTTGATTCCGAAACGGGCGTGAGCTTCTTTAGCCAGCCTATTCGCGTAGTCCTCTGCAGTTCCCGTCTGCGAGCCGTAGAAAAGCACCAAATCCTTATCCGTCTCCCTCATTACCGAGATAATATTAGACGCATCCGCATTTCCATTCGAAACCGACGTCGTTTTGACCGTTTGCCTCGATAGATCATCGTCGCTCCTCGCCCACAGCTTGCCCTTTGTGAGATAAGCAGCAGAGCCCACGAGGATAAGACCAAGAATTACAATATCCGCAGCATCGATTTGCGCCATGGTGGAAACAACAATCTAGGGACAGCTCGCCAGCTTTTACCGTTTACCGTGACTAATAGTGAGCACAGATGAATCACCGAGGACGATATCCCTTTTTGGTGGGCCGATACCAGCAACCGATTGTCTAGGCAGATCAGGTATCCGCAATCTCTCAGCGACAGTCAAATAGGACAGTCGAGGAGCTCAAAGCTGGCAGTTATGATGGTATAAATTTCTTTGTCGACAATACGCTCTCGAGCCAAGATTCGTAGATGCTTGCAATGTGGCCTGATCTCTGTGTAGCTCACCAGACTCGAATGACAGGTAAAGATTACCAGGCTACAATCTACGAGAGGGCTTCATATAGATGTTCTGTTTCGGACCATGCGCTCGAGAATAATCGAGATGGAGCGGATTAACCGGTCACTGCCGCCGCAGAGAAGGCGATAGCGGAACGGCCGAACTGTGCTTTGCCTGGGATCCACAAGTCACAACGACGTGTCATCGGCGTAGTGTTTAAGTGCGTATTATTGATGGTGCGTGTATATTTCGTGGTGTAGTTTGGGTGCGATGGTCAAGGCTCAGTCTCAGCTGTGGAGCTAGCCTCTGTGAGAGCTATAGTCTTGGCCGTATGAACGCTTCTGTCAGTGACGCGTTCTGTTTGAAGGATATTTGAACCTACTGCTTTAAGAGCCTATCTCTGCCGACAGTTGCTTAATTTTCACGTATCCCACATGTCTACTAGTCTCTTTGAAATGCCTGTCTGTGAACAAGTAAAGGGACGTCGAGCCTAGAACCTATATCGTTAGCTCGATGGCTGTCTATGCCATGAAATGCCAGCATTTCTGTCGAATAAGGGGCTTTGTGTCTACATCAAATGTCGAAACTCTCCTAACTCACTACGATAGTTGAATAGTATGTCATCTTTGCTTTATATACAGAGATATACGACAACCGCGCCACTCTGAGTATGTAGAGGTTCCAACTCTGCACTAGGCGGCGATTGGAGGGTGGAAGAATGAGTTAGCAGATGCAGCTCTAATGGCAATGGAGAGAGTCGAGTCTCCCTTGGAGGATCAGGTGACTGACTACCTGACGGGAGAGCTTTCAGTAGATTGGTCAACCAGCCATTTATAGACACGGAGGACTATATTTCTACCCTAATTGATGCCCATATGTACTCATAAATGAAAAGAGTATTGTCTTCTCATGCTCTTGTTGACAATGTGGATATAGCTTCCCCTTGATTACCTGATTACCTGATTACCTATTTATCTTACTATGCCATAAGATCGTACCCTTTATGATTCTGTTTCTGACATCCACCCTTTATTTTAGACTGCACAGATATCAATTGCTGTTTATGGCTATTTTTTCACAAACTACGACAAAGGACGAAGCCACAGAACACGCAAGACATGAGTGACCCCAAGTCAGAACATTCGACCAGAAAACAAACAGAATCTCGCCATATCCTACATCAAGCATATCTACAACAAGTACCACGTCTAGCCCCGAGGACTAAACCTTGAGGACAAATCGGAAACCCAGACTTGTGTCCTCAAATCTTGCATCTCGGATAAGGTCTCCGATCTGTTCATTAGTCATATAGCAATGACGAGAAGTTATGGGTCCAAGGGACCAACTTGCAAGAGCTGGATGGATTGATCGCACCTGAGTCGTTCTCTAGCCAACCCTCAACAGCGTCTCAACAATAGACGCACCTTAGCGAGACTCACCTAGCGCGACTCTAGTTGCATTCATGCATGACGTTAATCGCACACGTTAATGGCACATCCACTCTCCAAACGATCTCTTGGATCGATCTTGGCCATCTGACTACGAGCCCGCTTGCTCTGCCAATCAAAAATCTGCATGCGCTCTTGAATTGCCCGTTAGGGTCGAACCGGTAAGGAGACAATAGTCAAGCGCCGTGGAAGCGCTCTCATTTTGGCCTTTGTGGAGGGCATGTCCTAGTTTGTCCCATTTAGCGAGGACCTCAGTCTAGAGCTCTTGCAACCGGGACAAGGTCCACGATTGAGCATGCTTACGACGCTCTCAAGCGCAGATAAAGACCGCAGTCCTTGCCTCATTGTTGATAGTTACCACTTGTTTCTTTGCTACTCCTCTCGACAAAGCTCGTCAACCTTGGTTGCAATTCTAGACTCATTCCCAAACTGATTTTTTCCCATCTAGGAAATTAGTTTGCCCTTTGCTCATCCACGTGTGGGTCTACCTTGATGGTGAGTGCACTATTCTCCCCCTCAGCAATTAAGAACATAATAATAATAACAAACGGACAAACAAATTCACACCCACTCTAAACAGGCCTTTGTCTTCCTGCTCTTTATGACAGCTTACGACATCTGGCTACTTTTGGCCTGACGCACAAGCGCTGCAACGGGGAGCTCACAGTCCGTCACCTTGCATATCAACGGAGACGACTTGGAGTTCCTATTGATCTCACACGAGAGGCAGACGTGTGAGGCCCTTTCCAACAATGGCTAATGCTGAAAATCGTACATTTATTGAAAATTCCACCCAAGGACCCATGTACATGTATTTACACACGACTCATACCAGCGAGTCGCGATTACGATCCAAGTAGAGCCCGTAGTGCTGCCTAAAAAACAGCCAACATTGCTGCGAATTTTCTTGATAACGTCGTAACAAAGCTACAGCCACCAGGGCGATTAGACAACGGGATGCAGTGGACGAGTTGTCGTGACTCGACTTTGTGTGTATCCCCTGCAGGACCTTGAGCTTGGAGTGCCGACAACCACCTCAGAGTAAAAAGAACTGGTATCGACTCCTGGCTGCGAACTCTCGTGAAGGCCGTTAGAAGATAAGTATATTTTATTCGGACAGGCGAATTTTTAGAGTCAGTCTTTGGTAAGTGAGTCTTGTACGGCGACTCTTCGATGTCTTTGACGGTGGTCCCCTTTGGAGACTGCACGACCAAGACAGAGATCGGGTGTGGTATCCAAGGCCTGATCAGTTGCGATCGGATTATATTACTGATTCTAATACTAGTTTGGACGAATCCACTCCGACAACGGCAGCTAATCCTGATCTCCCTGGCCTGTAGAGTCCGCAGCAGCGTCTCGAGTGCGCGACTAGCGCGTGTCCCAGGCTTCAATGGTTTCGATTACCGACAGCCCTGGCAATGGAGTGAGCATGTCGTCTCTGATCCGTCGGAACTCGCAGCGATCCCAGAAATCGGCGGATAGATCCAAGACGTCGTCTGGCGGCCAGGACACTTTCAGTGGAGTCCGCACCGACATCTTCAGACGCAACAAATCGACTTCCCGGTCAAAGGACATCCCAGAGCCGCTGAAACTCGACAAATCGGCGGCGGGCACTCCTGCTATCAACCTCGACGGGCGGTCGAACGAGTATTTCTCCTCGGCCCACAAAAAGCTCTTACCCCCCATTCATTCCATCGATTATAGCGACAAAGCCCGCCGCCAAAACACCCTCTCGCTCTCTTCGCATACCCCCTCGCCTATGAAGACTTCGCCCTCAGACCAGCCCGCCGAGCCTTCGTACTCGGTTGAGCCCAAGACCCCGGCAGAGTACGCATTGCATATAGTGTTTACTCAGGTAAGAATGCTGTTGTGGATGGTTTTAACGTCAGTTTGTCCGATACGCAGAGAGAAAGCTCAACTACTGTCTGAAACTGCCAGTCGACAAAGAAATCGATATCACAGAGATCCTAGGCGAAGGAGTGGACCCCTCGTTTGATCGGATCTTGGTCTCGCTGGGGCATATCGCCAAACGGGAGCCCGCCCCGGTGATCGACTCTGTGATGTTTTGGAGAAAGACCAAGAGCGAGATGAAAGCCAAGGAGCTCAGCGACCGCTCGGCTTCGAATGGCCAGACTTCTGCATCTTCAGACGGATCCCATGAGACCTCTGCCAAAGCACGATATGTCATTGCCGATCGACGGATTCTGATCAGCATATACCTCCTGTGCCGGGTCCTGATCGAAGTCATCAAGCAGTCTCCTCCAGAGTCCATGGACGAAGAGTTGACAGAGAAGATCGAGGAGATGGTGTTTAAGCAGCTGCGACTGGCAGACCCTGAGGTGATCAGCAGCAGTCGCATTCGCAGCGCAAACTGGAATCTCTTCGCGCGACTTTTGGGATACATGTCTGAGAACCGCTTTTCCAGCGTGAGCGACCAGTTCATCGCGGCTCTCGAGAAAATCTCCAAGAACGTGCCTCGAGATAAAGAGCCAAACGTGCAGATGCTTATCCATGGCATGAAGTACCTTCGACTAAAGGTATACCCGATGAACGCGTTGGAGGAGTCAGCCGAATTCCTGGAATCTCTGAGCCGATTCTTCGCCATGTCTCACGGCCAGCGGGTCAAACAAGCCTACGCAGAGATCCTAAACATCCTCCTTCTTCCCATCGCTGGAAGGGTCACGGTAGAAGTCAACAATCCTACGTGGGTCAGTGCCATCGAACTGATCTACCCTCGAAGCTTAACCATGGTCGGCAAACAGCGATACTGGACGACGGCGTACTCATTGCTCTGCACCACCATCTGCGTCTCGCCCTCTGACTTTTTTGCAAAGCACTGGGTCAATCTTATCGAATCAAACCAATCAAAGTTAAAAGACAGGTCGCTGAGGACAACCTATCTCGCGGGAATGGCCAGATTAGTCTGGGTCTACATGTTTCGATGCACTGAATCCCTCAACAATACGATGAAGAAGCTCGAGATAATCACCCGCATACTCCTCCCCGGCGGCAAGCGAGCGTGGCTATCTGGATCAGACGTGTCTGTGATTGAGCCTGTCGTTGCCATAATCCGGTTCATCGGGGCAAGCCACCTCGAATACAGCTTCAAAAACATCATCCTTCCTCTTCTAAACGGCGACGTTTTATCTCCTACGAGTTCGGTGCCGCTTACGGTCGACGTCTTATCGCCTGAGAAAATGACTATCGGGTTGAAAGCCTTCCTGGCCATTCTGTCTGACATCGAGAACTCTGGCGAGCGGCCAGGCTTCCCTGAGAAGTTTGGAGGCTCGCATGGATCAGAGAGGCCCATGGACATCGCCTCCAAGCTAACCAAAGTCAAGTCTGGGACGATACTGGGCGATTTCTATAACCTGTTTAGTCAAATTGTGGGCAAGATAGCCGTTGCGTGCGATGCAGAGTTTGGCAGCAACACGACTCTGGAGGAACAGCAGCCGACTCAGGTCCAGCCAAAGACCCCAGTGGCTGCCACGTTTTCGTTCAATAATGAGAGCGTTGCTCAAACTCAACGTCAGTCTTACTATGAGCTTCTCGCCACGATCTTTGAAGCAATTGCCATATGCCCTCCTTCGAATATAACGTTTCCGCGAATTGTCGAGATGCTCTGTCGCAGCACCGTCCACGCTGACGACCAAGTGTCCGCGGCCGCGAAAAACGCTCTCAAGGTCTTAACGCGGACCAATCGAACGCAGACTGTGGTGACTGTTCTGATGAAATTCCTGTTTGGCTCCGACGAGCGGTATTTGAGTGTGTTTGATGGAGGCGTTATCAGCGCAGAAAAGACAGTCTCGAACCTGGTGCTGTATCTGGAGCTGCTGCGGATCTGGATTTCTAATATCAAGCAGCTGTCCAGCCCCGACGAAGACGACACGAAGCGATCGACCGACGAAAAGAAAAACGAAATCAACACTGCGAGCGTGTTGACCGTTGTAGACGAGATCGAGGGATCGGGACTGTTTTTCTTGTGTTCTCAAGACGTCATTATACGGCGCTTTGCGGTTGTGATTCTGAAGCTTGTTCTGGGCTTCGACAACGCTCTCAAAGAGTGTTCAGAAGGTCCTAAAAGTTCAGCTGGCCCGAGCGCGGCAGCAGCGTCGCCTGTTGAGATTACCCGCTTGATCCAGGTCCTAGAGTCATCCGAGATCCTCGATGGCCTTCATCTCGAAGACACGTTTTCGCTCAGCGCTGCCGAGAAGTCACGACTGGCGTCGCTCAAGCAGGGAAAACAAAAGTACGTCTTGTTGCACTTGGCTGAATCTGATCACGGAGTCGACTCTGCTCTCTGGCTTCGAATCTTTCCTCGAGTCATGACGATCTGCTTCAACAAGTTCCCAATGCCGGTTGCCCTGTGTCGAAATGACGTCTGTATCCGGCTGACTCAAATGCATCCGCTGATTCTTGACATTGCCGACTCGTATCAAAAAGGCAGCGTGTCCAGCCACGAGTTCTCGACCAAGCATCCCATGCAGGCTCAATCTGAAATCTTTGTTGAACAGTGGAAGCTCTATTTGATTGTCGTGTGCTCTATTCTGACTTCCATCGACCAGGAGAAGAGTTCAGAGCTTGTTCCTGTGCGCTCATTCCTGAGTCACAATCGCAAGCGATCGGTGCCCAAAAACTCTCATAATCTCAAGATCACGTCGGCTAAGAGCGTGTTTAAAATGATAATACCCTTGCTGAAGTGCGAGCATCCTCTGATCAGGGAGTCCGTCATCACAGGCCTCAGCTGTATAAACATCAACCTCTACAAATCGCTGGTTGAAGGCTTGCTGTCGGCGGTCTCTTCAAACTCTGAGGTTCTGGGCCGGTTTAGAATGCACCAGCGCACGGCTTCGTCAGGAAGACGGCTGGAACGACGACAGAACCTGTTTATGACTGAAGTCACCCGCGTGCTGATGCTCACGTCGCACTATCTCCGCGACGAGAGTCTATACAATGACAATGTGATTCTGACGAGTCTCAGCGACTACGTTAAGGATATCAAAAGCCTGCTGAGTCAGGAGGAAGTCCAGGCTGACTGGGAATATCAGAAATTGCGGCAATATTTCTGTGGGTTGCTTGAACAGTTGTACGAGGGGCTTCTTTTGTCTGAGAATGCTTACAAATGGATGCCATTTGATTTCCGAATTCAGTGCTTTACCTTGATCGAGGAGTGGTCGGGCCACGGGTCGAGTTTCACCTCGATAAAGGAAAGGTGAGTAGTCTAGTATGGAATCTTCTAACCTTAAAAGAGACCACCAGATGCAAAAGATTCTCTTTGAGCAGTACAAGTATGGCTATGACACGGGTGTCTTGGCTGCCTCGATGGAAGTCGAGCGGCGAAACTTGGAATTGGCTGCGCTGTCATGTTTGGCGACTCTCTGTGTAAGTTTGACGTTGTGGCTATTCTAACTGGCTAGTGTGGACCTGTAAAAGAAGTCAAAGACGATCGCGACAAGGGCCCCCGAGTCGTGCGTGCTTTCAACATCGATGGGCTCTTTAGCTGGATCGACTCTATTTTTGCATCAACAAATGACAGACTTCACGACATTGGGAAGCGGTCGCTCAAGAATCTGCTAGTTTACAACAAAGATACCGGGTCAGCTTTGTTGGAGAAGGCTATTGCGCACTGCTACGCGGATTCGCTACTGCCCAAAGCCGCCAAAGGCTATTTCGACGTGGTCTCTGATGTCTTGTGTTCAGTCTCGGACTACCCCTGTACTGCTCACCAGGCGCTGGCGTTGGGAATGTTCAAGATTGGCAGCGAGGACCAAGAGACTCGAGCCATTGCGGCGGATCTTCTCAAAGCGATCGAGCTGCGGTTCTACTCAAAGACGTCGTTGCAAGATAGCGAGATAGGCATCACTGACCGCACGGTTGCTGTATATAAGCGCGCTCAGTTCAACTTGTCTACTCGGCTGGCAAACGAGCATTCTGAAGAGACTTTTATGATATTTTCTGAACTGACCATGTTTTTCAACGTCGTCAGCGCGCGGTCCCGCAGAGACATCCTCGCCGTCCTCCTGCCGTGGGTGCAAACAATCGAGCTCCAGATGGATGCGACCGGGAAAGAGCCCAGCCCGTCGGCGACCATGGTGATGAATAACCTGTTTGAAATCACAGTCCGGTTCAGCGAGTCGATCCAGAACGAAGTGGAGGCTCTGTGGGTCGCGCTGGGATCAGGTCGCCATCCGTCGAATGTCCAGGTTGTGCTTGATTTTATAATAAATAACAGCATGGAGCGGTGTGATCCCCAGTTTGTCGAGTACGGCAAGCAGGTAATTGTCTACCTGGTGACCACGCCTGCGGGAAGCAAGCTCATTGAAACGTTGGTTAGCTACATCCAGCCACGTTCAATGCTGCCTCAGTACAAGACTCCACGGCCGTTTAATGCTGCAGACTTCCCCTATCCATATACGGTCGATCTGTCGGAAGTTCTCCCTCGCCCCAGCAAATCGTTTGGTTTTGCCTATGGACAGCTGGCCATGGTCCTTTTGGTCGACTTGTTTGTCAAGCCCGATCCCGTAATGGGCCTCAAACTGCCCCTGCTCGTCCATGTTGTGCTGGTGCTGATGGACCACTATGTGCCTCTCATCCAAGAGCAGGCTCGCGAGCTCTTGATCCATCTTATCTACGAACTGGTGATCGTCGAGGGACGGGGAGACGCGGAAACGTCGGAATTCATAGATTCGCTGCGGCGGCCGAACCCCAAGACGTTTTGGACTTACGACGATCTAAAGAGCGATAAGGCTGGCGGACGCACTCCGCGGTCGATGGACAGGATGGTCAAGACCACCCTGGCGATCTTTTCTTCAGCCTATCCCGATTTTCAGAAGGAATGGAGTGTCCTTGCGCTCTCGTGGGCCACGACGTGCCCCTCTCGCCACATCGCCTGTCGCTCGTTCCAGCTCTTTCGCAGCCTGCTGTGCTTTGTCAACGAGCACATGATCTCTGATATGCTGGCGCGGTTATCTGAAACCATCTCAGACACGGTGCCAGAGACCCAGGTGTTGTCGATGCAGATTCTCATGACGCTGAATGCGATTGCCGAAGAATGCGACGCAACCGAGATACTAAAGTATCCCCAGATCTTCTGGTCGACGATTGCTGCCATGGAGACGATGCATGAGCAGGAGTATATCGAGCTGCTGGCGATCTTGGAACGAATCCTCGACAAGATCGATTTCAACAAGCCAGACGTCGCCAATTACATGCTCAAGGCCTTCCCTGACCAGTGGGAGGGCCAGTTTGAAGGCATCCAGCAGCTCGTTCTGATTGGTCTTCGATCGTCTAATACGTACCCGTTGTCGATGCGACTTCTCGACAAGCTGAATCGCATGAATTTCAACCCGATCATTGCTCCTTCGAGCCAGCTTCGTGTCCTGTTTGGAGTGCTGGCCAATCTGCCGAGGTTCTCCCATGCGCTTGAGGAACACTCGGTGTCGGAGGCGGTGGCGTCGTCAGCCGAGCAGCTGGCCGTTTTGGCAGACGAGGAAAACATGAGCGCCTTGTCCAAGATCATGACGTCGGTCGCGCGGTCTCGGTTTCGCACCAAGAACGACTTTCTGCGCCAAACCGTGTCTGCCATCCAGAGCAGCTTCTTCCCCACGTGGGAGTCCAAGACTCTGGTGCTGCTGCTGGGCATGCTCTTCAACCGGTTCCGCTGGATGCGAGTGGAGACCATGAACTTTCTCAAACTGCTCTTGCCGTTGATTGACATGCGCTCAGGCGAGTTCTCTGGCATTGGCGCTGATCTCATTTCGCCCCTGCTGCGGCTGCTCCAGACCGAATACGCTGAGCAGGCGCTCTCTGTGCTCGACGAGGCGGCTGGCATATCGGGAAACCAAATGGATAAGCACGTCCTTCGCATGAGTCTCGGCAACCGGTCGATCCGCAAGGAGTACGAGGCGACAGCCACGCTATTTGGCATCCCTGACAGCAGCGGCTGGTGCATTCCCATGCCTGCTATCCGCTCCTCTATCACAAGAAGCAACGTCCATGCCGTTTTCTACACGTGCGCTCCGCAGGAGCCCGTCGTCAGCGAGGAAGAGCCCTTGGAGGAGCGGTTCCAGGCCGATGGGGTGGCGTACTCGTTCCTGGGCACTAGAGCCAACACGATTCTGTCGCTCAACGAAGGCGCTGGCGACCAGGACGACTCGCTCAAGCAGCTGTTTGACGAACTCGACAACCTCGACAGTTTCTTTGGCGAGGACGACCAGCCAGCCAGTCCCGTCGCGGGGCTGGGGCGAGCAGGCCATGGACGGGGTCATATCCATCATTCGCACTCGCTGTCGAGGACTGACACCGAGCTCAGTGTCGACCACGGCGAGTCTGTTCCCCATCTTTACGACAAAAAGGTCTCTTTTATTCTCAACCAGAGTCTCGCCCGCAGCACGTCGATCAACTCCTTCCGCAACTCCCTTGGCGAGTCGTTTGCCAACTCTCCCATCCACTCTCCCGGCCCAGAGTATGTTGCTACGTTTGAGTCGAGCCCTGGCCCGGATCTAGAGTCGCCAGCCTCGTCTTCGTCTCACCGCCGGCCTCGATCGTCGACTGATAACGTCTACTCGCTGCTTACGTTCCAGTCGCCGCGGTCGCGGCGGAACGACTGGGGCGAGCATGGCTCAAATAGTCGGGGAATGCACTGATGGGTTACGAAATGTGAGTGTGATGTCTAGGCTCGAGCCAGAAATAGGCTATCGAGCCGTTATGTATTTTTAAAGAATTGGGTAAATTGCACTGACGTACGACGTGAAGAGGTGAGTAGACAGTCAACAACTTTGTAAGGTGAAAAGGTTATAGGTCGCTATACTCGTCTTTCTAGAAAACTTGCCAACGATGAAGTTGCTGGAGAGAAGGTGAGCCTCGACAAGGCATGTCGCTCTTTCCATGACAAGAATGCATTTGTATATCTGTGAATGCCCTGATATGTATCTCTCTATTTGGTTTTTGATATCTGCTCTTGTTGTAGAATGCACTGATGCAGTCATGACTAGGCCTCCCCGCGACAACCTTGGTCGTAACGGTGTTTGCAACGTCGAGCAGAGCGCACAAGACCACGGATGGATTTATGGCCAAGCCGAGATCATGAATAATAATCATCATGGAGGATGGGCGTCATCGCCTCCGGTGAGCAATTGGAGCCCTCCTAGTAATCGCAGCGGGCAGCGAAGTACGTCTTCCAGCACGACGCACATTGGACTCGACCATGAGGGAATGGAGCATGATCACGGCACTGGAGGCAACCAGCGTCAGAATTACTATACGACGCTTGCGACGGATGCTCTGACGAGATTTGGCCAAGCTTTTATCGGCGGGTCAGGGGGGTCTCGAGCGTCGGCGGCCAATCTTGCTTCCGACAAGAGGTGAGCGCATTTCGAGTGGAAAACTGACGATCAGCACGGGGAGTGTCCGTGGACAGGATCTTTGCTATAATTCAGACACTGAAATTGTTGCGTTTTCGCCCTCTCCCGATAAAACCAAAGTCGTGATTGCTGGACGGGAGTTGCTACAGATTTTGAACGTGGATGATAATATTTCTCTGTACAAGAACTTGCGTGAGAACTCTGACTTGCTTGAAGATGAAAAGTTGTTTTACAGCTCGGCAATCAAGTGGGAAAATGCGCCTTTGGGGAACCATATCGCCGTGGCAGGGACGAACGGGTCCATTCTGATCTATAATGCAGACAGCCTGGGCTCACGGCGCCGTCTTGTGTTTAGTATTCGAGCCCACTCGCGTACGGTGAATGCCCTCGACTACAACCTGGGACAGCCTCAATTGCTAGTCAGTGGAAGCCAGGACGGGTTGATCAAGTACTGGGATCTGCGGCAAAAGCAGTATAAACCAATTGTTACTATCGAAGGAAACGGCGATGCAATAAGAGACGTCAAGTTCAGTCCACTCGATTTCAACAAGACGGCTAGCATCAATGATTCGGGAATCATCTGCCGTTGGGACTTGCGCTATCCCACTCCTCCTGATCGCAAAATCTCGGCGCATAATGGCCCTGGGTTCTCCATTCACTGGCACCCTGAGCAAGACTACATCGTGTCGGGCGGACGAGACCGGTTAATTCAAGTGTGGAATATGGGCATCGACCGCCGGACTCCAGAGTGCACCATCTTGACTCCCAGCGCTGTGTCGACCGTGCGGTGGCGACCAGGCTCACGAGACGTGGCGTCGTCTGAAATCGCAAGTTGCAACCTGAGCGTGGGCGATTACAAGGTCCGCGTGTGGAGTCTGCGGAGGAAATATATCGCCCGCTATGTGATCAGCGCTCACAGCGCGTCGGTCACCGACTTGCTGTGGAGAGATGACAAGTGGATCTATACGTCCTCCAAGGACAAGTCTTTTATGCTCAACTCCGTCGATTCTGCCCTTCGCCCAATCGACCGTCTCAGTCTGGAGGCTTTTGGCTGGTCGCACACAAACGAATTCACATTCGCGATCCAGCAGCGAATGAAAAGCAGCGCCATACTTGAAAAGGCGCCCCTTGTTCCCGAACCCGCAAAACTGAGTGCTCCTAGTTCCAATCCTACAATTTCAAAACGTCGAAACGCCTCCTTTAACCTCGATCCTACCGCTCATCAGACTGTCCGCGAAAGCCTTTTGGATTCTTCGACCGGACCATGCGACTACTTCTTTAATCCTCACGGCCAAGCCGAAGGTCAGATCCTCCTGCCGATCTTCAATCCCGCAAACTTCCGCTACTTTGCGTCTTCCTATCGCGCCTCCATTCCCGGAAAGGTAACCATGAGAAAGGTCATTGCCGCCTGTAAAGAAAACGCGGCAGTCAGTGCCCAGAGAGACCCCAAAGTCAGTCAAACATGGAAAGCGCTTGCTGCCTCATTGGAGTGGGAGTGTGAAGCGGTACTTGCAAAGGCCAAGCTGTCTGGCTGTATAAAGAAAATGTCGCAGGCAAAGCTTAACGACGCCGTCCCCGAAAGACCCAAGCCCGAGCGTGAAACCTCTTTGTTGAGTAGAGCCATCAGCACAGGCTCTGGATCCTTACCTATGAGCTCTCCGTCTACTAGAATAGAACATCCGGTCGCCGAAGACTATCACTCTCCCGATGAAGATCTTGATTTGATAGCCCATTCACCTCAAAAGAGCATCATATCTGACCACGTTGGTTCATCTCGCACCGGCGCCCAGCCTATTTTCATCTCCAAGATGTCTTCGACCTTGGACCCTGCGTCCGTTAAAGAGCCAACAGCTTTGTTGTCGGTCTCCGCCGAAAGTGAAGCGCCTCTCATTGATTCCTACAAGAGCTCACATTCCTCTTTTCCCAGTGCACCGCTTGATCTGGACCCAGGCGACACGACTATTACAGCTGAGCGTGTAGACGGAGATGATCAACAGACAGGGGACGACAGCGCCGAGACAGAAGGAACAGAAGTCGAGACAAAAGATGACGCGAAAGAAGAGCAAGACGAGGAAGAACTGGACGAGGACGATTATTTGATTTCATCACCTCCGGTGACTCTGAGCGAGTTTGAGCGGGCCAAGCCGTGGGATTTTCAGACACTAATCAGAAAAGTTGCGGAATACTACAGTCAAGAAGGAAACCTGCAGATGGTTGGAACGTTGGCTTTACTTTTAGGAGCGTTCTTGCCCGAGCAAATGAAGGAAGAATGGGCGCTCGAGTACATGATCTTGCTGCAACGATACAGGCTGATTTTCGAGGCGGCTGCTATTGCAAAGACTACCGATGTCAAATCAGTCCAGAGGATGTTCGATGCGGATATCGTCGTCTACACGCTGTGCCAGAACTGCGGCAAGCCAGTGGCCAACGAGACCTCTCACGAAGGCTCATGGTACTGCGAACGATGTCGCAAGATCATAGGATACTGCATTATATGCCGAGCGCCCATCAAAGGACTGATTACTTATTCTCTTATCTGCGGCCATTCAGGACACGAGTCCTGTCTGAGAGAGTGGTGTGTCGGCATGGGGATGGACAAGTGCCCAGGAGGCTGCGGGACGGCGATGAATTAGGGAGGAGTGTGTAAAATAGATTCGCGCGGCGAAAAATAAAGGAAGAAAGGAAACATAAATAGGTCACTATACATTAACTCCCATAACGCACATAAAGTTCATCAATAAAATGAGGATGTTTAATCCCCGGAGGACGGGCACGAGCAAAGACCTGAAGGGCATCGGGCACGGCAAGCCCTAGTCGCTCGACCAGGTAACTGACGATGAAGAAGCCTGTTCGATTGAAGCCGTAATGGCAGTGGACGGCCACCACTGGATCGGCAATGCCCTTGTCTTTGGCTTCCAGGATCTTTTGGTCGACCAAGGAGATGAAGCGCTCGACCTCGTCTTTCCCGGGAGGCAGTTTGGAAACGGTGGGGAACTTGACATATTCGATCCGCCGGAAAGTCGTAGGGTCGTAGGCAGGGCGGTCACGGGAGATGTCTATGATGATAGAGATGTCCGGATACCGTTTTTCTAATTCAGGCGGGCTGTGTATAGGATCAGACTGCCGGAGGGTCTTGAGGGCACGGAACGGGCCCACTTCTAAGCGCGGTGATACAGGATCGACTTTTCTCCATTTCTCTTCGTTCTTCAAACTCCACTTATCCTGGCGTTCAGCCAGATATGACAGCTGCCATCCAAGGTCGAGTCGAATATCTACTTTTGTTTTGACAAACCCTCCCACGAGGCCACAGACGAGCTCTGGCTTTTCAGAAATACAGCAGTGGCCGGCGTCGCGAATCTCACTATATTCCGACTCCACGCCGGCCTCCTTGAGCCACGTGGCTATTTCATAGCCCTGCTGGGGCTCACATACTTGATCGTATTCGGCAGTGATGATATAGATCGGGGCACTCAGGGCGGCCCACTGCTGCTTTGTGGGCGGAGTGAAGCCGGCGGCCATTCGAAGCCAGGTAGGAGTTTGGACATCACAATTCCACGACAACTGGAGCTGGCGAACTTGTTTCGAGGCGTTTGGACCTACCATTCTATTTACAGAGGCCGAGTTTGGGCCTCCTATGCGATCGAATCTTCTAAAAACGTCAAAGAATAGCGGGACAAAGGCTGAATCTGCTTTGGATTTTAGTTTGTATAGAGCGGGCGACAGACTCGACGGAGGAGTGACAGCAATGAGCCCGCAAAGTCTAGTTCCCAGCTGATTTCCGGCCATTACTGCCAAACAGGCACCCATAGAATGACCAATCAGGAGCACCTTTTTCTCTGGGACATAATGGTTTATAGTATCGACGACGATCTGGCTTAATCCACTACTAGACAGGCCAACCGAACTGTCAGGCACAGGTGAGCTGCCACAGCCCGGCAGATCAAGAGCCAAAACGGACGAGAAGTGGGTAAAGAAGTCTATGAGTGGGTAAAATTGTCCTAGTTGCCCGCCCAGACCGTGAATAAAGACCACGGTTGGAAGATCAGCAGGCATTTTTTGCTGCTGGGGGTGGTCCATA
Organism: Trigonopsis variabilis; assembly: GCA_003707065.3. Classification (NCBI taxonomy): domain Eukaryota; kingdom Fungi; phylum Ascomycota; class Trigonopsidomycetes; order Trigonopsidales; family Trigonopsidaceae; genus Trigonopsis; species Trigonopsis variabilis. Next base: position 423,603 of record PPXM03000008.1, on the reverse strand, counting down.
TAAAACGTCCGGAGCACGACATTGCTACCATTGACTTGCAGGTTCAAGATGGAGGAATATTTCTGCACCAACGGTGGATCCAAGCATCTTGGAGGCCTCGACGGCCGCCGAAGATAATAGAGCGTCAAGCCGGCGGAAGACAGGCAAAGCGCTGCTAAGACAACAGCGAGCATTAATTAGCGGCCAATTATACCGTCCAGAGCGCCCAATGCCCTGATATAATTGACGAACCAAGACTGACTGGTTGATTGCAAACGAGTCATCATGCACTCATGACTAGAAGCATTTCCAGTCCGGGTAAGTCACGTGGCCAAACCGTAACAGTCGTTGAATCGAGATGAATGAACGTGCCTGAATAGAAGATGATCACGTTTTAGTAGAATGGCGGCACTAATTCGCAAGTAGTCTGTCGTCATGGGAGTTGGTGTACGAGTGCAGTCACTGGGGAGGGACCAGGCAGCGTACTGAGAAGCATAGAATCGAGCAAAAGGGCACTAGAGAGAGAGAACTAGAATCCGTTATATAGTGAATAGACCGTGGTTTAGAGGTCCTAGATGCTCAAAAGCAGGACTTGTTTGCACACGAACGGAGAACATCATCTAGCTAATGAACAGTACGGTATTCTACTGATCGTCGTAGGAATCTTGACACATTTCTTTCATGCCAGTCACAAACTTGGCTGGTAAACGCTGTAAACGGCGTCATGTGGTCTACTGACTGAGAATATTGTTACTCAAAGAGGTTCCATTCCCGATGATTCATAGCAGAGTTACGTCAGACCTTTGCTTCTCGATCAGGACTCTCATTTTGCACGTTATAATCGTAAGTTACTTGAAATGTCAGTCTGTATTGCATTACTTTATAGAGTGATTGGTTCCACTATTTGAATCGAGTAAATAGACAGTCTCAACTGTTGTTCAGGCATCATTGGTGCTGCTCAGGCGGTGCTGTTCAGGCGTGGGAGCAAAGCCTCGAGACCAAGTATCGGTTAAAATTAGAGAGGGACAGGAGACCCACTCAGAAACTTGACATTACAAATTAGCTCGGACCCCACCTCGACAGGCGGCCGATATCTCGAGGGAAGAACATGAAGATCTTGCGACGTCACATTGAGGAAGATGGCCCCGGGTCTTTGGAGCTAGTACCTGAAGACAGCACGGACATGTGGCATCTGTACAATCTGATCCAGAAAGGCGATCATATTAGCGCCCGGACGATGCGAAAAGTGGTGAACGAGTCGGCGACAGGAAGTGTGACGAGCAAGAAGATGCTTATTCGGTTAAAGATCTCGGTGGAGAAGATCAACTTTGACGCTCAAGGAGGAGAACTACACATCAGCGGCCCGGTGATCAAAGAGAACGAATACGTTCGAATGGGTGCCTTTCATACGATTGATTTGGAGCTGAACCGGCAGTTTACGCTTGAGAAAGAGGTATGGGACTCGATGGCTTTAGATATCGTCAAGGAAGCGGCCAATCCCGCGTCCAAGGCCGAGGTGGGAGCGGTTGTTCTTCAGGAAGGGCTGGCAAACATCTGCTTGATCACGGACCATGCAACGCTGGTCAGGCAGCGGATCGATGTGACTGTGCCCCGGAAACAGCGAGGAAGCTCGACCAATTATGAAAAAGGAATGGCGAAATTCTATGAGGCAGTCTACCAGGCAATGCTCAACCACTTTGATTTGTCGAAATTAAAGGCGGTCATCATCGCTTCGCCAGGCTTCACCGGAGACGGGCTGCAGTCCTACATCTTTAACCAAGCGCTCAAGACGGGCAATCAGGAGTGGATAAAAGCAAAGTCCAAGTTCCTCCTTGTCCACTGCTCCTCGGGGCACGTCCATTCCCTAAACGAAGTCCTGCGCTCTCCTCAAGTCACCGCTCAGCTGGCCGATACAAAGTTTGCGCAGGAATCGGCAGCATTGGACCGGTTTTTCCAAATGCTCAACGACGACGAGGCAAAGGCTTGGTACGGAACAAAAGAAGTTGAGGCTGCTGCTGAACAGGGAGCAATTGCAGTGTTGCTCATTTCGGATACCCTGTTTAGAAGTAACACTATCAAAATACGAAAGAAATATATCGATCTCGTCAACAGCGTCAAGGCGACAGGAGGCCAAGTCTATATCTTCTCGTCGCTACATGAATCTGGCAAGCAGCTCGACCAGTTCACCGGCATCGCTGCGATTCTCAAATTTCCTCTCCCCGAGCTCGAAGACCTCGAAGATAAAGACCAAGAAGACAAACCGGAATGATCACCAACCATTTTGCATAAACCATCATGAAATCGACTCCTCAGCTCGATGGAACGACCTTTTCACCTCGTCAGCGTACCACACCGTATCTCCTTTGAGGTAGCGGAGCCCGTCTTGGGTGAGGCCACTCAAGAGACCAAAGACAAGCGCAAACCGCATGTTTTTGGATGTCTGAACGTACGATGCTTGAGTGGAGGCAGAGTAGAGCGCTCCACAGATGACGGTCGAGAGCAGCGTCGACGAGAAATCGATCTTTTGTTTATATGAATCGAACAAGGCTTCGAGACCAAAGTATATGCCCATGAAAGAGCTGTATCGAATCGACTTGCTCAGTCCTCCAAGCATGCCTTCTTTCAGAACAACGTAGTTCTTCATTTTGTGATAGTAGTACCATCCCACCTTTTTCTTGGGCAGGCGATGGAAATTCTCGGCAAAGTACCGCAAAGACGCCGCCTTGTAACTGCTCGAAAAGCCAGAGAAAAACGCACCGACCCCGGTGACTGTCATAATAAGGGGAATTCGAAGCGCCGGGTGAAGAGAGAATCGCTGGTCGTGATTCATCTGACGGAGAGAAGACCGAATGTCCTCGGCAGCACTCACTTCTTGAGACTTGGAATCTTGGCTCATGGCGACTTGTCTCACGGAGCGTAGAGGATTGCTTGGGGTGGTTGCACGTCTAAAACTTGATCCAGCGATCCCGACTAGCAATGGTCCAGTAGTTCTTACCACGCAGGATTGGACAGCAGAATTGATTACTGCAAAACAGATGTAATTAAAGAAAATAATCCACCAAGGACTTAATCTTAATCTGCAAACGTGAAAGAGCAAGCTGGATCCAACACGTGACCTGTTGCTATGAAGAGGAACGAATTTGAATCTTCACCAGCCAAGATGATGCACCGGCCAGGTAAGAAGGAGACAAGGCAAGCCATCTAACGTCAGCTCTTCAAGCGTTCCGGTTGTTTCGGCCGTATATCTCGATGCGGGGAGCGGCATTCAACTTATCGCCGAGAATGGAGGCGGACAAGAAGCACAAAGGACGAGTGCCAGTGACGACTGGAGGATCAGTTCGAGCGACGACGCTGGCGTTTGGGGAATACGGAGTGCGGTTGAAGTCGGAAGGGACCCGCATCACGGCGAACCAGTTTGGAGTTGCTAACAAGGTTCTTGCTCAAGAGCTGAGGGCAATTGGTGGAAGTCTTCGAGCTTACGAGCGGTTCTGCACCAATGTCGCAGTATGCACAAAGGGAAATGAGGTGCGTATGGGTAAAGGTAAAGGATCATTCGATTATTGGGCTATGAGAGTTCCCACTGGCAGAGTGCTCTACGAACTAAAGGCTTCTCCTGGGTCTCCTCCTGTTCATCGTGATGTTGCCAAAGAGATTCTCCGCAAGGTCTGTGACAAGCTTCCTGGCGTCATGGAGTTCATCGATGCAAACACTAAACCCAAGCTTGGCTTCCAGACCGTGTCTCAACCGTCCCAGGAGAACATCTTTAAGAAACTCGAAAGAGTACCGACAAAAGAATGGAAGCATAAGAAACTAAGCCAGAGCCCTTTGGTCAAGGCTTATCGACGGTGATGATCAAAGTTTTGTATATATGACACAAGAGCCGTCAATAGAGAACACGACGTATTCACTTGATTGCTGTCCATCCGTGTATTTGAAGGACTGATACCCTAGCTAATTTTATATAAATATGTCATTGAGCTTTTCTAACGTTTTTAATTTACTTGCTGTTGCTCCGGGTAGCCATCTCGATTGTCGTAACCGTCTGAAATAATCAGAAAATGCTACGGACAAGGCAGTGGCAGTGCCCCAAAAGACAACGACGTCTTACATTAGACTTCTTTAAATACACCGTCGCAGTGAAAAAATCTCTGGTTTACGTTTTGTCCCGACCCTTTTTGTCTCTGTTCAAGCCTTCTGTATCGTCAGCTATGACATCGATCGCCAGTGAACCCCGTGACCCAAAATTGTATGATCACATCAATGTTACATTCAAAAGTCGCTAACTCCCAGCGCCAGCTCGTAATATCATATAATCTGCCAGCCAGTGTCTTATCTCGCCCGAACCAATTGTCACTCCCAGCAATAAAGAGGAGTTCTACATTACGCAAGTCTTGGAATTAGTGGCTTGGACGGTGAGACGAGTAAAAGTCGATTCTAGGATCAGAACGGTATCACTCGATCAGTTGAGAAGCGCCGGCAAAGATGGTAAGCGCGACGAGCACCAGTCAACTAATTGCAGCCTCCTAAAACATCTTCGAATTTGATTCTCAAGTTCAAGAGCAAAAAGAAGACTATTTTCCTTAATGTGCCTCCGTCGATGACAGTGAAGAAAGTCAAGGAAGAGCTGGCTCTTGCTCTGAACGAGATGCTGGAGAATGACGAAGCGGCCAGCGAGATGGAGATGGACATTCCTACCCCGTCGTTCGAGACGACGTCCAAAGACACCAAAGATACCAAGGAACCTGCTAGCCAGGGCAAAATCGAACCCCACCGGATCCTGCTGGCTCTCCCAGTCGATAGCTCGAATCCAGAGGCCGGGTTTTCAGAGATATCATCCGAGGCAAAGTATATCTCAGACTTGAATCTGTCCAACTTTGCGGTATTGTCGTTCAAAATAGACCAGAAACAACCGTTTTCTTACATCAATCCAGCGGAAGATGAGGGTGAGGATGATGACGAATGACGACTGTCTGTAAAATACTCAATCTTCTACGCCAGCAGCTTGCCTGCCGTACCGCCGTGCGCTATGACGCCAGCAGCCACCGTGACCGATGGAGCTACATAATTTAGTTTAGAGTAACCCAACAAACCCAGAATCTTTAAATAACCTTACATAGATTTTGCATTTCGTTTATGCCCACCAGCTGACGAGATCGCGACAACGATCATCAGGTCCGTATTTATTCAAACGACGACAGGCGAGCCTAATTGTTGTCGCTCCTGTGGAGAAGTCGGAGGATATAGATAAAGAGGTTGATGAAATCGAGATAGAGCGATAGGGCGGCTTCCACCTCTTGCTCGGGATGATACTTATTCATGACCATCTGAGTATCGTATAATATAAAAAAGCTAAACACGGCGACGCCAATTGCCGAGTAGACCATATCAACCGAGCGCGAATAGGGAAAGAAGGCCATCACCAAACCCGAGCCGATCATCACCATGAGAACCGACAATGCATAGGGCGCCCAGCTCGAAAAGTCGTACTTTGTCTGGATAGCAAACAAGGAAAGACCAATAAACACCAACGTTGTCAACATAAATGCCTGCAACAGGATTTCTCGCTCAAAGAAGATGGCAATGCTAGACAACATGTATGTTTCGCATAAAGTAAATGCTCCCAGAAGAATCATATTCCAAGGATAGTCGCGGCTCTTGAAGGTCACCGCAATCACTAGACCAAACGAAGCAATCGCACTGACAATAGTCAACCAGTAATTTTCAAGCAACCACACGCTGGCTGCAGGGGAACTGCGTAGACCATAAGTCACCAGAGATGTAATGAGAATCTGTATTGAGAGAATCGTGTAGACCTTGCGGACAAAACCATGGCGAATAGAAAGCGAGCACTGAGAGACCGAGCTGGAATATTTAAAGTCGTCCGGTAAATCCGCGTCTCGGTCTCCTAAGAGACCCTCGCGAGAGCGTTCTTCTTCGTATTGAGGAGGCGGAACAGGGATATCTGCAGCTGACATTGTTCTAGAAGGAAGGCGATGTGGCGATGATGTGTCCCAACGGCGACTTTATTAACGGGAATGCAGGCACGTGATGCCATATTCCATCAAAGGCGTTACCGCAGGTCCCCACGGGCCATCAGGGTTCACATACCACGTGACAGGAAAGCCACAGTCACGCTTCACCATCGTAACAACGCACCGGCCGACGTTCACTCTCCAAATAATGGTCGGCTATAGCGTTAGAGACGTTGATGCTCAAACTTTCATCAAAGCTTATGCCGAGTTCTTAAAGCGACAGGGTATGTTATTTTGGTTCAATCGTGGTATTAGACGGATGGCTGTCGATATAAAGAAGAGTGATTTGACTTGGTCTGAATTCACTTATATCGCCAGGACTGGGTATCTGATTTTATCCCTGCCGCTATTCCATGCCACGCTGTTTCTCCTTCATCGTCTAACTCGCAGGTAAACTCCCTGTTCCCGGTTATGTCGAGCTCGTCAAGACCTCAGCCGGCAATGAACTTCCTCCCCAGGATTCCGACAACTGGTGGTACTACCGCGCTGCCTCTATCGCCCGACACATCTATCTCCGAAAACAAGTTGGTATTGGCAAGCTCAACAAACTTTACGGTGGCGCCAAGAACCGGGGCACCCGACCCTCTCACCACAAAGATGCCTCTGGATCAGTCAACCGAAAGGTCGTCCAGGCCCTTGAGAAGATTGGTATCCTCGAGGAATCACCCAACGGTGGCCGAAAGATCACCGAGAACGGCCAACGGGATCTTGACCGAATTGCTGCTCAGACCTTGGCCTCCGACGATGAGTAGGATGTGTGTACTGTAATGTTAAAAGTTGGCACCTGAAACTACTGTAGCTTTACATGGAACATCTTCCAAAGAACTCACTTGTGCAAACGGCCTACATATCTAACAACTAGATGTGTGGCACAACTACATGAGTATAGGATAACTACAAGTTAGACTACAACCATGTCAGCACAGAAATCCTTTTTTGCACAGAAATCCTTTTTTATTAAATGTACATGTACAACTCCAAACCGACTTTTAGTTATAGAGACGCTTCTCGTACGAGAAGAGACCGTGGACGCCGCCTTCGAGTTGGGCAGAGGCAGTACGAAGTTCGAATCGAACCTCTCCAGAGGCAGTTTTCTCGCGCAAGTCGTTCACGCTTCGCACGCCGATATCCTGGAGCCCGTGTTGCAAGCCGGTCATGAGATAGGGGATGAATTTGGTGATGGAACCCTTATCAATAACCGAGCCAGACACACCTTGGGCAACAAGGACCTTGTCCTCCTCAGAAAAGTAACGAGAAGTGGCAGCATTATCGTTGTTGCCAGTTCGCTCCATGGCGTCGATCGAGCCCATTCCTCGATAGGCTTTGACTCGCTGTCCGTCTCGGTAGAAATAGCTACCAGGAGACTCTGAAGTGCCGGCCAAGAGACCGCCCATCATGACTGCCGAGGCGCCGAGAGCAAGGGCTTTAGTGATGTGACCGACGTTGCCAATGCCACCGTCAGCAATGGTAGGGACGCCAAAACGACGAGCAAAGGCCGAGACCGAATAGACGGCGGTACCTTGAGGTCTGCCGACAGCCATAACTTCTTGAGTGATACAGATACTTCCGCTACCCATACCAATTCGAAGGCCATCAGCGCCAGCAGCAATTAAACTGGCAGCCTGTTCTCTGGTCACGACGTTACCAGCAATGACTTCAAGGTGAGGAAGCTCAGTCTTGATCCACTGGAGCATCTCGAGCTGGTAGATGGAGTTGCCCTGAGAAGAGTCAATCACAACAACGTCAAGACCGGCGTCAGACAAGAGACGCAGACGCTCTTTATCAGCAGGACGGGTTCCAATGGCTGCACCACAAAGGAGCTGCTTAGATTGAGGCAGTTTGCTAGCCAATGGGAAATTGAGATTCTTTTTAAGATCAGTTCGCGAAAGCAAGGCAGTGAGGTGACCTTCAGAATCGACAATGGGCAGTTTGCCCTTTTTGGACTTGCGAAGGATGTCATTGGCCTCAGTGAGGGAGATGCCGGAGTGAGCAGTCAACATCTCGGCAGTCATGACTTCCGAGACAAGAGTGCTGTCATCTTCAACAAACTGGACATCTCGAGAAGTGATAATGCCAAGGAGTTTGCCAGAGATCTTGCCGGTATCTGAAGCGTTAGTCAATCTTGTAATGCAAGATGCAATCTTCACACAGAAACAGGATCAGTCAAATTAGGTTTCCACAAGGCCGTTACGCCACATCAGTAGAACGAAAGTTAATAAATAAAAAAGTAGCATCATATCCTTGTCTGGCGATTGTACATCACTAGCGACTTACCAGTGACAGGAAATCCAGAGAATCCTAGGTGCTTCTGAAGACCCTTGATCTCTCCAACAGTAGCAGAGGGCTTGACACAGACAGGATCGGTGATAAACCCATTCTCGTATTTCTTGACTTTTCGCACCATCTCCGCTTGCTCCTCGGGAGAACAGTTGTGATGGATGATCCCCAATCCACCGAGAAGCTTGAAAATGTGAGAAAGCTCAATGACACACACTACTTACAGCCATATGAATAGCCATATCAGTCTCAGTCACGGTATCCATGGGCGAAGACAAAAACGGAGTCTTCAAAGTAATCCGCTTTGTGACTTTGCTTTCAAGGCTGACTGAATTCGCATCAAACTCTTGTATATTAGCCACCTCTTTGTGTGCCCTCACGTACCAACTTTTCCTGGAAGAAGCAAAAAGTCGTTATAAGTCAGACCACCGTTGGTCTTGGAATTCATAAGAGTGTGGACATCAATACCATCTTTTTCTTTGTATTCGTTCAAGTATTCCAAAGCTTTAGAACAATCAAGTACTGAAGGGGCCACCATTTTCTAAAATGTGTGCCAGAAAAAAAAGTCCTTGTCGGCCGCCACGACGAGGAAAAAAAATTTCGCCGTGCGGCGGGTTGGCTAGGAAACCTAGTCCCAACCGGAAATGGTTTGTTTACTAACCTTCGTTACGATCCGTCACAAGCCTCGGAATCAATTCTTGTCGCGTCACTTTTGTTATCTAGCAAGGCTGTTGGCTCCAAGTTTCGATGGTAAACAACCCATTAGATTCTTTGGCTAAGCCAAACTTCTCGTCTGGTTATCAGGAACACCAAAAGGTCTCGCCTTATGGGCTATCGTCTTACTCGCGGGCTGGGCTAGGCTCGACTCCTTCGTCGAGGAGCCCGAGTCCGACCCGGATGCTGAGCCGTCCAGGTATTTCTGAGCTATAGAATCATCCAAAACTGACCTTTTAGGCTCGCCCACTAAAGGGAAACGCTATGTTGACGACCTACCGTCGCTGAAGCAATACAGTGTCGAAGATCTCGACATTCCAGGACTGCCTCAAGATGTTGCGGCCGATATTGAGGATCTTAGTGGCCGGATTGATCGGCTGAAACTGCAACAGAAAATCGACTCTCAGCTGGCTTCAAAGAACCCCAACAACTGGATGGACAAGTCTCGAAAAGCAGTGCAAGCATACGAGTATCTCTGTCGAGTGGCCGAAGCCAAAGAGTGGATTGAGAGCTGTATTGGAGAGGAGCTCGGTCCAGTGATGAAGTTCGAAGAAGCGCTGAGAGACGGTGTCATCCTAGCCAAGCTGGCTCGAGTGTTTGCTCCTCACTTGGTAGGGCCTATTTTTGAGAATCCTAAACTGCAATGGCGTCACATCGACAACATCGACTATTTTCTGAAATTCCTTAATGAGGTCGAGATGCCTGACCTGTTTATGTTCACCACCACCGACCTTTACGACCGCAAAAACATACCCAGGGTCATTCTTTGCTTGCACGCTCTTAGTTATATGGTCTACAGCAGGGGCCTGGCTCCTATGATTGGGAACCTCGAGGGGCAGCTCGAGTTCGAGGACGAGGACCTGTCGACCATCCAGCGAGGCCTGGAACGGAGTGGAGTGAAAATGTCAACTTTTGGAGGAATGGGAAACCAATTTGGCGTCTCCGCTGCTAATTCCACCTCGAATGACCAGCTTCTATCTTCGTTAAACCTTCCTCCAGTCCATCTGACCCAGCAAGAGATCAACGACCGTCGGCTAAAGGCTATGGAGAGTGAAGTTGTAGATTTGCAAACCTGCTGCCGAGGCGCCTTGCTGAGGTTCTCTATAAGGGAACAGAATCGTGTCCTGATTAAAAATAAACCTCTCATGATTGGCCTGCAAGCCTGCGCTCGAGGAATGGTGGCGAGAACTCGCTTCCACGAGGAATTTTACAATCATACCCGACTGGCAGCAGCCGCCACCGAAGTCCAAGCCTATGCTCGAGGCAATCTAGTAAGATCCCGAATGTCTCAGATATATCACGGCTTGACCCGTCACGACCCAACGTCCCTGCAAAGCTTAATAAGAGGGCATTTGGTCCGTTCCAAAATGCGCACTACTCAGCAGACGTTGGAACAGTTTGGAACGGTACACTCACTGATTCGACTACAGTCAATTCTTCGAAAGCGACTCTTGCTCAAGGCCATGAACAGCACGGCACACACTTTATCGGATGCTAATCCGTTTATTGTCGACTTCCAAGCTCACTGCCGAAGCTATCTTGTTCGCCGAGATCGACGAGCGATCGAACGGGTAATGCTAGAGTCTCTGGCGAGTCTGGTTGAGATCCAAGCCTTGTGTCGAAGCTGGCTGGTGAAAAAGAATCTCAAGTCGACGTCCATGTCCTTTGGCACCCAGGAATCGAATATTATCAAGATCCAAGCCCTGGCAAGGGGGCATCTCGTCCGAGCTCGAACCCACGCAATTGTTACGGCCTTGAACAAACAGGCCACCGTCATTACTCTTCTTCAAAGCCGGTCGAGAGGAATGCGAGCACGGAGACCAAAGCGCCGGATAGAACAGCACATGGATACCTATGAGGAGGAGCTGAGTGACCTGGTTGCTCGCTGTCATGGATACATCGTCCGGAAGCATTGCAATCGATTCGATTCCGATAAAAGTATTACCAATATCTCGCTATGCCGATTCCAAGCTCTAATCAAGGGAGAGCTTGTCCGCTACCAGATATCTGTCTTACTCGATGAGCTGGCCGACGAGGAAATGTCCATCTACGCTCTCCAGACAGTCGCTCGTGGCCATTTAGTGAGGCGGAACATCAATGCCAAGATGAGCTACTATGAACGGCATCTCGAAAAGATCATGAGGCTGCAGAGCCTCTTTAGAGCGAAACGCCAAAACGACGCATTCAAAGCCCTGACGCAGTCAGAGAACCCCCCTCTTCCGGTAGTGTGCAACTTCTTGGGACTGCTGAATGACGGCGAGAACGACTTTGAGCAAGAAATGCTGGTGGAAACTCTACGCAAGAAGGTCACCGACGGAGTGCATGAAAACGAACATTTAGAGCAGTACATCGACGAGATGGATGCCAAGATTGCCTTGCTTGTTAAAAATAAGGCTACGCTGGATGAAGTGGTCCGTCACCAGCATAAAGGACTGAAGAGCACTCTGTCGTCAGGACAAGTTAGACACAGCGATTCCTTCCACTTTAAAGCTCTCAACAAAGAATCAAGGCAGCAGGTTGAGCTGTACCAGGGCTTATTTTATATCCTCCAGACTCGTCCTGAGTATTTGGCGCGTTATCTCCATCATCATGCCGAGAACAACATTAATGAGCACGACCTCAAGTCCGTGGAACAGTACCTTCTCACTATATTTGGCTCTTTAAAGAGCAATCGAGAGGAATACTTTTATGTTCGTCTCGTGGATCGACTATTACTGGAAGACATGCAGAGTCACTATACATTTGACCAATTCTGCAAGTATCCAAGCCTCGCTTGGTTTTTGCTCTCAGTCTGGGCAAGGAAAAGCGAGAGCCGGGAGTTTTTGAAATCGTTATTGTTGCCTATTGTCCAGGAGATCGCAGATGATCCCCAAATGTCCCTGGAAGGAGATCCGTTAATACTGTATAATGCTATTTTGGACGAGGAAGAGCTTAATACTGGCTATCCTAGTACTCGACCGCGAAATATCTCAGTCGAAGAGGCTATTCAGGACCCTTTGGTGCGGAAAGTGTTTGTCCGAAATCTCCAAAAGCTCCGCGAGCTGTCAGCCATGCTATTAAGTAATTTCGAACAAATGGTGGACCAGCTTCCTTTTGTGGTGCGATTCATTGCCAGACAAGCGTTTAGCATAGCCCGAAAGATCTATACTACGGAGTCTGACAACGACGTTTTGGGTGCCATTGGCTTTGTTATCTTCCAGAAATGGATCTGTCCTGCCTTAGTCGCGCCCGATGTGTCTGGAATCTATGATATAGCGCTGAGTCCAACCCAGCGCCGCAACCTTTCAGAGATCGCACGGGTGATGAACCAAATTGCTCGAGGAGAGATCTTTAGCACGTCTGATGTCTATCTTCAGCCATTGAATGAGTTTATTCGTCCATCCATTCAACGTTTATACGAGTGCTTGGTCCAAGCAGTCGATGTGCGAGCCCTTGAGGATCATTTCGGTTTTTCAGTCTTGGATGACATTACAGGAATGCATCGTCCTTGTCTTAACCTCAAATTGGCTGAGATCTACTCCGTTCATACATTGACATACGATTCCCTTGATTTTATGACCGTCGCTAACGACGACTCGCTGTCGTCGCTAGTGAAGAAACTGGGCCCCTTGCCAAAGAACTCTCAGGAATTGTTGAACGTTGCCAGGTTTTCTGATATCCGTCTGGAACTCAATCCTAGCTTTTGTGATTTGAATGATGCAGAATCGGGAACGAAAGCCATGATGATGGAGACAAAGAGGTGCATTCTCTACGTGATCAAAGTCCAAACTGGCCCTAATCTTCTCCAAGTTCTTTTAAAGCCGGTGCGGCCAGAAGACGAGGAAAAGTTTGCTTTGTTATTGAGCCAAGAGAAGAGCCAACAAGACCAGACCAAGGCTGCTTATCACGTTGGAGCCATGGGAGATTTATCAAGATTGTCGTATAGACAGCTCAAGGCGACCTGTTTGGAACGTGTTTTGGCTCTTGAGCAAGCGGGAACGTTATCGAGGGCCAATAACTATCAAGATATAGTGAACTCGATTGGTCGAGATATCAAGAACAAAAATAACACACGGATGGTTCGATCGCGAGAGTTGGGCCAGCTTAAGCAGACACTCAAGAGCTTAGATCAGAAAAAGACTTACTTGAAGACAAGACTAAAGAGCTACAACGACTATATCGAACAAGCCATGGCGACCCTCCAGTCACGGAAAGCCAAGAAGAAGCCGTTTCTTCACATTTTCCACCAGCGAAGTGCTGGAAAGAATGAGAGAACGCCAAAGTTTGGATCGTTCAAGTACTCGGCGAGTACACTGTACGAGCGCGGTGTCCTTCATCACCTGGTGGGTTATAACGAGCGACAGCTTGATAAGGTACGCTTCACGTTCTCATCAGACGAAGTGGCAGCGTTTCACATTGAAGCTTCCTATGGCTCCGTTTCTCTCCCCGGGGCCTCTGAAAGGTTGACATTGGACAAACTTCTAAACGAGCAGTAAGTAGAGGTGAGAAGACGAACTGACAGCAAGGTACAATAACAAGCAATACATCGAGCTATTTGATGGAAAGGCAAGGATGGACACCGACATGTTGTTACAGCTGATCTTCCGAAAGTTCTACAGGGATGACTAATACCGGGCATGTTTTGCATTGACAAAGGGTTAAAAAGACTAAATAAGTGTTTGTAATCCGAATAAAAGCATCCAGCTCATCGGGAAGCCTCGGCAGACGATGCTTGTTTCCCGGGAGCGCCAGTTCCAGGGCTTGTGCCAAAAGCCATCCGTGCAGCAATGTATTGTTGAGCCACCACTCCCAGACACAGGCCAAGTCCTTCTTCGACCCAGTCGATCACCACATCGGCCGGATCAAAGGCATCTTCATCTGTAATTTGATCATTGTTAAGCCAATCAGCCCAGGTTTTAGGGAAAAGCTGGGAATGAGCAGTGAAGGAGAGGTCATGAGATGGGTCATTGAGATAGACCACAAACGCAAAGTTATCGTCTGTGGAGCAAGCCACGATCGAGACCTTGAGATCGGTGCGGAACACCCCTTCAAGCTCAGTGGACTGTTCAGGTGATTTGTCGACGGCCTCGGCATTAGCCTTGGCGAGTTTCTCAGCGTCACTGATCGAGCCTTCGAGTAAACCCAAATCCCGCCGGGTGGCAGTCTCAGCGTCTCTGAATTGATGATCCTGACCCTTTTGGACAACGACCAAGTCTCCACCCTCGACCTGCTGCATCACTCGCTCAAAGACAGCATAGACAATTTGATCCACGGCCGGATATCCAACCAAATCGTGGTAGATATGTAACCGTAGCTGTTCATGCACCTCGATTGGGGGCACAATGGTGCTCAACACCGAATTGAACGAGTTCAACAAGGTCGATTTTAGATCCAACCGACGGACATGTTCCTCCCATCGTTTGGCTTCTTCATTCTGCTGTAATTCCTTCACTCGAGCTTCTGCTGACTGCAGGGCCGCCTGAGCAGTCCCCCACAGAGACGACTGGGAGATCCATGAGCTCAATTTGTCAACCGAAAGGCTTTCATGAACTGTATCTGGGGTCTTATCTGTCTCTGCCTCTTTACTCACTGCAGGCTCAGTTGAGGTGGCAGGTTTACTCACTGAAGCCTTGGCTTCCGTTGGTAAAGCTTTCGTCTTAGTTTCCGATCGGGAAGCTTTTGAAGTCTGGGGAGGACGAGCTTCTTTGGATTCCTGCTTTTCTTCGACAGAAGCTACTGGCTTGGCCGGTTCCTTGGCCGGATCCTTTGAAGGCTTCGTTAGCTCATCCAAAAACCCCAGGATCTCCTTCTCATCGGGTGCAGGTTTGTCCGAATTTGTTGGCTCAGATGAGCCTCCCAAAGAGTCAAGCAATTGCATCACATCATCATCCTTGGACATTTTGGACGATCAGGATGATGTTACCAGGAGACAAGACGAGCGGGACTAAACAAGAGATGAGGAGCCAAATGCAAGTGAAAAGAAACGATTTGCATCTAAGATTACGTGCCTCTCTACGAGGCTTTCCGTTGGAATATGCTTGCTACATGTTATGAAATGAGCCTAAGAAAGCTGGGAAGGTGAGTCGAGTGATAGCTGTGGAGATGGGCAGCAACGGCAAGGTGACAAGGTGATTATGGCAGCACTACAAGGTATCGATGGGAGGGACTGCGGCAGCATTACAACGATATTAAAATGAACAGAGTCTAGATCAATTTGAGGGGAGTAGCGTTACAAATTAGCAAAATCGTCTAGTTGACACGCGAGGAAGTTATTTAAAAGCCACGCTGTCGATGCTGCCGGCCAACAGAGAGGTGACATTCTCTTCGAGCTGTTTGTCGACCGTATCCTCGAGATGCTTTTTAGGATCTTGTTTTCCGACGTATCGAGTATTGAGCTGCTCGGGAGTGAGATCTTGTTCTTCTTTGACGCGCGCGGTGTATTGCTCCGCAAGCTTCACCATTTGCTCGACTGCTTCCAGACTTTCATGATCCTTCTCTTCGTAATCCTTGAGCTGTAGACCTACACTCCAGCCGCTCTTGTGCAGGTTGAGCAACATCTTTTCTTCCAAAGGCGTCTTTCGATAGTTGATGCCAATTGAATAGTAGTGACGATTCAAGCCATGGATCAGGGCCTGAATAGAAGGTTTGTTGAGATGGCCGATGTTGGATGTGGTCTGACGGGGTTCTTGTCCTAGCATGGCAGACGCAGTATTGATCAACCGGAAAGCGTCAATGACTACTTTACCCTTGACAGACTGGATTGGATCGATGACAACAGCAACTGCTCGAGGGTTTAATTTCTCAAACGACTGCTGGGTATTGATATCAACCGAAGATAGCCAACATCCAAAGCCTGGATGCGAGTGATACCATCCTACGACCATCTCTCCTCTTCCTGTCTGCTTCAACATATCCATCATTTTGGTCTGAAAGACTGGATCAACAGCCTCGACACTAACGCCAGTTCTAGTTCAGTTAGCCACCCACTCGTAGACTTTTAGATTCTCACCCGCTCTGAGGCATGGCAAATACATCGATCACTCGAACGGTGTAATCATCGACAAACTCCCCAAGCATTAAGCCCATCTAGATATAATCAGCCAAATCGCTTTCCAAGACCGTGCTTACCACTTCCATCGGTACTCCTGCCCTATTACTGTCAGCTCGCCGTAGATTGAACAACTCCTTACCGTCCATGCTTGAGCATCTTGAGTAACGCTAACGATGATATATATACACATTCCGAATTATCGATAACCGCCGAATCCTGGTTGTTATTAGCTTGTTCCAAAGCTTGGCCATTGGCCGCCAGCGAGATGAGAGCGCTCTGACCATGATCATCCATGGAAAGATCACTCCATCGTCACTGCAGGATCCATTGACAGCATCTATTTATTACTTACCCATGATCCTTGTCCTCCTTGACTTCCTAGCACTCCAGACGCCAGTAATTGTTGAAGCCGATCCATCGCTAATGTAGAAAGGCCGTCGAGTCGTTACTGTGGCAAAGTGACAACGTCCCAAGCACCTGCGCACACGACGGTAGTCACCGTCATTAGGTTATTGTGAATAACTACCAGTGACAAGATTGCTTCCAGTGTATTCCATAATATTCTACATATACATATGAGCCCTTTACTGGGCATTCCAAACGCAGCCATATAATTATCCTTCCACCATATCTCCCCAGCCAGGCACTCGTTACCTTTTCTGTCTCTTGTTGCTGTTTGGTCGTTTAAACCGTGTCTTCTCGTGATCTGTCTGCCTAGACGGTTTCTCAGAATTCGGTCTGGAATAGCTCTTACTCGGGGACGACTGGGCAGGAGAAAAGGCGTCGAGATCGAAGATATCCGTACAGAGACACGGTAATTCAGGCATGGATCGAATAAAATGGGCATTCAAATGCTCATTCACCAGATTGAACCGTCTGGGTCCTCGGGATAGCCGATAGACACGAGTATCGGATGGCCGAATACAAAATCGACCAGGAAGCCCCGCTCGCCGTAGTGAACCAGCCTCCAGGCTCACTTGCCCTTGGAAGCTCCCTTGGCTGCTTCCTTGGCCGCTTCTTTCTTGGCTACCTCTCGACGAGATCCTTTCAGGAGCTCCAAATGACCGACTCGAGAAGCAATCAGTTTCTCCGTCGCAGAGGCCAGAGCCGCCGAATGCTTCCGTCGAATCTGCTCGGTCTTCTTGGCATCTGCTCGTTTCGCCGCTATCTGGCGAGGAGCTGCCTTCTTGACCTTGACGGCGTTTCTGAAATTAGCCTCTCTTCTGTCAATCTGGGCAAGAGTATCAGCTATTTCACACATAGTCATTCACCAAGATACCTTAACACCACTCACTTACACTTTGGGAGCGGGTTTTCGCTGTTTTAACACTCCTTGAGGCATGTAGATTCTTTGAAGGCCTAATGGTGATGAGGAAATTTTCAATCAGGGTAACCACTTATTCTCCCAGCGTAGCATCCCAACAGCACATCGATGCACTCTCATCATTGGCTCGCAGACGATACTAAATACTTATGTTTTACGAGTCTAATTGACTGAAAATATTTACAATTTTCCATTCGTATCTGTGAGCAAAAACACTAGAACTGAGCGTTGTATGAATTGCCCCAAAGAATGTGCACCTCCTTATTGTAAGCCCATTGGTCTCCCCAGTGAAAGCCTTACTAAGTTTTTGTGCCCTTACTGTTGCCGCCGAGGGCCGCACTGGTTGTCACTGTGGGCCCGTGACGGCAGGGCTGACCAGGGTTTGACTCCACGTGATGTGTGACTGTACCGTCCGTAGACGCTTTGGTTGAGCAACGCACACTTCACCATCCAGTCGACATGTCTCATCGAAAATACGAAGAACCCCGCCACGGTTCCTTGGGTTTCCGTAAGTTATTATGAAGTTTGTCAATTCTAACTCCAGTTCCCCGCAAGCGCGCCGCCCGACACAGAGGTAAGGTCAAGTCATTCCCTACCGATGACAAGACCAAGCCTGTTGGCTTGACTGCTTTCCTCGGCTACAAGGCTGGTATGACCACCGTTGTCCGAGATCTCGACCGTCCCGGTTCCAAGTTACACAAGCGAGAAATCGTTGAGGCTGCTACTGTGGTCGATACTCCCCCCATGGTTGTTGTCGGTGTTGTTGGCTACGTCGAGACCCCTCGAGGTCTCCGATCGCTCACTACCGTCTGGGCCGAGCACCTGAACGACGAAGTCAAGCGTCGATTCTACAAGAACTGGTACAAGAGCAAGAAGAAGGCTTTCACTAAGTACTCCAAGAAGTACGCCAGTGACAATGGCGCTGCCATTGACCGAGAATTCGAGCGTCTCAAGAAATACGCTTCCGTCGTCCGAGTTCTTGCTCACACCCAGGTCCGAAAGGTCCCTATTGGTCAAAAGAAGGCCCACTTGATGGAGGTCCAGATCAACGGCGGCTCCATTGCCGACAAGCTTGAATGGGCCCGATCTCACTTCGAGAAGGAAGTCGAGATCTCGTCTGTTTTCGAGGAGGATGAGTTTGTTGATGTCATTGCTGTCACCAAGGGTCACGGATTCGAAGGTGTCACCCACCGTTGGGGTACCAAGAAGCTTCCCCGAAAGACCCATCGTGGTTCCCGAAAGGTCGCCTGTATTGGTGCTTGGCATCCTGCCCACGTTCAATGGACTGTTGCCCGTGCCGGTCAAAACGGTTATCACCACCGAACTTCCATCAACCACAAGATCTACCGAGTTGGAAAGGCCGGTGATGAGGGTAACGGATCTACTGAATTCGACCCCACTCCTAAAGCTATCACTCCTTTGGGTGGCTTTGTCCGATACGGTGAGGTCAAGAATGACTTTGTTCTCATCAAGGGCTCCATTCCCGGTGTCAAGAAGCGTGTCGTCACTCTCCGCAAATCGCTTCAACCTCACACATCCCGAAAGGCTCTCGAGAAAGGCAACCTCAAATGGATCGATACCTCGTCCAAATTCGGAAAGGGTCGATTCCAAACCCCTGCCGAAAAGCATGCCTTTTTGGGTACTCTCAAGAAGGATCTTGCCTAGTTTGTGTATGTACATTGTCTAAAAAATGTGGGATATGATTTATTCGTAGTTCAAATTCTAGTATACACCGCTCGAACGTCACTTGTCCTGCATGCGCTGGAAACTCGCCTCTTTGACGTGCTCCTTGTACGACTTTGGCTGTCCGTACGACTCTGCCGACGCTGTCTCCCCAGACCCGAGTCCTGCTCCAGGTAAGTAAACCTGGGGAACAATAGCTTCCTTTAATCCTTCTCCACTGGCCCCAAGTGCTGAGCCTTGCTCCCAGCCCATCTTTGCAAGCATCTTGCTGCCAATCGAGGTGCCGCTGCTAACCTGGGAAGGCGCCGGCTCGGGCTCTGATTGCTCGACAGAGGATGGAGCAATTTTAAATGTGAACTTCCTTCTCTCTTTAGCCCGATCACGGTAATTATTTCTTTCCTTGATCTTTTCAACCAATTTCCTAGCTTCTTTGATTTTGTTCCTATCGCCCAAGTTCCCTTTGTGGAGCTTAGAAAGCCTTGCGTGCCGGAGGAGAAAATCGGCCGAGTCAAACTTGCGAAGACATAGCAGACAAGATAAGCGAAGGTCGTCGGAAAAGTTTTCTTCGTATAAATCTTCCTCCTTACTGTCTGTCCGTAGCTCTTCTTGTTTGACCTGCCACTGCTTCAACTGACTGTCAACGGCTTTCGATGGCACAGAGGCTAGCTCGATCACTGGTCTCTTTTTGGATTTCGACGTCTTCGAAGGTTCTGCAGACACCTGGAGATTCACAAACTCACTGGGACTCAAATCTGGATTTCGGAACTCTTTTACATACGCTTTAGTATTCCAATAAGATAGCTTTGCACCATTGATGACCTGGAACTCCATCAACGGGTTTTGGCCAGGCTCAGAGGGCAAAAAAACACCTGAATGGGCAAAATCAATCAAGGGCTCTCCTTTAAAGAGTAGTTTCACCTTTTTGTCCTCTTGAGCCCATGCTTTGATTCCTAAAGCTTCTTGAATGGTTGACAGCTCCACAAAAGCTATTTTCCAGCTATCTTGGGATACTTTATCTCGGATGCCAAGGACACGCTTCACTTGGAAATCAGATTGACCATTAAACGCTTCAAATATGTCTTTCGTTTCCACTTTAGGTTTCAGTTTTCGCAAAAGAAGATAAGGAGATGGCACGTCACTGATGTCTTGACTGCCATCTTCAAGATTTCGCTCGTCTCGAGCACCAGTCACTTTTTATTAGAAAACAAGGCTAAAAGGTTATTCCGTCCAACTTACCTCCTTTCTCGTAACCACACTTAAAACACTCTATCCTATGAGAGAAATTCTTATTATTACACTCAAGTCAGTCCAAGAACCTAGCGCATTCTTACAAAACTGCATATCCACTGATCAGCTTGAGCTTTAGAGTCGCGAGCATATGAGAGACTAATTTGATGATCTTTCAGTTGGTAATCATAGGCATACTTGTCCAAAAAGTAGCCTGCTTCTTCGCAAGACGGGAACCTAATAAAGCAAAATCCTCGGCTCACACCTAAAAAGAAGTTAACAGGTATTTCTCCCACAAGCGTACGCGTATCCCTATCACGGATCAATATAACCCGATCAAACCACACATCCTTGGCCAATAAATCTTCAATGATCTGAACTTAGCTAGCTATCCCAATAAGCAAAGTACGTCTTCTTCCGTTACTTCAGGAGGGAGCCCTCGTAAGATAACACTCTCTGATATCTCGCCTTTCTCCTTTCTCGGTCGTCGATATCTTGAATCATTTCGCCATTCTTCCTCGTCTCTGCTCTCTATGGGTGACCGACTGCGACTCCTCCGCCCCCAAGGCCGAGTGTTTCTGCGGTCCATGCTCCCGAAATCCCTCCTATCGTCATATTCATCAGTCCCACGATACGTCTCGTTTCGACCACGCCTGCCAGAGTCCATCAAGATGAGACGTGATATGTCTTGGGATGGTAACGCTCTGGCGTGGATTTCGACGACCACGAGATCCTCACTAGGGTTGATGGAATGGCGGAGACCAATGAAACAACGGAAACTGTGAGAGAAGAAGAAGAAGATTACTATGCAGATTTCGACGTCGGCGAATTCGTGGACACCCCTTCTTTACAGGATCACCCGGGAGGGGACGATGATGCCTACGTCAAGCTGATGAACCGTCAGCATGCTAAACGGGTTCTGGCGTCTTGGGACAACCTTGCTCTACAGTCTATGCAAGGATCGAGCAGGGTGAGAAGATATTACAAACGAAACTAATCGGAAGGTCAGCTTGAGTCAACAACGCAATATCTCATCGTTGGAGCTGGTGACGGGTGTAGAACAAGATACGAATAAGTAATGATGTTATATATAACCTTCGAAACAGAGCAAAATGTGATATCGTAAGAGGAGAGTCGTTTGTGGGGAATCCGTCCGGCGATGAACAGGAGAACCGGTCTAAGATAGAGATCAGAGCTCACTAGAGATCTATTGGAGAGGCTCAGAGGAGCTGCTGAGCCGGTTGAGATGCAAATAGACATCGGTACCATAACCTTCCATACTAATCAGTTTGAGATCTCCGCCAAAGTATCGCGCATAGAGTCTTGAAATAGGCAAGCCGTAGCCAAAGCCAGCCATTGGAGCTTTGAAGTCACTTTTGTCGAAATCAGGCTCAAGAGACGGCGTGTCTTCCACCGTCGTATACATATACGTCCAGACATAAGGAATTGCACTTCGAGGAATTCCCCCACCTTCATCCGAGACCTTGATGGTGATATCTTCCCTGCCTTCGGCTACTATGAGCTTAATAGGGGGAAATTCATCCGCATCTACTCCGTGGAACTCGACGACTGCCCGTAAAGAGTTCTTTAGAGTCTCAAAGAGCATATGGCTTAGGTGGCCAGGAACATACATGAAGTTTATCTTGGGGTCACATATAAGTTGAACTTTAGGAGCCTCGTAAAACCCATAATAATCCTCACAGATAAACCGAGCGCTTTCTATGGCCTCCTGGGCAAGGTCGTGCACGTTCGTCTTTGTGCAGATGATTCCAACATAGTCTGGCCGCCGTGGCTCCGATGTGAGGGCTATATGTTGTCCAATAAGCATACGAATGCCTATTCTTGACATGTAAAACCGGTCCAAGAACGACTGGATCGAGTTGTCAATTTGGCTTCTTTGCCTTGAATGCTTGTATTCATTAATGCCTTGAGCCACAGTCGTAACAACTGCATCGTGGCGCTGCTTGATCTTGGTCAGACATTGGGTGAATTTCTTATTATAGTCATATATCTCGGGAGGCCATTGCATGTCGCTATCTACTTTGGCGTAGTACCGTTTGGCAAACTTTTGTAATAACGATCCGTTTCCATTTCCATTTCCATTCCCATTTCCATTTCCGTTTTCATTTTCATTACCATTTTTTAATCCATGAGGACGGCCGTTTCCATTTTGTTGGGAGCTTAGAGCGTAATGATGCTTATTAGAGGGTGTTCCTTTGAGAGCCTGCCGTAATTCGGGCGATAGCGGTAACGTGGGAAAATCGATCAGATCCTGGACGAGTTAGGCTCAAGTGATAATCAAGGGCTTACTTCGAAAGATTGGGCATACCAGTTCCGGACCCGGATTATTGAAGGCATCTCGCTTAATCCATCAGGTAGTTCATTCAGTTCTTTGACTCGATGAGCTAGACGGATCGGGAGCTCTTCTTTTATAAACTGCGATGCTCTGAATATTGTGCCTAATCTTAGCGTTGATTCTTTTTCCCAAATCACGCGAAACCTTACCTGCAGAGGGATTTTGTCCAAATTTTACCTGTAATTAGCATGATACCTTTCAACCCGGTTTGATCTAGACTTTGGCCACATGTCGCAAAAGTTTGACGACTTAACTTGTGCCGATTAAGTCTTGTCATCATCCTCGCAAGATCCACTTACCATCTGGGCAAGACTAACTCCAGTAGCAGGAAACTTGGAGTAGTGCATGATTTTTTCCGACAGCTTTTCTGTCATACGCCATGACATGGTTGTGACAGTTTGATCTTATGGCGCGTTGATGACTGACAGTGAAAACGAGAATCCGGGGAAGGTCGTACCCCACGCTCAGTCACGTGAAGGCCGGATCGACCCTGGAGCTTGCTCGTGACTGCGTGCTTGCAAGCCGGTTCAACGGAATAGATTTATAATTCACTCGTTTCAAAATAATTTCTTTCCCGAAGAGAGTTAACATCCTCGAAAAGGCTTTTGGTTACAAGAACTTACGCTATGATCCAATCTCCTCTTCGGTTACAGCTTTGCATTTGATGAGTCACCAGTTCAACGGACAAGTCTATACGACACCCGAGAATATCTACTCTGTGGACTATAGGATCAACAGATCAAGAGTTATTTGACGTTTCTGATCGTCGGACTCCATTCACAGACTTTGACGCATTGCATTGAGTAGTCTGGAACATCTTCACCCGGCTAAGCACGAGATGTACAATCAGACCTCCCAAGCAATCCTCAAGATAGGCTTGCTTTTTTTTGGCCATATAGTAGCGCAAGGATCGAGTCTAGCTCATGCAATAGATTCACGATCCCTGTGTTTGCCAGTGCTCTTGAACAAAGATGGCTCTTGGTCAACATACACGGTATTTCATTGATTTCTCTGTGATGTTCAACCGATTAAAACAGGAACAAGTACCTAGAGTTTCGGTGCTCTTTCCACAGTGAGATAAAGACAATCTTAGTAGTGTGTAACACAATCATTACATCAAGAAACGCTCCTCATCAACGAACCCGTCTCTACCAGAATGACAGAGTCGGTGGAGCCGTCATCTCAGCAGCAGCAGATCGATCCTAATCTTTTACCATCACAGATATTTACAACTGCTGCGTCGCTTGTGGAATCAGTTGACCGTACGAGGGTTTGAAGTTTTTGTTTAACACCAGGCCCCGTTGTCATTCCTCTTCGAGATGGACGGAAATTATTCGGAATAATGAGATCATTTGATCAGTACGGTATGAATTTTGTTTTTTACTTTTCCTAATCTAAGGAAATTTGGTTCTGCAGGATACCGTGGAACGGGTGTGGAGTGGAGATTCTTACGCAGACATTCGAAGAGGTCTATTTCTTATCCGAGGAGAAAATGTGGTACTTGTGGGATCATTAGATATGGATAGAGAGGACGAAATACCAGGAACCAAAGCATCTGAGGCGCAAGTCTTAGCCTTAAGTAATAAGGCTATGGACGAAAGAAAGGCGCGAGAAAAGATCAAGGCCGAGAAAATGAGAAAGCTTGGGTTTGTCGTCGATGTGGTTCAAGAAGATTTGTATTAATTGATGATATTTTGATGGTGACATGGGCTGTCTCTCCGAAGAACTCTATAACTTGCTACATTTTAGATCCTCATATCAAAACTACTCTATATATTATGTTCAATGAGCGTATACCCTACCTAGTAGAGGCATTCTCTATCTAAACCCGCCCATTTGTCCCATTCAATGTCCCATTTGACTTTGGTTGCCCTTGTTTATCTAGCGTTTCTGCAATCGCATCTATTGCGAATTTGGCAGCACCGTATATTGTTGGCTGCAAGTCCTTAGGTGTCCGTAGCCCCAGCTTAATGGCTTTATCAGTAAGTCTAGCGTTGAGATCGTGGTTCTCGAATAGCCAAGAATGCGAATGCTCATAGGCTGGCCATACAAACTCATCAAAATACCCTGGGGGGTCGTTCCAATATGAATCAGCCGTCCGATATCCACCTCTCGCTTCCCTTCTCTCTCGAAGAACTTTTTTGGGCCCTCTGAACAAGATGGCCGTGTCAATATGGCGGAAAATCTCCTCATTGGAATAAAGCAAGAACCCATCCAGGATCAGAAACCGTCTACCATCCACCTTACTGAGGACTTTTGATGCATGCTGTCTGAGTTTCCCCAATTCTTCCTCGCTGATCCCGGAAGGCCTATGGACAGCACTTTCCTCTTCAATAGATTCGTAATGATCCGGCAGCTTGCCATTATCGGCACAGTAATCCAACGTTTTGTACATTCTCTTTAAATCAAGTGCTTCCGGGCATTCCCAGTCCTTCTCGCCATTCTTCAATGGGATCTGTGTCTCTGGCTAAGAGTTAGGACATAAAACAAACATCACCAGACCTTATAGAAATCATCCTGATACAATATGAGAGATTTGGGAAGGATATTACGTAAAATCCTGGCAACGCTCTGAGATCAGTAAAAGAGGAGCAATTAGACTGACACTTTTCCCTGATGACGAAGGTCCTCCGATAGCAATTATGAATGCTCGATGAGACATTCTAGACGGCATACAGGTGAAAGGCTGATAATACAGTCCAATAGAATGACAAGGGCCGAGTGGAAAGTGGTCACTCCCAGATAGGACTTGTCGCTAGTTGAAGTCACACAATCCGAGGATTCCGCCCTCGCTCTCCTATCTACACCATAAAATCATTTACATGGGAAAGTTCTATTTCAAAGATAAGCGATGAACTATTCAGCTTATCTGTTTACTGACGGATAACAAAGCTGGCCAGGGCCGCGGCATGCACGCTACCTATTTATTGGGAGGAACGATCCATCACGGTGAACGCGCGATACAGCCTTCTGATGACGGATTATGAGGCCCAACGGCAGGCTAATATAGAAAGGAACAAAAAGTTATTACGAGACCTCGAGTTAAATGATTTTGCGAGCCAAGCAGAGCTTGAATTTGGACGGCATCGACCGAAAACAGAGCACAAGAGACCGGCAAGGAAGAGAGTAAAGGTAGAGCCACGAGAACTACCACCAAGGCGTGCATCTGCGCGACTAAGGGGAATACCGGCAGAATATGACATAGAAGAGTCAAAGATACGGGAGAATGAAGCAAAGCAGAAACAAATTGAGCAATTGAAACGAGCACGGGTCGATGGCGACATGGATTTAACAAGTCTTATCGAGGGTTCTAGCTGGAAAGATGCCCAACATATTCTGTCTATGCTGGGAGATGACCCTGATGCTCAGAGCGAGTGGGCGAAATTACAGGGAACACAAGAGATCAAAGACCCGGCAGTCAAAGAGGTGCGAGACGAGCTGTCAAAGTTGAAACTGTACGAAAAGTTCGAACCCAGCGAAATCAAAATGACCCCTGAAAGAATCTTCTGCATGAAATTTCACCCCAAAAAGGACAAAAAGTTGATTCTAGCGGGTGACAAAGTGGGGACATTGGCTATCTGGGACCCTGACCAGGTGAAAGGTGAAGGAGATGAAGACGAACCTCAGATTATTCAATTAAAGATCCACCCTGCCACCATATCATCGTTTATCTTTGAGCTAGGTAGCCCTCAAAAAGTCCTGACGTCGAGCTATGACGGCAGTGTCCGGTGTGTGGACTTGATCGCTGGAACGAGTACAGAAGTATATTATCCGCCGACGTCCGACTATAACGATGAAGGAGTAACAATCGTTGACTCGGTCGATCCCAACATAATCTACTTCTCCACTCTTTGGGGTAATGTATATCATAAAGACCTGCGAGAGAAAAAAGCGTCTCGATTGGCGTGTCACGAGAAGAAAATCGGTGGCTTCTCGCTCAATCCAGTTCAGCATAATTTAGCCCTCACTTCGTCCTTGGATAGGACGATGCGTCTGTGGGATCTGCGAAAGGTATCTAAAACGGATGAGGGCACATCTCCCTTGGAATTGGGTATATATGAAAGTAGACTAAGTGTCAGCTGTGCTTCTTGGAATGGATCTCAACAGGCAGTGTGCAATGGCTATGACGACTCTATAAATATCTTCAATCTCAAGGGATTTTCCGCAAAAGATGACGGCCCCGGTGAAATGACTCCTGTTGCCAGGATCAAGCATAACTGTCAGACTGGGAAATGGGTGACTATTCTTAGAGCTCAGTGGCAGCAGCATCCTCGTGATGGCGTAGAGAAATTCGTCATTGGTAATATGAACCGGAGTATGGACATTTATAGTGCCAAAGGACAACTAGTTGCCAGGCTTAGTGATCCTGAGACTACAGCTGTCCCAGCTGCCTGTAATGTGCACCCTACAGAGAACTGGTTTGTGGGAGGAACTGCGAGTGGTAAAATCTCTCTTTATTATTGAATGATACAGACTTGACATGAGACAGATCAAGCGACCTCTAGTGGATCTCTGTCGGTTCGGCTGACAATGATCCTCACATCGTTACCAAGCTCACCTTGCAATTGGTTCTTCAACACATCTGCAAGAAAACCACGCTCAGTGTTTGAATGTCCGCATACAAGAGCACTGATTCCTGACTCTCGAATGGCAAGGGCCTCGTGATGGCCCAGCTCCCCAGTGACATAGATGTCGGCAACGACTCCTCGCAGGATCGAGATTCCTGAACCGGCACAGAGAGCAATTGTGCTGATACTCTTTCCATTAAGATCTTGCTTATGTTTATCATTCAGTGCCACTTGAAGGTGACTTAGATTGAAGAGTTGCTTGGCTCGGTGGATGAGATCGAGGGGACTGATCGGTTCCTTCAAGACAACTTTTCTACCCATTCCTCCGTTTTCATGACCCTCTATTGAGACCGAGAGTGGGGTTATAGCTGTCCGACTCTCCTCATTCTCTTTTCCTTTTGATAGCCCTTCTGCTATCCAGTCATTGACCCCTCCCACTGCCGCATCGATGGCCGTATGAGGACAATAGACGCTACACCCAGCTTGTGCAAGACGAAGTAAAGAGGCCTGTTGAGTGTCACCTAGGCGTAGCGACTTTAAACCTCGAAAAATAATCGGATCTTGAAAAAGGGTTAGATCAAAGCAGAGTAGCGGCACCACGTACGATAGGCAATCACAAGATCGACATTATTATTCAAAGCTTCTTCCATTACAGAGGAAGTCAAATCAATTGCGAGTAATATAGAGCCCTCGCTTGCTTTAACTGCTGGAGACTCGAGGAGGAGGCCTGTATTATCCCATGATCTGTCTGCCAGAGCTTCAGGGTAAAGTTTTTGCACTTGTAATTAGCAGGTTTCGGAACAGATCTCACTCACTGGCACTTACGCCAAGTCTGGCGAGAGGCGCAATAGCAGGGAAAGAGTTCCTGTAACCGAGCATGCTAAGTCGCTTTGGTGATGGGAATCAGGTGTCGAGTTGATCCCAACACCAGCTGGCAACGCTACGCAAAACTTTTCTTATCAGATTTATCAGATATCGTTGGTTACGGGTTATGGATGGTCAGGTCACTAGTGAGGGACTTGCTCGTGTTATTCGAGAGAAGTTGCAAGCTGAACATGTGTCTGTAGAAGATCTATCAGGTTGGTTGGACACAGGGTGATCAAACTAACGTCAAGGCGGATGCGGACAGAACTTCCAAGTCCTGATTGTTAGCCAGATCTTTCAAGGAAAAAATACTCTCGCTCGACACAGAATGGTGAATTCAGCTCTTAAAGAGATTATTGCTTCTATTCATGCTTTTACTCAGGTACGCCTGGTTACGTTACGGATTACTAATGAATAGAAGGATCTCACGCCTGAAGAATGGCAGCGTCTCCAACAATAAGCCCGAGACTATTTTAGAGTCCTCTTTGAGGTATTTCTAATAGGCTTAGACTATTTACATGTGTATACTATCGAACTGCGTTCCAGATCTCACTCGCGTGTCTCAAAAGTCTTGCGCTTCAAATGCAGTCACGTATAAGATTCACTTGTAATCGTCAATACGATCCATAATCACTGATGGTAATGGCTCCCCAATGAACGAAACGCCGAGCAAGAAAGCGATAAAGTGCAGATCGAGTGTCTCTCACGCAGCGAGATTAACAAAGCTACCTCTTCATTAGTGCTCTCCAGAAATAGAATAGGACCTATTTCTATGGAAACATTAACATTAAGTGGGCCCTTGTTTCTGGTTTGTGCCTTTCTGATGGAACAACAGCAAACGTTCAAGTCCAACTGCTTCAGATCGTAACTCATTCCATGTTTCCTTTTCAGTTATAAGTTTGAGAGCCAGCTCTTCTTATACCAGACCCTTTCCTATCTTTGCTGTGCGAAGAATCTAGATGATATCATGGAGAAACAGACTCCATAAACAACTCTCGTTCATAAAATTCATTCCTTCTGTTGAACAAGTCTCCTATATACGTAGATCTAATAATGACAACTGGTTTATAGGCTGGCAGATCCGTTGACTAGACCTTTTTTTTTGCCCTTGTCGCTTTGAGGTATCACGACGGTAGTTGGGAGAGCGCGTTTATTATTTTGTTACACGCAGAACAACAACAGCCACGGGGACTCTATCGCTCATTTTACCCTTAGATTGATAAATATACCCAGGCTCTGAATGCCTGGTAATGACTAACTGCAAGACAAATCTACGAACGCACGTTCTTTGGTTGCGCAAGTCGTACAAGTTTCCAGGTCAGAGTGATCGAGATTATCTAGATAGACAGTCTTGTAAAGACAATTATCCGCCAATCGAGATTGATTCTATACAGTCGTTGATAAACAAAGCTGCTTTTGGAGGGCCTAGGACCTTGGCTGGCGCTCCCAACTCAGATGCTGCTCTGTCAGAGACCGTGCCAGCGTCCTCACGATCTTTTCTGAGCCGTCCTGGAAATCCTGATAACACAAGAAACAACCATCCGACTGATTCCTTCATATCGACTTGTGGTCCACTATCATCGGCTCCAGGATCTCGGAAACCCGACATAAGTGCCACCGTCGAGTACTCGTCTAGTGGCTCCCAGGTCATTGATTTAACAGAAGATGGTTCGCTGATTAAAAACAGAGCTCTTGGACGAACAGAGAATGGGGGAATTGCGAATAAGCGCAGCCATGAATATACGGGTGAACTTGAAAGGCTGCCTAAGCGTCCTAAGATACAATCTGGAGATGGTTCTGATACCAAATCCGGGCCATTCGACAGTAGTAGTGACCCTCCAGCAAACAAATTGGATCACTGCGAATTTAGCCCTCTGCCTAGTTTGTTTCAAAGCCCTAGGACGCCAGCGAACGAATCGAACCATCTACTGCTGAAGCTATATAAAGCTTCTGCTGAACGCATCAAGGCACTAGAGCTTAAATTACAGATTCTGGAGAGTCCAGAGCTTAGCTTAGCCAAGAAGAGACAGGAATGTGAGGCCAAGGAGAATATATGGGATGAATCGAAAAAGAAATGGTGTGAATATGACAAAACTATCCAGGAGATCTTCAAACACGAATTGAATGGCGAGACGGAAATCCAAGACACTCAAGATACTGATTATATTCCTCTGACGCAGTCTCCCGCTCAGTCAAGAGTCGAGCTCCCAAGGCTGCCAAAAGCTGATGTCCCGAGACTTGATGGTTCACAAAGTGCTCAAAATGCAAGCAATACTATCTTTGCGTCTCCTGAAGTCCGTCTGACGGCACGAGATGAACCTGTATGGGAGACATTGCCATCATCCTCTCCTGTGCGACAAACCGGACAAGATCATGTTGCTTCATCTTTCAAAGATGGCCCAGAAAACATGGATCCTGGAGATCCGTTTGACAGTATAATGATTGGATCCGATCTGGATATTGGATCCGATTTCGATCCTACTCCTGATGTTATGGTTATTGACGAGGATTATCAAGCTGTGAAGAATTCCGTTGATGAGAGACCGTTAAATGAAGACGATCGACCGAATGAGCAACAAGACAACACCCAGAGAATCCAGCGGGTAGAGAACGACATTATGGACGAGTTTGATGATGGATTCTTAGATGAGACATTTGAACCGATTGATCTTTCTTCGAGTGATGAGTTTAACGATGATGAGCTTCTTTCGTCTCAAATCCAAGTGTCGGAAATGCCTCAGAATCCAGCCGATGTATCTTATCCCTGGTCGAAGGATGTCCTCCGCGTCTTGCAGGACGTGTTCAAACTGCCAGGGTTTCGGAAAAACCAACTGGAGGCCATCAACGCTACTCTGGCTGGTAAAGATGTCTTCGTCTTGATGCCGACTGGCGGCGGTAAATCGCTTTGTTACCAATTACCTGCGCTTGTGTCGAGTGGAAAGACTAAAGGAACTACCATTGTGGTTTCGCCATTGATATCGCTGATGCAGGACCAGGTATCAGCTCTGAAGAAGAAAGGTATTGAGGCGGAGACGATCAGTTCTCGAGGTGATCTAAATTCGCGGCGGTCTATTTTCAAACAATTTGAACAAGGAGATTTAGCGTTGCTTTATGTTTCGCCAGAGATGGTTAACACTAACAGCATGCTTAAGCGAGCTATCAGCAATCTTTACTATCAGAAGAAACTGGCCAGAATTGTGATTGACGAAGCTCATTGCGTGAGTTCTTGGGGCCATGACTTTCGACCGGACTATAAGCAATTGGGCACTCTGCGACGAGAATACCCTGATATCCCAGTAATGGCGCTGACTGCGACTGCCAACAACCGGGTACAATTGGACATCAAGCACAACTTGGAGATTGTGAATTGCGAGTTCTTCAAACAAAGTTTCAATCGAGCCAATCTATTTTACGAAGTGCGCCCCAAGGACAAGAATACCCTCCAAGAAATCTACGATTTGATGGCCAAACGATTCAAGGGTAAAAGTGGGATTATATACTGCCACTCAAAGATCTCATGCGAGAAAGTTGCTCAGCAGCTCTGTAATTTTGGCTTGCGGGTTACATTTTATCATGCTGGAATGGTCCCAGAGACTAGGATCAAGATTCAAGAAGAATGGCAGCGAGGCAAATACCAAGCGATCTGTGCTACCATTGCATTTGGAATGGGTATCGATAAACCAGATGTAAGATTTGTGGTCCATCATTATTTGCCGAGGAATCTCGAAGGGTATTACCAGGAAACCGGGAGAGCTGGCCGCGATGGGTTGGGCTCTCTGTGTGTCTTGTTCTACAATTATCGAGACGCTTCGTCGATGATGACCATGATTGAACGTGATAATGACATAAGTTATGAGCAGCGAGAGAAGCATAAAGACTTCTTGAGACAGGTGATTCAGTACTGCGAGAATCGGACCGACTGTCGCCGAGTGCAGGTTCTTCGCTATTTCAATGAAGCATTTGACGCAAAAGATTGCAATCATTCCTGCGATAACTGTCGCAAGCAAGGCTCGGACACTTATGAAGTACGAGACTTTACCCAAGAAGCGATAAATGTCGTGAAAATTGCTAGCGAGATCCACCGGATGAATAACAATATCACCATGCTTCAGTGTATGGATGTATTCCGCGGATCGAAAAGCTCAAAGGTTGTTAATGCTGGCTATGATACAGTCCAAGGATATGGTAAAGGATCCCGGATGCATCGCACCACCATGGAACGCCTGTTTCATCATCTAGTTGGAGAAAACATCCTCGAAGAATATTCCATCTTCAATCGGGCTGGATTTGCTTCATCTTATGTCCGCCCAGGTAGTAAAGCTCAAAACGTTCTCTCTGGGAAGGAGGTCGTCCGTTTGGCAGTGAATAAAGCCAGTAAAAGCGGTGGTATTGATGATGATGATGCTGGTGAAGAACCTGTGATAGAATCGAGACCTGCTCGGGCATCCAGACTGTTATCTTCTTCGACTACCGCAAAAAATCGTGCAGCTCCGAAAAAGGCTAAAGCGGCTCTTGCTGTCCCAGATCTGAATCGGTTTGGTTATGATCCGAACTCAGCTAGGCTCAGAGCTCCTGCAGTTTCTACTTTTACTCCCATTGTACTGCCATCGCGTGCGGTGGATGCTGGTCAGTTTGCGATCTACGCTTATTCCGAGCTAGAGAATGTCCGCAAAGACGTAAGTTGTTTAAGGCATCGACAATGAGGCACTAACCGCAAGATCATGAACGAGCGTAATGTCTTTGCTCGCGAGACAATCTGCAGTGACGATGTCTTACAGTATATGGCCCAAGAACTGCCGAAAGGTGAGTCTAGAATAAACATGCCTCTAATGCAATAGATGAAGAAAGTTTCTCAGAGATTCCAGGTCTAGAAGCCCGCCAACTTAAATTCTACAAGCGATTTGCGGCGACGATCAAACGGCTTCAAGATGAACACGATATGAATTACAGGTGAGCTGATCACGCTTGGAGTGAAATAAGAAAGCTAATTATACAGTGGTTCGAATCAAGACAAAGAAAATATGGTGGTAAATTACAAGACGGACCCGCGAGCAGGTGAGAGAGACACAGTAATCTCGGCTTCTTCTAACTCAAGATGAGCAAGGCACCAAAACATACAATAAAAGATCTAGCGCACCATCTGCTCCCGGTGTGAATGGTACCAGAGCCGGATCCAAAAGAGGGGGAGGATGGTCAGCGGCAGGGCGTTCCCAGGGACGGTTTGGAGCCAGCAATGGAGGACGAAAGTCGAGAGGCGGTCGATCGTCATCCAAAGCAACCAAACCAAAGGCAGCATCAACAAGCAGACGGCCTACATTTGCAGCCATGCCCTGATCTCATTTCATTTCATTTCATGTATACTAGCGACGACTGACTTGATGAACATTCTTAGAGATTTTTTTTGTCTTCCTCCTTAGACGTCTCCTTGGCTTGCTCTCTCTTGACGTTTTCAAGCTCTCGTACAAACCAATTGACTCCAATCCACAGTCCTCCCGCGAGGACAGACATGATTACAAAATGAATGCTTTTGGTGACAATCAGAAGAAGAAGAAGCACAACCAACAGTCCAGCAAATGAGTAGTTCGTCGCTTTCACCAGAACGGGTGTAGTCCCTGGAGTAAAGATCGAATCAGTCAAGTCTTTAATGAAAGCCATCGTCTTGGTTAGAGTAGTTGCTGCGTTTGCCAGTTTCTTTGTTACAGCGAGTAACCGTTACGAGGTTCTTAAGCTCCAGCGCTACTGCTCGATGTCAGATATCCCAAAAGGCTACAGAATATTTTAGTTAAATAGTTCTTACCGTACATGGTAAGGTTGATACGCCTGCAAGGTGCCAGTATAAGCGGCTATACATTACGAGCAGTTGGTGCCAGGGGACCTAGGTTACTATCATGGCATTCCACCGGGAGTCCCGTGTCATATAGCTATAGCACGGAGAGTAGGAGCCAGGTAAGATATGCCCTTTGTTGGGATCTAACGATAGGCTGTGAGGACTGAAGAATTAGAGACGATTTTGGTGATTCTTTCGCGGATCAAGCGGTTAGTTGAGCGCAGTTCCAAGCCCCGCCCTCGACGACTGGAGCGGCAGAAGAAAGGGTTTTCGGGATTACCTTTCATGGATAAATATCTTCTCTATGGACTGAATGACTGTCTGGAAACTTTTATAGAACTAGTGAATCGGACGGGTGGCCGTCCAACAAAACGATTGTTCAGGCCTCTTGGGAAGTTTGTCAAAGATATCCTCTACCGAGATTATATATTTACGCTATTCACTAATCGGTTACAGACTGGCAGAGATCAGCCGATCTCTAGATCCCTGCTCTTTCAGAATAATATCTATTCTCCGCAATATATAGACGAGGTCCTTTCTGTGACGGCGCTTCTTCTCCGACCATTTGATAGGCGCATAGTTGATGTAAGTTATCTAGATTCACCCTTGGCTGCGCTAACATGACCTTAGGCTTTTGTAAGAGACCACCTGGATGGGCAAGTCCTCGAAGACGCGACTTATGTCAACGAATTCACCTCGGCTCTAGGGTCAAGGCTAAAAAGTTTCAAAAATACAGCCCCTTTTGCCTTTCTTTACAATCTCTTGAGTATATCCCGCCGTCTCATTGCATTGGAAACAAAAGATCATCCCTCTAGACTCTCTTCCCCCCAAATCCTGATCCTCATATCTGGCCCTTCTGACTTCCCATTCGAACTTCAAACTGACGATATCTACAATCTTATTATTCGCTCTTGTCGCGTCCCAAAGGTCAAAATCCTTCGTAAAGAGCTCTTTGACCGTGGGGTCCCCGATGTTGTGTCGCAATCTCACTCTCTTTCCCCTTCCGTCGAGGTTCTCCTTGGAGATGAACACAAAATGAATTCTGCAATCAAAGACGGAGTCCTCAATCTCTACAAAAATGCAGACAAAGCATCAAGCAGCATATTCATCCCTTAATCTGTATATATTATTAACTATGGGCATTACGATGATAGCTGTTGGTTACAAAGAAGAAAACTCGTCATTCAACTATCCAATTCGTTAATTCTTAGTGCCTCGTCCTCCAACTTTTTCCAACGAATCAAGTACCGACTGCTTCACAACGATCCGCGGCAGCTCATGAGTTGCGTGTCCATTGGGCTTGGGCAGGAAGCCTATGGCTAACAGATAGGCAAGATAGATGCCCATCTGCGGCGAATTTACGCCCCTACCAGCAGAGAAATCTTGTCCAGTCCATTCAATGTCTTTTTTCAACGAAGCTTGGGCATTGCGATCGTCCAGTTCGGGGGCCTTTGTACTCTGAGGAAGATTGTCTAGGACGAAATGTAACAAGGGAAATAAAGCATTGTCCTTAGATTCAGTCAACACGTAAGTCTCCAATTGCTTGCGCCAGGGAATATAGTCAACTTCCTTGGTCACCCATCCGTAGGTCGAAAGAGTGCCCAAAAAGCCATTGAATCGCGGCCGGGGATGGGCGTTTACGTGAGCAACGGTAAGAGCAGCGTCATCTGGCGGGCTCAAGGCACAGGCCGTGACGACCCGGGCAACATGGTTGACAGGGACCATGTTGACCGTGTTGTAGATATCAGGGGTTAAACCGAGCTGTGCGCATCCCTTAAGCATGCGAATCAAAAAGTCGTCCGTGTTAGTCACACCAGAATCGCTATCTCCAACAATGTAGCCTGGTCGCACAATACATCCGCTCAGTCCGCGCTTTCCTGCTTCCCGGATCAAATATTCAGATGCCCATTTAGACTGTCCGTATCCATTCTGCAGTCCAGTGGCTGAACCTGACAGATCATCGGATTCAAGGACACCTTTGCCGCCTTTTTCGAGACTGGCATCGGACAATCGAACATAATAATCCGTATCAATAGCTGAAGTGGAAGAAACAAACGTAAAGTTCTTTGGTCGACCAGAAGCGCAGAGTTCCAAGGCGTAAATCGTTCCAAGAACGTTAGGGCCCCGTAGGGTTGAATAAGGATAGACCCAATGGACCTGAGCACCATTGTGAATGACGACATCGACTTCATTCACCAGTTTGTTCCATGCATCGTCTGCTATTCCCAGTTTTGGAGTCTCAAGCGATCCAGTGACCACCTCAATCCGCTTCTCAAACTCATCGTTCCACACGCCATAGGCATTACAGCTATCTCGTACGCGTCCAAAACCGACCTCAGGAGATCGGGCTCGGACGTGAGCATAAACCTTGGAGACACCAGGGCGAGAAAGAAGATCTCTAAGAAGAAAGGCACCCAAGAATCCCGTCACACCGGTCACAAAAGCAACCACGTTGTCTTTAGGTCCAAAATCCTTGCCATTGTTGACGAAAGTCTTGGATAGCATTGACTGAGCAAGGGATTCCGCATCTTTGGCGTATCCAGCCTCGGGACTGGCTTCCTCTTCTTCTTTGTGGTCACCAGTTGGAACGTTCAGGTTGGAATTCTTGATCTCCTCGATGGCATGAGCAAGCGAGGCAATTGTGGGATTAGAGAAGATGATACTGAGAGGAAGATCGACCACGCACTTTTGGCGCACTTCGAAAATCATCCTGGTCGCAAGAATCGAATGTCCACCTAGATCGAAGAAGTTGTCTTGAGGGGTGATGGCAACTGGCTGCTGGGGAAGAATGCCTAGCCAAATATCTCGGATGGTGGCCTCCAAAGGAGTGAAGGTAGATTCATTCTTGGAGTGCTTCTTGGCTATGGCTGCAAGCTTGGCCGTATCGGGGAATGGCAGCGCTGGTTTATCGACCTTGCCATTAGGATTGAGAGGCATTTTCGTAAGGGGAACAATGACGGTGGGGACGGCGTAGGACGGCAGTTTCTTCTTGAGATAGTCCCTGACATTGGTCAACAAACGGCGGTACTTAAATAGACCCTTGATGATTGGATCATCCTCGTCGACGCTTTCGTTGCCAGACAAGAAGTCTCCGATCTTGTTAGGGTGGGGGACAATGTATGAGACCAACGTAGGCTCTTCATCCTTGTCACGACGAACAAGAGTAATATTTTCACGAACACAAGGATGCTGCGATAAATGAGTATCAATCTCGCCCAGTTCAATTCGGAACCCTCGAATCTTGACTTGATCATCAGCGCGTCCGCTGCACTCGACGTTTCCATCGGGCCTGTAGCGTCCCAAGTCGCCTGTTCGATACATTCGATCCCTCGGGCCCTTCCAGAACCTCCTCCACGGCTCACCATTATCTTTGTCTCGCGCTATCCAGGTTTGAGGGTCAACGTACCAATTCGTAAGGAACTTTTCAGCAGTCAATTCAGGAAGTTTCAAGTATCCTTCCGCTAGACCTCCTGCTCGGACGTAGATTTCACCGATCTCACC
The DNA here is from genome assembly GCA_003707065.3 of Trigonopsis variabilis. NCBI lineage: Eukaryota > Fungi > Ascomycota > Trigonopsidomycetes > Trigonopsidales > Trigonopsidaceae > Trigonopsis > Trigonopsis variabilis. The sequence continues at coordinate 386,221 of PPXM03000008.1, read as the reverse complement.
GACTCCACATAGTTGGGTGCGATCATTCCGGTTGACGACAAGAAGCTGAACATCAAGCATACCTTGGCCAGCGGGCATGACGTCCTTTTGAGATTGGAGGAAAGTGGCATCTTTAGAAATGGATGCGATTTCATAATAAGATACCGATCGCTGGGTTTCGGTGGTACCATACATATTGACGATGAACACGTTTCGAGCCAAGGACTGTAGACGTAAACAATCACGTTTGGTGAGAACATCACCAACAAAGAAGGCATGATGAAGAGAAGGAATGTCAGCACTCGCTTGGGCAGACAACAATTGGCCCATTGCTGGAGTTAAATGAGTGACACTAGCTCCATACTGGGCCATCCAGTCGGCCAATCTCCCTGGGGTGCCGATATCGTCTTGAGTAGGGACAAGCAATTTCGCACCGAGAAAGAGAGGAGTGAAAATGTCTCGTTGGATAGGATCGTGGGCAATGCCGCTCAACATGGTGAACTTGTCCTTATCAGACAACCCAAATCTCTCAGCCATCCAAGGGAAATAATACGTCAATGAGAAGTGACGACCGCGCACTCCCTTGGGAATGCCTTCGCTACCCGAAGTGAAAGATAGCGTGGGGATGCTGTCAGGGCCAATCAGAATTCCGGGAAACTTGGATCCAAGAGATTGGACTTCGTCCAAGACATCTGTTCCAGCGACTAGACCTCCCGAGAGACTGGCATCGTCATTCAGGACCAGTGCGGGAATGGTAAGCTTGATTTCTAGCTCCTTCTCAATATAGTCGACGACAGGAGGAGCCAATTCGCCAGCCTTTTTGAGAACAATCAGACCTCGTGGTCTAGCAACACTGAGGTAGATTTGCTGTCTAGAAGGAGGATAAGCAGGGTCAATAACTGAAAAGGTGCATCCTGCTTTCAAGACTCCCATGACAGCCACAACCAAGTCTACACCTCGATAAGCGTAGATCATCACCACGTCGTCCCGGCCTAGCCCTGCTGCAATGAGACGGTGGGCAACGATATTAGAAGTCTCATTGATGTGCTTATAAGTGAAGACCCGATCCTTGCTTTCAGGGAAAAGAAAATTCTTCGTTTCAATCACGCATTCACGGTCAGGGAACTTGGTTGCGTTTGCAGCAAAAATCTCATGAATAGGACCGCGGAACTGGTTCCAGTGAAGATCACACGTAGGATCGGGGAGGACTGGCTTTTGCCGAGAAGTAATCAAGGATTGATGGCTGAAAGCGACATCGGGGCTAGCCAGACCAGAAGCAATGATCTGAGATAGCTGGTCCACCAGAATTACAATTCTTGCCCTCGTGAAAAGAAGAGAGTTGTAGTGCACGTAGATTGTGTGCGAGGGTTCAGCAAAGAATACTGTAATGTCACTAATGATCTCGTCAGAAGCCGAAAGGAAATGACGCTCTGAGCTATCAGACGTCTGGAGGAAATAAAGTCGGAAAAGAGTCAACTTGTCGGGCGACTGACGTCGCTTCTCCAAGAACCTCACCAGATCGACGTAATCGACCGAGTTGGTACTACCAAACTCGATGTCCTAGTATGGTCAGTCATAACAGCTCGATCAATAACGCCCTACCTCATTTGATTCAGCTAAAAGCTCTCCAAAGGTGGACGCAGGAGTGAGTCGGGTTCTCGACACAAATGGTTGGTTTGCAGATCCATTAGCGCCCAAGATAATATCCTCATTCCCAGTCAACCGTGAGACGAGAATGGCAAATGCTGTTAACGCAATTGCATAGGGTTGGCTGGTAGATCCTGATAAAAGCTCAATGGCATTTTCTGACAGCCGCTCCGAGTAGGTCGCTTCGACGACTCGCGGAGGAGAAGGACGGACGAAATCCGTAGGCAGAGAGGAAAGAGTTGGGCTTTGGAGCCGCTTCTCCCATTTCTCTAGGCGGTCAGACATGAGGAGAGTGAGATTTTTCGACTCGGTTACTAGGCCGGAAAATGACTAACTCGGGCAGGTAGGACCGTTACACAGCTTTACTTTGTGCTACAGGCGGCCACGCAGAGGCGTCCATCCCTAATCTTCTACAACATAAACAGCTCAACTTCTAGAATACATGGAGGGATGTTCCCTAAGGACTTATTGAGGGGGTTGTTGGAGCTGGCCTTGGTAAAGCTGCCATAGTTTCACGTAGTTGTCGTAACCGCCGTAGGGAGCGTAAGGGTCACCCGAAGCGGCTGGCTGCTGCGAGTTCTGAGTGACGCCAGCGGCTGTAGAAGATATCTGCTGCATTTGAGGAGGAATATAAGTCTGAGGTTCGGTGATGCCAGCCTTGCGTTCTTGTCGAGAAGTAAGATACCATTCGACTCGACCCAACACGATTTCTTTGGCCTTGGCGACATCTTGGGGGGTCCCGTGGAAGCTCACTTCTCGCTCGATCTCGCCGCCGGTCGAGATGCTGATCTTGCAGTTTGTAGATTGGGAGATATCGCGGATGATTTCGCCACCTCGGCCAATGACAGCTCCCACGCTCTCAGTGGGAATAGACACGCGGTCGGTAGCTGATGCCGGGTTCAAAGGAGGCTCTGGAGGTCTGCGGCCGACATCATGATGCCGTTCGTCACTGTCAATGATATCTTGAAGCTTCCGTCTGGCTCGCTTGATGGCATCAGGAGCACCAGAAAGATAAACGATCCGGTATCCTGATGAATTGGGCTCGCCTGCAATACTAATGTGACAATTTGTTCGATCTTGTAAATCTCGGATGTTCTCACCTCCGCGGCCAATGATCATACCAACCGCAGACTCTGGAATAGTCATTTGCGAGTTCCGGTCGTTCAGTCCTGAGGGAGGTCGCTCAGGATTGATCCCTCGTCTTTGCATACTATGGTTTTCGATGAGCCTGGTGATCAAAGCTCGAGTGTCATCAACTTGTCGCATGGTCCCAGAAATATTACACACCCGCTCTCCAGTGTCTTCCGAAACCACAAACTGCACCTTGGCCCCTGTCTGTTGTTCAACGTTCTTCAAAGTATCTCCTCCCCGGCCTATAATCATTCCGACATATGCAGAATCAACATGCATAGTTTCAGATACAAAATCTGAAGAACCAGGTGGAGATCGCTGTCGTTCGCCCCGACCCCCTCTTCCTCGAGGCGAACGCGATCTTGACCTTGGGCGCCGCCGGTTATCATCACTGAGATCAATATACCCGGTCGACGTCGGTCTGATGGAAGATATATCGACTACATTAGAAGACTGGACAGGTAAAGACGTCGCCTGGGGAACTGCTGCCTGACTTCCTTGGATGGCAGATAAAATCGAGTTCAGCGTGGCAGATTGATCGGCACCAACCAAACCAGCTTGCGTACCGGTGGTCGTTTGTCCAGAATCGGTAGGAGGAGCTTGCTGCGCTTGAGCTCGAGCTAAAGGTTAGATCACGTACAAATCTCAAGAGTATCATCCCAGAAAACAGCACCAGTCAGGCATCTCGAATAATTCATCAGCAATATCAATTGGACATAAAAGGAAAGAAATGAAAAGAGAGCGAGTGATAACAGCATGGCCTGTGAGACGATTGACCGGCGAGACTCCCGAAAGAAGAAGCAACGTACACAAAGCAGCTAGTAAAGAAGCAATAGCCGAACTATCGGCCATTTTTGCAATCACAAATTATATATTTGCTGTCTCAAAAGTGGCGGATGAAATGTTTTTGATCAAATCGTCGTTGCTACGGGAAGGAGCTCATGTGGGACATGGCTGGTAGGTATCACGTAGCCGGTCCCAACGTGTTACAGGGAGCCTCTTAATGAAGCAAAAGAAGCAAGGATTAATACAGTGAGCGTATAATATTTAACATCCCTTAAGAACTGAATAGGCCTCCTTTCTAGCAAGGAAGCTATACATGATAAAAGCCGTTACTCAGGAACGTTCCATGAATATTCTACATCTTTTTTAGAATCGAAGATCCCAGCCAATTTGAGGGCCAATCTTGGGCAGGTTTTCTGCGATGTTTTCGACGTCCTTGTCACCGCGACCAGAGACACATATGACCAAGTTCTCTTCGGGCTTCATCTTCTTGGCCAACTGCACGGCCCCGTAGATGGCATGGGAGGACTCGAGAGCAGGGATGATACCTTCAAGCTGAGACAAGAGACGGAAACCTTCAAAGGCTTGCGCATCGGTAACAGCCACGAATTCTGCTCTTCCGGTATCTCGCCAGTTTGCAAGCTCGGGCCCAACAGCAGGGTAATCCAATCCAGCCGAGACGGAATGGGTCTCAATGACTTGGCCGTACTCATCCTGCAGAACATAGGTCTTGTTGCCATGCAGAACGCCCTTGCGTCCAGCGACAAGAGAAGCAGCGGTACGAGGAGTGTCAACACCATCACCTCCAGCCTCACAGCCCAAGATTCGCACAGAAAGGTCTTTGGAAAACGGATAAAACATTCCTGTAGCATTGGACCCACCTCCAACGCAAGCAACAACTGCGTCAGGCAGGCGTCCAGTTTTCTCTATCATCTGCTTCTTGGTCTCCTCCCCAATGACGCTTTGGAACGTCCGTACAATGGTAGGATAAGGATGAGGTCCGATTGTCGAGCCAATAATATAATGTGTAGTGTCAAGTTCAGTCACCCAGTAGCGGAGAGCTTCGTTTACTGCGTCACGCAAAGTTTGCGATCCGCTGGTGACCGGCACAACTTCAGCTCCAAGAATTCGCATCCGAAACACATTCAAGGCTTGGCGGCGGACATCTTCAGCGCCCATGAAGACCTTGCACTGCAGACCGAATTTGGCAGCCACCGTGGCCGTGGCCACGCCGTGCTGTCCAGCACCCGTCTCAGCAATGACCTTAGTCTTGCCTAACCGCTTAGCAAGAAGCATTTGGCCGATGGCATTGTTGATTTTGTGCGATCCCGTGTGGTTGAGATCTTCTCGTTTGAGCCAGATCGAGGCTCCACCCGCATACTCAGTCAATCGCTCAGCTCTATGTAGATGACTGGGGCGTCCCATATAATCATAGTAGGAGCGGAATTCCTCCCAGAATGCAGGATCGTTGACTGCGTCCTCGAAGCCTCGTTCAAGTTCACTGAGGCAGTCGTACAAGACTTCAGGAACATATTGGCCTCCGAATTCGCCAAATCGATCCGTAAACTCCCGCTTAGGAGGGTTTTTCTCAGCAAGGGCAGCCGAGCCCTGATCGTTGGCTAGGTCGACCTTGTTTTCCTTTCTGTGTTTAGCACCTGCAAGAATGTTCTTGATAAAGAGCTCAACATTTTCAAAGATTTGGTCTTTTTGGGATTCAGCGATGACAGTAATTAACTTGGACCCAATGACCACTCCGTCAGCCAAGTCAGAGACCATCTGGAAATGCTCGGGAGTGCTCACGCCAAAACCAACTGCATAGGGGACATCGCCAACCAGGTTCTTAATATGAGCACAGAATGCTGGAAGATTGGTGTTCAAAGAGGCAGAGGCACCAGTAGTACCCATTCTAGAAACCACATAAACAAAAGAGTCGGCAATAGAGGCAAGGTACTTGATCCTAGAGTCAGGCGTAGATGGAGCAATTAAAGGGACATAGCTAATTCCCTCTGATGTGAAGAATTCCCTGATTTTGTCTGCTTCCCTGGGAGGCAGATCGACTATAATAGCACCATTTACCCCTGCCTTCTTGGCTCTTTCTGAAAATGTCCGCTCCCCGTATATAAGAATGGGGTTATAGTAACCCATGAAGATAATCGGAATCGTGACGTTTTCCTTTCGGGCTTTCCGAACAATTTCCAGACATGTATCGATATTGACACCGTTTTTAAGAGCAGTCTACTCTCGTTAGATGGATCTATGCTTCGGTACACTTACCACATTAGCTTGTTGGATGACTGGGCCGTCAGCGATGGGATCCGTGAATGGAAAGCCCAGCTCGATAACGTCAACTCCGCTAGCCTGTAAACTCTTCATGATTCCAACTGTATCATCTACAGTAGGATAACCAGCGGTAATGAAAGTAACTAAGGCGGCACGGCCTAGAATGAGTCAGAAGGCTTATCCATATGTGGATCCATTGATCCCGGAATAAAACCTACCTTGAGCTTTGGCATTGTCAAACGCTTGCCTAAGTTCCTTGGACATGGTCGATCAATATATAACTGATAAGACAATCGGACCAAAGAGGAGAAAGGATGGAAAGATAAGTGTGGGTGGTAGAAGAGTCATCGCTGGTGTAACGCACAAAGGTCACTGTAACGCTTGTTACCAGAAAGTTGACATTTGGACAAAGGCTAGCCTCGATCGCTTTCTGAGTTGTGCAGCTGACATTTGACAAAGAGCAAGGATCAAAAGAATAGCAGCTTTATATGGAGATGCTTCGTCCAGGATCCTGTTGCAGTTTGTACACAAGAGGAACAGGACTCTTCTATGGGATCTGTGTTAGATCTTTGGCGACGACGACGGCAAAAGATGGATCCAGTCGAAGAAAAAGACGAAAAGACTGGTCCTTGTCAGGAAGTCCTGAGTCTGGGAAGCCGGTTGACCATGAGCAAATAAGAGTACCCAAGATGTGGAGAGAACATAAGGAGGATATGCCCGAGTGGAAGGTGCAGAAATACGCTACTAAAGAGAAATTACGAGGGCAGGCATGGAATCCCATGAAGCGCTTATCACCAGACGTGGTTGAGGGCATTCGGATTCTTCATCGAGATCATAAGGAGTATAGTACATCAGTCCTTGCTCGGATCTTCAAGGTGTCACCAGATGCCATTCGGCGTATATTGAAGAGCAACTGGATACCAACGGAAGAAGAGCATGAGAAGCGAATGGCCCGATGGAAACGGCGGCAAGAGCGGCACAGATTAGCATTGATCAATGTTGGTAAAGTGGAGAGAGCTGCGGACCGCATTCTAAACTATTGCATGGGAGTCTACAAGTATCCAGAGAAAAGTGAAGTTATTAAAAGACGACGGTTAGGGTTAGAGGAAGACGGCGACTATGAAATGGCCAGAGACCTTGACCTATTGGACATCGATCAAGATGATATCGTTGACGCGAATTTAATTCATGTTCTTGAAAAAGAGACGCTATATCAGGAGAAGCTTGAACAGTTGAATGAAAAAATAGAGAAAAGAAAAGGCCGGGCAATAGCTAGTGCCCAAAGTTTGGATCCAGAGAAATACCAGAGGTCTTCAAAAGAGCAAACTCAAAATGCAAAATCGTCAGATTTTTCAGACAGGCCGGCCCTTACAGAAGAAGTAGGAAGCATTATTGCCGGAATCCGGGCCCGAATCCGAGCTGACGCTCTCAAAAAGGCTAGGCTATCAGAGGAGATCGTGGACGAAGGCCAAATAGTATAATGACAAGTATTGTACATAGCATCATTTACTGGATATTAGAATAACTCAATGGTATATAGTAGCGCGTATTTCATAGCGATTATGTTTGTTTATCCATGTGGACTCAAGAAGCCATTTCCAAGAGAAAGTAAAAGTGTACATAAGACTCCAATGAAACGTTATTGCTTAGCCTTGGCTTTCTTGTATGTAGCCTTGGAGTTAGAAAGGGGAGAGGAGCGCTTACCTTGAGAGTGTTGATCGTCTGTTGAACATTGCTCGGATCAGGGTTCTTGGGATATGTTATGTTGCTCAGTTCTTCATTCATCGACCTGATTTCCTGAGTTTTCCCTTCAAGCTCACTTTCCATGTTGCTGATATCATTCTCAAGGTTAGTGATAGCCAGTTCCAAAGCGGCATTGACATCATCCAGTTTTTGCTTTGTAGACAAATGACTGTCATAATTGTGAGATTTCACGACGCCAAAGAGGGCATTGGCAGCATTTGATTCAAATTCATCTTCAGAGCTCTCGCTTTCAACGTCCTGGGCGTCATTCCTGGACTGGAGTTCGTTTTGCTGCTTTCGCAATGCTTCCCGAAACTTCATTTCAATTAGTCTTGACTCAATTTCAATATTGGCATTTATTGATTCCGTCAATCTTTTTCTTTCACGAGATATAGTAGAGTATAGGCTCTTGAGACTATCCTTATCATTTTGCTTGTCTTTAGGGAAAAGTCGCACAAAATCCTGAAAACTGATAATTTCCCGAAGATTGATCTGGTTAAGCAGGAAATTCTCAAGAATCTCTTGTGTTTGTTTGGCCTGGCTCATTGCTATGGTTCATTGAGCTCGCAACCTCACTTGTCACGGACGCGTTCCCTGTAGGTCTTCTCATTGACACAGCCCCGAAATGTTAAGATCTCTATCTATTCAGATACGTGTAATAAATATACTTGTGTTCTCCTCTGATATGAGGAGCAGTGTCTTGTTCTGAAGGAAAAATGAACAGAGGATGATGAGATATTTCTGATCAGCAGTAGAACGCATACCGCAATCAGTGAGAGCAGTGGATACTCTTTTATTTTTCCCTTATCTCGCTGGAACAATGTTGCTTTGCTTTGCAAGATATCAGAAAGCATCCCAGTGTCCTAATATTCTACTTCGTGACTCTATATCCCCATTTCATACTCAACCGACCAGGTTGCAATGGTTCATCAGTTGTTCCAGTCTCTTTAATGATGCTGGTATGGATCTGTGTGTTTAATGTCCTAGTCAGCCTATTATTTTTGGAAAACGCAGCTTGTCTGCCTGCCCTCTACTATCGATGCTTCTGGTCCTTTGTACAGATACACGAAAGACTGATATACTTTAATGTCAATGGATAATCATTTCCAAATACCCATCTGTCTGATAATCTTGGTGTTGAGCGGATGGCTTGATCTTATGTCTCATGGCTTCTTGTTTTGATTCTCGGACCAGCTTACCTTTTTTCATCTTTACGTAGTCACATGTACTAGAATGATATATATATATATATAATCAATTGAACCTCTGTACTTGCAGATTCTAGACGTTAGATTAACGACTCCTTCATCGACGCGTTACATCCAACCGCAGTTTATTCACGACCAAGGTTCTTCCAAAAGCTACCTGTCTTTATGTTTAGCCTCAACTCTCGATGCTTGGCTTTCCATGGCCCTCTTTTGTATGAAGCTAAGATCATTAAAGTCCACGAACCTGGAGAAGAAGTTGATAAAGATGATGATCGATTCTCGGAAGAACTGAAAGACAAGATAGCGTATTTAATTCATTATAAAGGATGGAAAAGCACGTGGGATGAGTGGGTTCCTGAAGATCGAATTCTGGAATGGACCGAAGAAAATCTAAAGACGCAGCGAGATTTGAAAAGCGCGGCGCTGGAAGCTCAAAACCAAGCCAAAGCCAAGGCCCAGAAAGGAAAGCATTCATCAAAGGATGCCTCTACGGGTCAGAAGCGTGAAAGTTCAGAGACAGGTGATAGTTCTACGCGGCAGTCTAAACGGAGTCGTGATTCTGCGCGCCATCAACCAAACACGGATCTTGAGAAGGAATCCGACTATTCAAGACGGCCAGAGATAAGTTTAACGATTCCTGATTCATTGAAATCTCAATTAGTCGACGATTGGGAGTATGTGACTAAAAACCATCAAATTGTTCCCTTGCCGAGAGATCCCACGGTGGAACAGATCCTCGACAACTACTTTGAGTATATCGTCAATCCTCCCGACGTGAAATCCGCAAGACGGAAAAGCCAGCCCTCTCAAGTCAATCACATGGCTCCTGGATCGAGCGAGCGAGAGGTCCTTGAAGAGGTGATCGCTGGGTTGAAGCTCTATTTTGATCGCGCCCTGCCGAGTATTTTATTATATCGATTTGAAAGGCAGCAGTTACTTTTATGGAAAAAGTCCAATAAGAAGAACATCCCCCCGCGGCAAGCCTGGGGTGCTGAACACCTCCTACGATTATTTGTTCTGCTGCCGGAACTTATTGCTCAAACTAACATGGATCAGCAAAGTGTTACTGTCCTTCGACAACACATTGAAAGCATTCTTCGATATCTTGATAATAATCGGGAGTCACTTTTCTTGACGACATACGAAAATACTTCTCCGGCTTATGAGGCCTTTTCTCGAGGATCATAATGCGGTGTGGAGAGAGGTGACGGGAAGAGTTCTGTAATAGGATAGCCGCAGTCGATTCACTCCTATAATCGGCTTTCAAGGACGTGGTAGGTTAGAAAGGTTAAGTGTCGTCGAGCGTACAAATTCACATGTCATCTCACACCATTTCTTTCAAGTATAGCATATAAAATGGTCTGCAAGACCAAATCTGTAGCTCCTCGTATTTATTAATTTTTGTCATATGACGGGCGAGGGAAATTTCGACTAATCGTTAGCTCCAATTCAGAGTAAAAGACACATACAAACTCAACAATTGTCCTTTTAGGACTTTGATTTCTGACTGAATGTCTTTTAAGGCTTTTCCTTCACCAGAAACGGGATCCTGTTGTCCATCGCTGAAATATTCAGGTCGATTACCGCCGTATCTTGGAGAATTGACGAACATCGGCTGCTCCAAGTAGATTCTAATCTCTTTTAGCGAGTCCCCCACATCAGAACTATCAGCATTATCCTCCTCTTTGGTCATTTCATCATTCAATAAACTCATATTGTAAGCTAACTGCTGCAGTTTCTGAGCACTCAAGTGCCGACTGGTAGGTGCCCACTCCATGGTATATCCATCCGTATATGTATAACCATTATCAAACGTCCCTGCCAATGTTTCGGGCTCTTGCGTTTGCACCCCAACACTCTTGAAAATCTCCTTCACTCTACTATTTCTAGGCGAAGGCTTTATCGATACCTCGGGAACTTTGGTCACTATCTTCGATAGTTTATTATTAGCTCCTCGAATTAATTCAAGAGCTCGTAAACAATAACTCTCCCGGTCCTTTATTAGTTGATTTCGAAGTGGCTGAATGACCAGCATCGACACCAAGTACAACAGTGCAGAGGCTCCTCCATAGATATACACGCAAAGTAAGAGCGTTCGCAGACCTTGCGCTAGAGGTGATCTTACTCGTGGTTTTATCTGAGCAGGCTCGGGAAAAGTTAACTTGGGTATGGACGACATTGGAGTCGTTTGAATATCGGTTGCAGTCATTGCCCAAGAGCATGTGTAGACATCCCACAGCGATACAGCCCAGAGACAAAGACATTCAACTCTGTACGATTGAGTTTGCTTGCATAGGAACAGGCCTTAGCTCTATTGTTATTCTGCGTGCTGCGGAAATTAAACTGTGCAGAATGCTGCTACGCAAAACAGTGATAGTATATCTCATTTTTACAGTTCAATTCAAAAGTCCCGAGGCGTAGAGATTCTCAGCCTCTGTTATACATTTCATGTTGGCTCCCAGTTTATTGAGGGTCTCGATATATTCATCGTAGGGATCTGAATCATAAACAATTCCTCCGCCCGCCTGCAAATATGCGGTTCCGTCCTTGAAGACCATCGTTCGAAGAGCTATACATGTATCCATTGAACATTTGTCATAACCCCAGTGTCCAACTGCTCCAGCATAAACGCCTCTCCGTTCACCTTCAAGCTCACTTACCAACTCCATGGCTCTAACCTTGGGGGCGCCAGACACCGTTCCGGCAGGAAAGATGGACCTGAAGGCATCAAAGCGAGTCTTGCCTTCTCGTAGGGTACCAGATACCTGTGATGTCAAATGCATGACGTGACTGAACCGTTCGATGACCATCAGGCGATCAACATTAGTCGTCAATGGATCACAGACACGGTTGATATCATTCCTAGCTAGATCCACCAACATAACATGCTCGGCCCGGTCTTTGAGAGAGGAGAGAAGCTCCTGAGCTAGCGCATCATCCTCTTCTGTCGTTTTACCTCGCTTAACCGTCCCCGCTATCGGATGAGTAATAACTTTTCCTTTGCCATCGACTTTGACAAGAAGCTCTGGACTGGCGCCGACCACCTGGAATGAGATATAATCGATGTAAAAGAGATATGGAGACGGGTTGACACTCCGGAGATGGCGATAAACATTAAAAGGATGAAGGTCAGTTTTTCTCGCCAACCGCTGAGATGGCACCGCCTGAAAAATATCACCCTTGAGAATATGCTTTTTTAATTGACGGACATGATTCTCATAACCCTCCTGGCCGATATTCGACTTATACTCTCTCGGCTCATCAACTGATATCGGTGGCTGCTCGAATTGAGGAGTATGATCGGATTTCAAAATAGCAATGACTTGTTGAATGTCTGAATCGGCCTCACTTAATAACCCTTTTAGCTTCTCATCTGATATCTCGTCCTCGTCTACAAAAACGTTGGTGATCACCTGGATTTTCTGATAGACATGATCGAAAGCAACCACTGTATCAAAAAGCATCATGACACTCTCAGGAATTCCTAGTGGATCTGTTAACGGCCTAGCAGTTCGAGGCTCAAAGTATTTTATACAATCGTAGGCAACATACCCAACCGCACCACCTGATAAGTTGGGAATCCCAAGAATGTCAGCCGGTCGATACTGATCAAGCTCTTTTTCGAGGACCTGCAAAGGATCAACATCAGGTCCTGCTCCATTGCCGGTCTTGAAGACCTTTCGAGGTTTCACACCCAGAACCGAGTATCGGCCAACCATCTCACCCTGATAAGTACTTTCGAATAGAAATGAATATCCACTTTTAGCTCCCGTTAGCTTTAAGTAAGCAGATGCCGGAGTAAGAGAATCAGCGGGAATGAAAGCAAACACAGGAACCAAGTTTGGTCGCTTGCCATTGACCTGCTCACTCAGAGCTTCCTTGATCACTTCAAAAGACGGCTGAAGAATCGGCTAAATTGGTGAGAAAAAGCTCTTCGCACTCATCAATCACTTACCTGCGTCATTGTCAATTATAAAAAAGGCCTTCACCGAGAGGCAGTTATCACCGGGACTTGGTGAGTCAGTTTTGCTGGTTGCAACAGTGAAATTTCGTGTAACGCTGCGATCCTAGATCAACTGCCACTGTCTCCGCCAGAGGAATCTTAGAGAGCATAACAATGGATCAATCAGATTCGTCTTCCGTGTTGTCTGATCCAATGAGCGAGTTGGATGCAGTCCAGAGTGACCAGGAGAGTACTGGGGATGCTGAAGACTCTGATTTTGTCGATGATACCCAGGACGGGGATTTTGAAACAGGGTATGAGGAGGAAGGGGACTTCTCGGATGAGGAAGACTTGAATATATCAGACGAGGAAGTGATAAAACGGCCCAGCGCTTCGAAAAACTCGCGAAGCAGCAAGAATTCCAGAAGAAAGGCACCGGCTAAAGCCATGAAAGCGAATAATGGCAAGACGAAATCAAAACGATCTACAGATCGAGGGAGTGAAGCTCCTCATACGACAGGTTCAAGGAAGCGAAAGGCAATCGTGGAAGATAGTGATGACAACAGTGAAGGGGTGAATGATGACGAAGTGGAAGTAGATTCCGATATTGATGACGCTTTTGAAGAAGAAACAAGTGAAGTTGAAGCCGATGAAACCGATAGTACTCCAAAATACTCGGCCCGTGAGCTCAGTCGGATGTCTGAGCGACAACGGTCTCGAGTTGAGGGAGTCACCACCTCGTTCCAATTGCTCGATGAGGGTAAAAATAAGAAGCGGGTATTAACGCCTGAAGAAATTGCTCTGAAGAGAACTGAATCAGCGCGAAAGCGCAAGAACCTATCTAATAAACGATTGGAGGAAGAAAAGCTTGAGACTCTCAACCGCTTACTTAAACGACAGCCTGCTCGGCAACGCAAGAATGCTAGGTCATCGGGTGTTTCTTCGGCTAGTGGAGTTCCTGCTTCCGGTAATGCTTCTGAAGGTGAGGAAAAATCTGCTGCTCCTCCACCGCCTGCGACCATGACACGCTGGGTGAGTTCCAAAGAGGGCTGCCTAGTGGGAGTACCTCAGTTATGGCTTAATGGCCCAGTAGGTGAAGTCTTTAAGAGTTAATGGGCTACCAAGGTTTTATCTTTTTTTTATGTTTTCGAACTGAGCACGGTGGAACAGTTGAACCTCCTTTTATGCTGCCTTGCAGATACATGCGGTACTACTCGTGATGCCTAACATAACGATTTGCTGCATTTTCTATGATACACATTTCCAGCATTGCAACTCTATCCGGGTCTTTCCTATATGATATAATCTTTAAGCTTGAGGAGTTTCTTTGCTGCCTCGCGTAACGTGTCATCATCCTTGCAGACGGCAAAGCGAAGAAATTGCTCTGCGTTGTGAGCATGCTGTGGAATGTAGAACTCTGACGGAGGAATGCCCACAACACCAATCTCCTTGATAAGCCAATAGGCCATTGCGAAATCCTTTGCCCGCCCTTCGGTGACACTGGTTGGAATGACAAATGAGTCTGGGATCTTGACTCGGGCAAAAGACACGAGAATGAAATAGGTTCCTTCAGATCGAGTGTAAGCCATTCCCAGTTCATCAAAGACATCAGTTAAGATGGCAAACTTCCGCTTGTAAGCTTCTCTATAGTCTTCGTAATAAGTGTTGGTCTCGGCAACTTGAAGCGCTTCAGCTGTCGCTACTTGGAGAGGAGTGTTTGCGGTGAAGACGGTTCGCACATGGGCGCTTAGGGCATATTTGATGAGGTTTTCATCACCAATGACCCAACCGACTCTCCAACCAGTAGCAGCGAAGGTCTTACCTGCAGAGCCCACGGTGAGGGTAATTCTTGCCATTTCTGGGCTGACTGAAGCGACATTAACGAATTCGTCCTTGTAGTAGAGTCGGTTGTAAACTTCGTCAGAAAGTATAATAGCGTTATATTTGAGACAAAGATCGCCAATCCGTTTCAACTCCTCTCTAGTGAAGAGCTTGCCAAAGGGATTGAGAGGAGTGTTGATTACTATCATCTTTGTTCGACTGTTAAAGGCAGCTTCCAATTCATCAAAATCAATAGTCCAATCTGATGCTGCGCAAGTCTTGTAGGCTGCATCTTTGGGAGGATGTAAAGGCACATAGACAAGTTTTCCACCAGCCATTTCAACATTGGGAATATACTGATCAAAATAAGGTTCAAATACAATGACTTCGTCTCCCTCATCGACAAAAGCAAAGAAGCAGGAAAGCATTCCTAGGTGTAAGTAGATGAAGCCATTAGCTGTACAAACCCTCATTCGCTCCGGCTGAGACAAGGACTTCTTTGGCGGGGTCTAGAGTACGCCCAATAAAAGGAGAATAGATTTTGGCCAATTCCTGACGAAGGGCAGGCACTCCGAGTGGGTGAGCATATTGGTTATTAGCGGCTGTATCCAATGCCTTCTTGGCTGCAGCAATTGCAAAATCAGGAGGAGAATAAGAAAAGAATCCTTGGCCCAAGTTGGTGACTGGCTTGCCTGAAGAAGCTACTTCGGCAGCGGTCTCATTGATCATCGACCAGACATCTTTCTTGGGTCGGCTGAAATATTTGGCAGGACGTGGATATTGAAAGTGGGTCATCCTCCTCATAAATTTGCGTTCAATATCGGTACAAACGGCAGATGAGCGCTCGATATCGTCTTCGTCGGCTTCGCTAGAATGATAGGGCCAGTCACGTGCAATAGCGTAAGATGCAAGCGAGAAGGATAACCCGACAAGCAGATGCAGCCAGGCCTCGTCCGCAAGGTTCTACGTGACTGATCGCGATAGGAATAGCCGTACGGTCAGTATTACCAGGGATGAGTAGCGCTGGCGAGTATGACTTACAGAGATTGAGCCGAGGGCTTGATGGAGCGCTTTGGGGTGATGGGAGAGATACCGATAAGGCCAGGCACGCGTAGCGAAATGTGGAGAAGAGAGTAGCAACAAAACAGGCATAGAGATATCCATGGGATTGACTATAGAACAGAATAATATTTGGTATGAGCCCACTATAAACAATATTGTAGGGAGCCGGAAGGTATTAAATTCATGACTTTGGCTTTTGCTTTAGTTTGTCGGGAGTTCAAGCACGAGAGATTGGAGGCTTAGGCTTGAGTTTGAAGAACGAGAGGAATCTTGATAATCGGTCTCTGAATCGGCTACCAGCTTTTGGTCCAAACGGCTCATAGATAGGTTTCGGGTCAACATGGAAAATATACCGGTATTGAGGATTGACGTCGAACACGTCGTATGAGAACTCTCGAGCTCGATGGTATGCTCTAGGATAGCGACTCCAAACGTACGTTCTGAACGCCATCACTGTCTTTGTCGATGGATATCGATTCTAAGTATATAACCCTGGGTTAACGGGACAGAATAAAGTAGATAAAGCCAAGGGAAATGGTAAGAAAAGCAGTAAAGCGTGCTAACCTAGCATCAATGCAACGAGAAGCCGAACCTACTCGGCAGTGCTAAAGCTAGAAAGAAGAATACCATGCTTCAAGTAGTAAATTAGTTACGATTAAACGACTGGAAGTCGATAGAATGACAGAAAATTGGCATATATTGAGCCATAAGGAGTTTTAGTAGACTTATCTTCGAAGAATTTGGTAAATGGCAAGGATTACTTTTGCTCGTCTCTCATATCAGTCGTTCAGTGATGTCAAGAGTGCATTTTCTTGTCTACTCAAGATTTTTGATATTCGCTGCTGTTACTTCAAGCGTAGATAATAGACTATAAGCACTGAGGTCTCATAGGTTGGTTACAGGAACGAGCTTAGCTACTGCTGATAACACAAAGCTTCATGTTAATGGTTTTTTGTGGCAAGTCAAGTCATTACTCCTTCTACTGTGTTATTCATGAGCTTACTTTCACGACGAACGTAGTTGGTGCATGCGAGTTGGGAGTTTGAGATTGTGTAACGGTACCAAATTTCTCAAGTCGCAATCTTTCTACGATTTCGCGGATGAGCAAGATAGAAGAGCAACCAAAGACAGCTAGGAGGAGGTTTGTTGGTCGGAAGACAGCTGAACAACAAAATGGTTCGGATAAATCCCTTATCTGTAAGTATTTGCTTCGGTTCTTCAGTTAATCAAAAGCCACAACTCGAAGAGGGCCCAAAGTGGTAAATCAGATACCTGATGATATCTTGAATGATGTAGCTCTACAAGAGGCTATTAATATTTTGCCCAAGAATTATAATTTTGAGATCCCCAAAACGATTTGGAACATAAGGAAGAACAGATCAAAGAAGGGTATGTAAGAGGCGACGACATTCAGCTAAGAGCTTAGTTGCGCTGCAGATGCCAGAAGGTTTATTGGTCTATGCTTGTATAATATCAGATATTCTTCAAGAGTAAGTCTGGCTGAAAAACGGCTGTTAACAGTTTCAGGTTTTGCTCGGTGGAAACGGTGGTCATGGGAGACGTCACCTATGGAGCATGTTGTATAGATGACTTTTCTGCAATAGCGTTAGGGTGTGATCTTTTGGTTCACTATGCTCATTCTTGCCTTGTTCCTGTCGACGTGACCAAAATCAAGACATTATATATCTTTGTCACTATTGACTTTGACCAAAGTCATTTCATTGCTACCCTAAAGCGAAATTTCTCTTCCAATCAGACTCTTGCATTGGTTGGTACTATTCAATTTAACTCGGCCATTCACTCTATTCATCATCAAGTCACGGCAGACCCCGACATTTCTTTCAAAACCCTCGTCCCTCAAGCACTGCCTTTATCTAAAGGTGAGGTCTTGGGTTGCACAGCACCCCGCTTGCATGAAAATGTGGATGGAATAGTTTACGTGGGAGATGGTCGATTTCACCTCGAGAGTGCCATGATTCAAAACCCAACAGTTCCTGCCTATAGATACGATCCTTATTCGCGCAAATTCACCAGTGAGGTTTATGATCATGAGGAAATGCAAACTGCCAGAAGAGAAGCCATAAATAATGTGCGGTCGACTTGCGCGTGTGGCAAGGGACAGCAGAGAGATCCTAGTGTGTTAAAGGAGAAACCGAGAAAAGTTGGTATTATATTAGGGACATTGGGTCGTCAAGGGAACCCGCTACTGATGGAAAAGTTATATAAAGCCATCGATGCCATGGGAGCCGAGGTGGTCATGGTTCTCTTGTCTGAGATCCTCCCTGGCAAACTGGCCCTCTTTGGGACAGATATCGACTGCTGGGTCCAGATCGCCTGTCCAAGGCTGTCAATCGATTGGGGCTACGCTTTTCCTAGACCTCTCCTGACGCCATATGAAGCCTTGGTAGCGTTTGGACAACTAAACGACTGGGATGATCATTATCCCATGGACTTCTATGCAAAGGACGGCTTGGCAAGGACCAAAGCAACATCATAATGTATATTAATGGAAGAGATGTTCTAGCTCTAGCTCTTGTTGCGTCTGTGGAGTTCCTCTGTTATGAAAGCCTTTACGTGCACTTCTTTCATCTACATGTATGTCTCATTATAATCTCATAAAGTAAGATACAAAGTTAATCATATCACCTGCGCAAGTTAGCATCAATTACAAAAGGATAAAAAATGCAGAGGCTCAGACATCCCAGGAAGGACTATAAGCGGTCACTGAATCTCAATGGGTTCAAAGTGAAACTACCGAGGAAACTGCGAATGTTTAAAGGGACTTCTCATCACCGGCTCTGCACAAGATCAAATCAATATATCCATACCTAGGCAAGTTAGAAAAGGTCGGAAAAAATTTCGTGACTCGGTCAGAAACATTTAATTACTGGCAAGTAAAAGACCTATCCTATTATGAAAATAAGATAAATGGTCATTCTTTGTCACCATAGTCGCATAAGACATGGAAAGAAGAGATATTCTCATCACCCCGAGACCATTCACATAGAAAAAAGCGCCTTACTCACCTTAAGAAAGAGATATAATCAAGTAGTTTTATTGTTTATCCTTTGTACCATTGGATCCTGTGAATAAACCTATCTACTTGGAGATATTCTTGTCTCAATAGAGACAAGAAAAGATCGTAGAAAAAAATTTATTCCACAGTCCCTTTTATAGCGCTTCAGTCACCCTAGCAACGGCGCTCAGTCGCCTCAACGGGCCTCCTCCGCTCTCGTCGTGCGGCTCGCCCGAGATCTTCTTCCCTTGGTCAACATCTCCCCTTGATAGTCTGCAAAGAGGTGACTTATCGCTTAGCAAGCTTGAAAAATCTGCGCATACCAGTCGTCTTAGACTTGTTGGAATCTCTTGGTGACAAGATCTTTTCAAAATTCCTTGTGCAATTTTTTCTTATCGCTCCTTTTGAGGCGTGAACCCCATGCAGCCTTCAATGGCGACTTTCCAGTCAACTCAAGGTCCTCCGGCACCTCAAGGGCTTCCAATCACTAGTTCAGTCCAGGCGGCTCAAGAAAATAGGCAGGCTCAGCCTCCAGGAGTCCAAGGACAGCTCCATCAGCAGATTCCTAACACGATGACTTTTTCGGCCGCCATTGGTAATCGTCCTGCTCCTCAACCAATAATGAGTGGTGAACCAATGCAGAGATCTGTTTCTGGCGTTTCTGCGACGTCAGGAGCAGCAGTCGCTGGTCACACCCCAATAATGCAAAGCGGGTCATTTTCGCAATTTCCAGGAGTCCCTGGACCTCGCAGGGGAAATGGTCCCGCTCCTATGATGCAAGCACAACGGTCTCAAGGCGCTCATTCAAACTCTCAACATCAATTCCAAGTGCGAGCGAGTGGTTCAAATCCCAATCAGCCTCCTCCTACTAATCAACCATCTCAAATCCGAAACAGTCGACCATCACCTTCACCTCAGCCCATTAATAACCCTGTAGGGCCTGCGGGACCTCCAGGGCCGCAAGTTGCTGGCCAATTTGTTCCCAATAGTCAAAATTCCCCTGCTTTTTTCCTTCAGGGTGGGCCTATGGGCATGCCTTACCATGGGAATGGTCTTATAGGTCCTTCTCACCTTACGAGTCGAGGGAAGCCTATAGTAGGAACTGCAGTTCTGCGCTTGCTCCAGTACGGCGAGTATCTGGGATCGGGAGGAGACCACCATCGAGACATGGATTTCTGGAGAAAATTCGTGACTGACTTTTATACAGACTCAGGACTACTGCGCTATACACTGTGGAATTCAAACAATAATGAAACAAAGCAGTTTGAGGTTCCTAATCAAATATTAGCTCGGTATTATTATAGCGTGTTTGGGAGTGGAATTAAACAGATTCAAATGGTTCTTGAGAATCCTCGAGAATTTCTTACTTATTCGGGAGGGCATTTTGTTGATTGTTCAAAGGCAGGGATTATTTACATCTTCCATAATGGTGCTCAGGTCACGGCGAGGGGGTCATTGAAGGTTTGGTTTAATGCTGGATTACGGATTGAATGGTTCGATTTCCAAACAAGCGAGCATGCTGAATTTATTCCACGCAACAATCTGACGGTTCTAAGCTCGGCGATGGACCAAAAACCGGATAAGAAGTCGGTCAAGAGAAATGAGGGAGGACCGCCCACGTGTCCGGTCCCCGACAGTGTCATTACATCTTTTGGTGTTCCTGATCCCGTCATGCGTTGTCTCGAAATCGCAGAGACTTTATCTCACATGAGAGATCTGATCATGTTCAGTACTGCCACGTCCAATAGTGGAGGGCCCCTGAGATCTCTTCATACGTTTGCCAAAGCCTTGGCTGCTCGAGACCTGGCTCAAGCTCAATATGCTGCGTCTATGAGACGCATGAGTGAACTGCAAATAAAAGAAGAGGAAGCAAAGGGAAACCAAGCGTCATTCTCAACTAAGAAAAGACGCCCAAGTTCGACCCAGAGTTCCAATAAAGGCAAATCAAGTCCAGCCAATAATGAATCTAGCCCGGCTCCTCAAGGAGCAGCATCTAAAGGACAAAAGCGAGGCCAGGACCAGTCGCAAATCCAAGGAAATATGCCAAATATGCATTTTGTGAATACCAAAGGGATGAAGCAATTCAAGTCGTGACGGCCTTGATAATCCTTAGGTGCTTTCGCCTCTGAATGCCTCTGTATGATCTAATGTATTATATTCAAGTCATGTCACATAAGACTATCTAGCGCCTCGAGCTATCGCAGCAATTGTAAAAGCATATAGAGGGCTCACCTAGTTTGAATAAGCTGATCATATTCACAATAGACGCTGTCTTTCATGTCTTTGATTGAATGCTGAAGCAGCTCTACCCATCAATGAGAGCCCAAGGCTTCTTCACAGAATCTTCCTGCAAGATTACAGTCTACTATTTTTTCCTCTTCTTCTATTATCGGAATGTGAATCACCACTCCTTTCAGATAAGAGACTTCTCTGACTCTTGAATTTCGCTTATCTTGCTTCGGGCCTTCTTTATCTCTCATAAATTGGAGACACTACAGCCATAAAACCACTTTCTCCCTTTAAGAAAGAAAAGCTTTCTCTCTACGTCTCTCCGCAAGAAACGAACCATTTTCTCACAATCCATTGTCGCTCCCAGACGTTGGGCGTTACAAAGAGTAATCTCGAGGAACGTTGGAGACGACGCGTGCGTGGCACTGATGAATGATTGATGGACGATCTTGTTAATTGTCCTGTATGCAACAAACGTGTCACAGTCAGCCAAGTAAACCGGCATTTAGATGTCGGGTGTCCTACTGATGGAAAAGAAATTGAAAAGACTGGCTCGCGAGGGTATGGCTCTCTAGGTGGGTCGACTACGACAAACCCGAGTGCCGCAAAAGGCAAAACAAAGCAGACGATTGCTGATCTAGGGAATCAAATGAAGTCTGTGTCTGCCAGTGAACGTTCTAACGGGTTAAAACGACCGCATGACTGTTCAGACAGTCCAGAGGCGGAGAAGCGAATACGAAGTCAAGGTATCAATAGTGGAAGCCTTGCTAGTCGGCAGAATACGGGATCTGAGAGTACCAAATCGAGTCAGAATGAGCCTATAAAAGAAGAAGATCCTACAACTACGTCGAATCGAAAGAATCCTTTGTGGGACCCAACCAGACCTCTCGCAGAGAGGGCTCGACCTAGAGAGTTAAGTGACTTTGTTGGCCAAGAGGATCTAGTAGGAGAGGGAGGGATACTCTCGTCTTTCATTGAACAAAAAGCGTGCCCTAGTTTTATTTTATGGGGACCACCAGGGGTAGGAAAGACGACTCTGTCAAGGATTATAGCCCACGCTTGTAAAGCAAAGTTTGTTGAACTGTCAGCCACAAGTCATGGAGTCGCTGAGTGCAAAAAAATCTTTGAGGAGGCCGCAAAGGCTCGACAATGGGGCCGTATCACAGTAATGTTTATTGATGAGGTACATCGCTTCAATCGAGCTCAACAAGATATCTTTCTACCATATGTTGAACGAGGTGATATCACACTTATAGGTGCAACTACCGAGAACCCTTCTTTCAAGGTCAACTCTGCTCTTTTATCTCGGTGTCGGGTCTTCATCCTTCACGCTCTGAATAATGATCAGATCAAGTCAGTCTTATATCGAGCCCTCGACCGGAATTTTCCGCCTCTCGACGCGTTTGTTCCAGGCATATCCAGTCCTTCTTCGGTGCGCGGACTGATTTCAGAGGAGTGTATCGATTATATCGCTAATCTTGCAGATGGAGACGCCAGGACGGGCTTGAATCTGCTCGAGATTGCTTCTGGAGTGGCAATAAGTCATATTCGCACGTGGAAAAAACAGAACAAGGCCGCCGACAGCTCTTCACCGCCGCCTCAGCTATTTATTCAAGATATCCAACAAGCTTTACAAAAGACTCATCTCATCTATGATGCGTCGGGTGACGCCCACTATGATACGATTTCCGCTTTCCATAAGAGCGTGAGAGGAGGCGATGCCGACGCGGCCCTATACTATTTGATGCGAATGCTTAAAGGAGGAGAGGATCCACTATATATTGCCCGCAGAATGGTGCGCATGGCAAGTGAAGATATAGGAATAGCGGATGACACCTGTTTACCTTTTGCTGTCTCGGCTTATCAGGCGGCTCAGGTTATTGGGATGCCGGAGACAGATGTCATTCTGGCTCATTGTGCTGTCAAACTGGCCACGGCGGCCAAATCAGTGGTTGTCTATCGAGGCATGAATGCCGTAAACGAAGCCCTGGCTCATGATAAGGCAACGACCGGTCCTGACTCTGCGATCCCATTACACATAAGAAATGCACCGACTAAACTGATGAAAGAGTCAGGCTATAGCAAAGGATATAAGTACAACCCCCACTACAAGGATGGGCGAGTCAAACAGACTTACTTACCCAAGTCCTTAGAGGGTAGAAGGTTTCTGGATATGGATGAGCATCTAGGAACTCTGGTAGATAGCGATTTGAGTGACGACGATTGAGGGACATTGGTGCTTTGTTTGTGTGTTAAAAGTTTTGGGTGGATAGATAGTTTTTCTGGTTATGTCTACAGTAGATACAGAGGTCTAGAACAATTAATAAGAACAGGGAGCCCGGCTCACCAAAAAACTGCCCCATGATGTTCTGTTAAAATAATGTAACAGATAGGGCGATTAGAACGAAGAGAATTTTGAAAAGCCCAGAACGGAACCCCTCTATGAAATAAGAAGGCTGCGAATACAAACAAAGAAAGCAACACCGCAACGTCGTAACTTACTCAGCACCTGGTAAAGTCATGTTTTTTATAGTATGTTTGTTAGTTCAATCACTTATGTATCGACAAAGTGATTTTTTTCGTTCTTTCTTTTCTTCTTTCCTTTAGCTGACTCAGCTTAGCCTGGCCTTCCGGTAAAACGACGGGATCTGATAAATGGGACGACAAGAAAAGGCAGCTTATATAACACAAGAGGCTAAGAGGAAATGAAACAAACCAGTCCGATGAGGGGAAAAAGGCTGGTCAACCAAGCCAGCTTTAAAGAGAGCAAGAAAAAGAAAGATGTTTAAATCTAATTGTGGGTTTTGCTAGACTCTTCATTGGTCGCCTCTGCGGGTTTATCAGTGCCGGCAGAGTCGGATTGGTGAAGAGGTTCGCAGTATTGATGTAAGATAGCTTCTGACGCTGCATATTCTTGTCGAGCGGCAGTAAGGCATTTGCGGACGTTGCTTAGGAGCTGCTCTTCCGACAGGGGTTTTCCTTGGGCATCAACGACCGACTCGCAGTGTTGAATCCGTTCGCAAGTATCTTTAACCCGGTTCAATCCCAACGCAGCCGAGGAGCCCTTCAAGAAATGTCCCAGCGATGATAATTCTTTGAGGTTCTTGGCCTCTAAAGCACGTTCCATTTGAGTGAAGGTCGACTCGACCTGTTCAAAGAAGTTGAGCAAGATACTCCGGCTGAACTCGCGCTCTTCCTCATCTTCATCCATTTCTAGAATTTGATCAAACACACTCCAATCGATCAAGTCGCCTGAGCTCGTATTAGGAGATTCAATTGCCGAGGCATGAGTGCTCGAGTGGCTATCACGCTCCGGGGCTTTTGCCTTTGATGACGAGCCTTCACTTCCTCCCGATAACGAGGACTGATGGTGAGGGCGTTTTGACGATGGCGAGGGAACTGAACTTGAAGTCGTAGAACTAGACAACGGTTGCGAATTATAATTCTGCGTCTTATTCATTGTATTAGTTGGACTCATTATTCCAAAGAACCCTAAAGGCCAACAGAAAAAGTGCCACTAACGCGGATCAACAATGGGTCGCCTCAAAATGTAGGACTTGAGTGGTTGGTGGCTAGAGGAAGGGGGATCCACTAGGATGAACAGGAGAAAAAGAAAAGGAGAAACGACAAAGAAAGAAAAAGGATGCCTCAATCTCTGCTTCTTGGCCGCCAGTGCCCGTGCTACTTGCTCAATTTGGATGCAACTTTATCCTGCAGACAGGTTAAAGCCTGGAGTCGATCTGGAAAAGGTTTGCAATTAGCAACGCAAGACCCGTACCGACCGAGGCAGACGTCACCATTTTTTACATCATTGTTCCCCAAACTTTTTCTCTCTCGGTTTGATCCGACCTTTCAAATGAAATTTTACTTTTACATGCCATCAAATTATTAACAGCTTATTTTGATTACACGCCCATGCTCAATTTAGCTTGCAAGGTCACGCGGCAGGGGACCGAAATCGTACCACTGTAACGGCCTCAAGCCACTAAAGTCCAACCCGTAACAAAGTATAATAATAGTCTTATTGCTATAACTCTGCTCGCCTACTTCATCGCCCTGTATTCCTAGATCGCGGACCTCACTCTAAATAAGACGCCAAAAGTATCCACTTATCTTAATGGCCCAGTAAAAGATGACAACCCGTTAGAGGGACAGATGACAATAGATCAAGCTCAAAAGAGAGCTCCTGAGCAACTGTCTCGAGCACACTGCCCCGTTTCGAGTAAGTCCTCCCAGTGAGTTCTACCTAAAGCTTGTATCTGTATATTTCACTGGTACTAAAACCTTGGCTTTTGAGTCGGATCTCGTGATGTCATACTTTTCCCTTCAGAGCCGCGTCTTGACAGAAATATTCACTATCCTTGCCTGGTCTATCGTCTCGGAATCTACCGACATTGGCACATCTCTAAGCCAAATTTTAAACTCTTGGAGCTGACAAGTCCCTTGCTCTATTGTACTTTTTTCACCCTTGGCCCCACAGCCATGGCCACCTGTTTAGAATGGGGTGGGAAGGTGACGTCACTTATCGGTTAGCCGCCCACCGAGGCAACTGATGGCGTTGGCCCCACTCGGCCAGCCCAGGCTTGACTACTCGGCCGAGATCATGTGATTATGCACACAGTCGCCAAACCGAGCTAGCGTGTAAGTTGTGCTATTAATTGTGCATGCGCATGCATCTGTCGGCCTGCCTAAAGACACGGCAGAGGAATATAGCACGTTAGACAGGCTCGTAAGCAAGCCTAGACACACCAGAGTATATTTAATCTTGAACACAGGCTCATAACAAGCCTATATAGCGTTGGAATATGTAGTAGACTCTTGTATAGAGGCTCACTGGCAAACGATAGCTGATTGACACCAGACTTGCAGACTACACATTCACAGTAACGAGCTGATACATCATAAGACACTTTTCTATAGTTCCGTTCTCATTCAAGCATCCTTAGTGACAGCATGGATAGCCTGGGCAAGGTGTCCCACATTAGCAGTTGTAATACCCGAGATGGAAATGCGGCCGTCGCGGGTGCAGTAGACGCTATACTCTCGAGCAAGTCGGTCGACTTGTTCAGGGGTAAGGCCGGTGAAAGCAAACATGCCGATCTGGTTGGTGATATGGGACCAGTCGCGCTTGGAGCCAAGAGCGGCCAAGTTGTCGCGGAGAAGCTGGCGCATCTTGATGATCCGCTCAGCCATGCCCTTGACTTCTTGGAGCCACTGAGCGTACAACTGAGGATCAGTCAAGACAATGGAAGCAATCCGAGCGCCATGGAGAGGGGGAGAGGAATACAAGGATCGAATGATGATCTTGGCCTGAGATTCGACGGCCTTCTTCTCCTCAGGCGAGGAGCACACAATCGAAAAGACACCCACTCGCTCACCGTAAAGACCCATATTTTTGGCAAAGGATTGGCACAGCGACAATTGCAGGCCCTGGTCAATAAAGTAGCGGACGGCAAAAGCATCACGGTCGAAATCACCCGACGCAAAGCCTTGATAGGCCATATCAAAGAAGGAGAAATGGTTCTTCTCCTTGATGGCGGCTGCAATTTGTTTCCATTGCTCGGGAGTAGGGTCGACGCCAGTGGGGTTGTGGGCACAGGCGTGGAGTAAGAAGATGGAGTGTTCAGGAGCTTTTCTAATATCCTCTAGCAAGCCCTCGAGATCAAGGCCAATTGTCTTGGGGTTGTAGTAGCGATAGTTTGCAATCTCAATGCCAGCGTCAGCAAACACATTCTTATGGTTGGCCCAGGTGGGGGAAGGCAGATAGACCTTTTTGGCATAGGGATAGAACTTGGCCAAGAAACCGGCACCCAATCGCAAGGCACCAGTACCCGACAAAGTCTGGGTAGCAAACAGGTTTTCAAGGGCCGGAGAGTCCTTACCATAGGCCAAAACGGTAGAAGCAGCAGCCAGTTTGGCGTTACCAGTGATGGGCTGGTACTCTTTATCTAAATGAGCTTCATACTCTCGCTTTTCAGCCTCCTGGACTGAGGGAAGAACATAAGGCTTTCCATTATCGTCGCGATAAGCTCCAACTCCTCAGTCGATTAGCACTGCTCTTGCCTCTGCCAACAAATAAACTTACCCAGGTTGATCTTGTTGGGAGACTGGTCGGCCTTGAAATTCTCAGTGATGCCTTTGCTTATTAGTACTGGGATCACATGACACCTGTGGACTTCGGCTTGATTTGCCCTTGTGTCCAAGATTCGGGAGGGGTAGAAGACAAGCGTAGCAACGGAATAATTAAACGGCACGGATAAATCTCCGCCCCGGGGAGACAACATGAATAGAACAGTATTTCTTGTTCGGGTTCGATGTCCGTCTCAATAGCCCACCCCTTCTTCTATCTGTTTCCCGTCTCTGACTTACCAAGAATGGCATCGGGAGGACCAGGCTTGACGCTGGCCCACTGTTGGTGTTAGTCACCCACGACAGAACAACGACTTACAAAACTAGACATCCTCGTCTGAGTAAGACTCATTCTAAATAAAGATCTAGACAATTTGTTCATAAGTCCAACTGGTTTAGTTGGCGGGAAAAATCAAAAAAGGTTCGACTTGAGTTGGCGGTCAAAGAAGTTTGGTTGATGAGGTGGTAATGGTGAGTAATTTCCTGATTCAATTTTTCCAGTCTCCCTGCACAGTGCAACGTTACCCTCTCTACTTGCTCACGCTTGGTCCCGTCGCTAGGCGAGCGATGAACTGGTTAGGAGGATCTAGAATGTCTCCCAACTTATCGGATCCATGGACCTTAGCAGGCATCATAATAGCTTCAACTTCCCTTGGGATTATACTGGGTCGTTCCTTTGCTTCGCATCCTGCCAGGCTATCGCCCAAACAAGCATCTTCAGAGGCCGACTCGGAAGACGATGAGGACGATCTGGAACTTACGAAGGAAGATCTAGAAAAGTTACGCTCGGTCGATGCAAGTGCCGGGTTCATTGAACTATTGTCCTGTCGCGAAGAAGTCAGGATGGTCTTGGTTGTCCGAACAGACCTGGGAATGACCAAAGGTAAAGCTGCCGCTCAGTGTGCTCATGCTACTCTGGCCTGTTATAAGCTTGCTGTCCAGAAAGAAGCTGGGCTAGTCACTTATTGGGAACGGGTGTGTGGACAAGCTAAAATCACGTTAAAAGTCAACTCGGAAGAGGATCTCTTGATCTTGCAAGCTCAAGCTGAATCTTTAAATATAGTCAACTACCTTGTCCATGATGCTGGGCATACGCAGATTGCGCCTGGATCAACGACTGTCCTTGGGCTTGGACCAGCTCCGAAATCGAAACTTGATATGCTTACTGGCCAACTAAAACTTTTCTAACTAACTAATCCCATTGTACAATAGATTCATAAAATACACATATTTCGCCATGACGGCTCGGAAAAGCCCTTCACTGTAGACGCACGCCGGCATTCTTGGAAGACTTGGCAGCCTGAGACAAAGTCGAAGGAATGTCTCCCAACGCTGACTGGGCTTCCCGCTTTTTTTCCTGTTCTATTTTCTTGAGCAACTTCTCAGTCTTTCCAGCACCACTGCCATGGCCGTGGAACGCATGAGACAGTTGCTTGAACGCCTCTTTCGGCGTAAGATCACGACCGAATTCGTCGCGATATTCTAAGCGAACGGTGGGCTTATAGTCCTTAAATGCTCGCTGGGCTTCTCGTGCCTCCTCCAGCTGCCTTCGTTCGTTCTCTCGGCGGGCTATCTCTTCTCGCTCCCGTTGGCTAAGCCGATCGTACTTGCCACTCTTTCTATCAGCCTCTTTCCGCAGACGAGTTTCCAGTTCCATCATATCCTTTTGTTTCTTAACCTTGCTTCTCCAATTAATGGTCTCGTGTTGGCGTTTCTGTAGTTCTCGCTCTTCAGGAGTCAATTCTTTCACTAAACCGCGCGACCTCAGCATTCCCAACGTTGCACCAAGACCGATATCCAAGGTCGGATCTTCCCCTATATCCACCGTCTTCGCATCCTCCAGAGTCGTGTCCACCTGCTGCGGTTCCTCTAAATCCTCCATCTTGGTGTCTTCTTCACCACGGATCTCGTGTTTTTCGGTGACCTCTTGAACTTCAGGGTGCCTCTCTTCTTCCACCTCTTCTTCGGATTGGATATTGATCGTGCTAACAAATTCATTTGTATCATCGATTATGAGTCCATTTTCTTCCTCCGGAGTTTGTTCATGGACACCTTCATCTTTTTCTTGTTTGATCCGTTGAGCCAGTTCCTCAGGCGAGAGGATTTTTTGTCGTTTTGTAACTGCCTGACGACGTTTGAGAGCAAGTATATCATCCAGATCATCTTCATCTTGGAATTGGACACTCTTTGCGGTCCGTTCTCCCTCAAACCCGTCTTCCGACTCACGCTTCCTTCCACTTTTGCCCTTCCTCTTTTTCGATTTCTTGAACTTAGCTGGCGCTTCAGAATAATCACTGGCCGGCTGGGTTGAAGGCAAAGCATCTAAGGATATCTTTGATTTCTTCATCGAAGGCTGTCCACTTATATCGTCTGCTTCCTCGTGCTTGACGCCATTCCCTACAACAATTTCACCTGTGTCTCCTAGCACGAACTTCTTCTCCTTCTTGCCTTCGATTTCTTCATCATAGTGCCCCAAGATCGTCTGTTTTCCCGAGCCTCCGAGCTCTTCATATTCGTCGTCGTCATACCCAGTGTATCGAGGTCTTTTCTTTTTATTTTCCAATCTTTCCTGCACTTTTTCTTTTTCCAGCAAGTCTAAACTCTCTAGAACCTCATCACTTTCATCCAGTACTGACCGATCTCTTAGCGTGAGAATGGTTTGGCCAGAGTTGAATTCAGCAGTATCATGACCAACAGTTATACCAGCAAGATCTTTAGTTTTATATTCCGCACTAACGCCCTTAGAGCTCTTTTGCGACTCAGCCTTGGCCTTTTCCTCTCTGGCTTTCCGTTTAGCACGTTTAATCCACTCTATAGTACTCTCATCGTCTTCGTCGTCAATCAGTGTTTTACCAGCCAGTTTCTTGTGAAGCTCGATTTTATTTCTAGCCTTTTCAATCCGTTCTTGTAACTCTCGAGCTTCTCGTTGACTTGCTTGTGCCTTTTGCTGCTCCAGCCATCGTTCGTGAGCTTGCTTTTCTTGCTCGTCAAATGATACTGCACTAGGCTGTCTTTCTTCGGCTTCTGTGGTTTTGTCCTTAGCTTCAGGCACCGGAATTGGTTTCAGCCCGGCGGCGATCCGCAGTCGATTAGTCTCTTCTAACGAAATTTCGTCATCCATGGTTCAAGAATACAGACCAAGCCTCGATGCAAATCGTTTGTGTTATCTTTTGGCCACTAGCAGACGAGTCGTAGATTCTGTTCTCAAGGATGGTTGCGACAGTAGCAGATGGTTGCTGGTGTCGCCCGCGACACTAGTAAGGCGTCCCTTACTAAACGTCCCGTGCTTCTAGCCACGATTAATCGTTACAACCACGAACGGTCCCAGGGGTGGTCGCCAGCGTGAAATCAGCAGAATCCCTGTCCTAGCCAGGTTCCGTTCAAGCAAAGCTTTCTGCGAAACCACAGGACATGGAAGAGTAAATACACCATGTCTGACACGAAGGAAGATGATAACATCCCGGGTCTTCTACTTGACGATATTCCCGTGATCAATAAGATCGGTGGAATCAATGTCCGTCAGCTAGGATCTCGAGGGATTGATGGGTCCCCTTATCCTTCACTAGGAGGGTCATCTAATTCCAAGCCATCGTCCAAGGGATCTGCTAAAGAGGAACGAATGAAATCCAGCAGCAACCGAGAGGATCGTCCGCGACAGAAACCTTCCAGAAAGGAATCTTTACCACCACCTGAACCGTCTGATCAAGGCTCCAAGTCTTCTAAATATAAAAGCTCACGCCAGGCTCCAAGTTATTCTTACTATCGTGAACCAAGGCCTCCTGGATCAGTAGATCAATACTTCAATCCACAAACTTACGATCTTGCTCCTCCTCATGGTCCGTCAAGAATGGCTAGTGCTCCAAACATTAAAGAAAGCTGGAGAAGACAACAAAGCTCTTCGAATCTTCCCTATCCAGTATCTTCTAACGAAATCAATTGGAGAAATAATCCTAGGGAACATTCGTTACGGCATGCTGAACCAATGGTTACAACTGCTCAAGGCCAATACAGCCAGTATAATAACATCTCTCCTTATCCTCCGAATGATTCTACTCCTTATCCTCCCGATACCTATTCTGAACCAAATCCTTATCTGTCGTCAATGCCTAATCCTCCTGGACAATCCTATTACGACGAGTCATTAGCTCCATCTGGTTATAGTCGCTCCTCTAATTTGACCTCTCAGTCTTCTGCTGAAAAGACTAGATCGAAATCTCTTGATTCTGGAGATATGGGCGAAAACGGCATTAGCGGTTTATCTCACACCAACGTCCCAAATCAGTTAGAACCGACTCTCCCTGTCATTGCTCCTATTAAAAACCCCCGCGACCATCCGGCTCGTCCAACTTCAATGGCACCTCTTCCCCAGCAGCAGTCCAATGCCTCCTCTGGGCAAAGGCTGTCAGGGGACCATCATTCCAGACCTTCCTATCCTTCTTCGCCGCCATTGAATCCTTCTCAATTAACTAGCGCTGTCGATCACCCAGCGCCCTCTTCTTTTGATAGCGGTAGCCGACCATCACTAGATTCCACGACTTCAAAGAAAATCCCTAGTACGGTAGAGCCTCTGACCTCCTGGACGACTGACAGTGTCATTCAATGGCTAAGAGTGAATAAATTTGGACCTGATTGGATTGAGGCTTTTCGGAAAAGGGACATCAATGGAGAGAAGTTTGTATCTTTGGCTCACTATCGGAACTTAAAAGAACTCGGGTCTTTGTCAGCAAACAATAAAGATTATGATACTTCTTCTAGTATGTTCATGTACCTTTTGCGGCGCGAAATCTTGGAGAATAATGCTGCAGTTGATCAGGCTCAACAATCCCAGGAGACTGCAGCTTCTTTAAATCGCTCTGAGCCATCGCTCTCTAGTCTCGAAGGTCCTCCTCGAATCTCAGTGTCGGTTCCTGCGAATAACGAACCACGCTTATCGATAGACTCTATTGCCAATGGCGACTTATTGGCGAGTCCTAACCCTCCGTTTACTCGCGATTCGGAGTCTTCAAGCATATCAGAGCTATCAGAAACGTTTGGTGGATCGACCCATAGGACATCATTTGATCAGAGTCGTTCGGTGGCTCCCATTCTTGATGATGCTCATAAGACACTCACAAAATCGGTAAGCAAATCACGACAAGTGTTCTCTACTAACTCATGAAGCGAAGAAGATCTCTGTCCCCTATTACTTTCGGCCTCTTCAACCGTCACGGTCATCATCAGCATCATTACTCTTTACACAATCATAATAAATCCAGCTCAAATGAATCGATTGCTTTTGGTCCATTTATGTCCAACACTGGTACGTCCAACAATGAGAATGGTTCTTTTGAAAAGGGTGCGAATTCATTGTCGGATGATTCTCATCGAAGAAGCATTTTTCGGCGGTTTCGTCACAGCCGGGAAAAGACCTCGGATGATACAGTCAAGCTCACCGCTGCTTATGCGTCTTCCACTAGTTCCCAACCCTCTCCAGTTTCAGTTACGTCAGACAACTTCTCTACTGTGGATTTATTGGCTGCTGGATCGACCCAATATAAGGAAAGTAACGCGAATGAAAACGGCACGTCCTATAAGTCATCTCCAAAGATCTCAGCTGCCTCTCTTCCTCAACGCAAGATAGTCGTAATGGTCACCAAGGATTTCGAAAACTACTCGATTTTGCCTCTGCCTGACGTTATTTCTCCAAAGGCTGTCAAGTCTTTAATGTGCCAAAAGCTGGAGTTGCCTGGTCCAGTCGACTCGGTTGAGATCTCCTTCACCGAAATCGGTCAATCTGAGCAAGGTGAAGTGCTGAGTGATGTTGCTTTGCAAGAAGCTTGCATTTCTGGAGATTCTAAAGGATCACTCAAATTCCACGTGAGCGTGTCGTCTAAACCAAATAAGCCTTCTTCGACTCTGGACGGTTCCACGGGGATCCAGAGTGTGGAGTTGGACATCCCTGAAGATCCATTGCTGCAGCCTTTCTCCAAGACTCCAAGCTATCTATATGCGAATCCTTACAGTGGATCTTCAACGAACTCTATGGTTCTCGACATAGATATGGCCACTAGAAATGAAAAGGAGAGGGAAAAAATGCCTCCACCAAAGTCAGGTGGAGAAATCAAAAGACAGGCTACGATCCAGGGACGGAAATCGGCAAATCCATCACCGGGCAGCGCATCATCAGAAAAACCTCCGTTCTCTTTTGGCACTAGACGGTCTCTGGATCTTTTGAGAAGCGGACCTACTCCTAGCCCGTCTGGGTCGAGCGCCAGTAAGGTGTTGCCGCCTCCTGAGTCTTCCTTCAAAGTCATCCGTGCTCCAGAGAGACATGAAATTGACTTTGATAAACGTCGAGTGTCGCCCTTTGTTCGGAATGATAAAGCTAAGGCTGAACTGGTGGCGATGAGAGCGGCACCCCCTGCTCCGTCGCGAGAGAATTCACTAAAAATCACCCCTTCGTCTACTTCAAATAAGGCTGCTTCCTTGAAGTCAATCGATTCGGCCGAGTTTGCTGCAAGCCAGCAATCTCAGACTAACCAGCCAGCGCCAAGTCCAGGGGGTGATAAATCCGCTAACGATGCAAACAGGCTGAATCTGCCCTCCGCCAGTGGTCCAATCTCATCCTCTGCGCCTCAGACTCTATCTTCTCCGATCAAAAGCGGCCGAAAAAGACCTCAAGTTGCTAGGAAACCAGTTCCAAACTCGAATTACACTTCGTTTAATGCGAACACGTCTAAGCAGCTGCCCTCGACACCTGCAGATACCAAGACTTCGCCTAACTTTGGTAGGCTGACTCCTCATAGTGCATCGTCAGCTGTCTCAGAGCCCAATCTCAGGTCATCAAAGACTGAGGATAAATCGGCATTTGCTGAAAACGACGTTTCATTTGATGGAGCTCCTGCATTTGAAGAAGAAGATAGTGATTCCGATAGTGATGGTGGTCTATGGGCTAAGAAGCCACCGGCAGTTCCCCATTCTCCTGAAAAAGGCCGAACTCCTGCCACTGCCGGAAGCAATACGCCGCTCGCGCAGGCTTTTGATGACGAAGAGAGGCCTTCAGAGGCAAAAGTTCTTCCTAGTACACCGAAACCATCGAGTCAAACCAAGAAACAGCCTTCCCCACATGGAAACAGTTCTATTCCTGATGATGTCTGGGCTGTTCGACCCTCTGAGACTGATGTCTACGATAATTTAGAGAAATTCTTCCCGAACGCTGATCTTGACGAGCCAATCATTGACGAAAGTGAACATGAAGGAAGTAACGCCATGACTCCGGTTGAAGAATCTAAGAGACCAGAAAAAGCTTGGGATCCATCTACATTCCCGTCTCCTACTTCGACACGTCATGGCTCAGGGTCGTCTCGTGCCAAGTTGGGTCGGGCAACTAGAATGAAGAGTATTCGTGTAGTTGCACGCGAGGCAAGCGAGGCTTACAGAAACAAATATAAAGAAAAGTCGCGCGCACAGTATCCGGTTGCTCAGAAGAATGATGGGCTCTTACGACGAAAAAGTACCAAATTGTGGGGCCAAAAAGTGGTCGAAGTCACTGGAGGGCGGCTCCGGAGGGTGGAGATTGGATCAAACAATGAAAAGAGTCGCAATAATAGTAATACTGATAATAAGCCACAGCAATTTGCGTGGGTCAAGGGTGAACTTATTGGAACGGGAAGCTTTGGAAAGGTGTATCTTGCCATGAATTTGACGGCGGGAGATATGATGGCTGTTAAACAGGTCGAACTGCCGCAGACGGCCAGTGACAAGGCTAGCGAACGACAGCGAGAGGTAACTGAAGCTTTATACGCCGAAATCGAGACCATGAAGGACCTGGATCATTTGAATATTGTCCAATATCTTGGCTATGAGGCCGGTCCAGAGTTCCACAGTCTTTTCCTGGAATACGTGCCGGGCGGGTCAGTCGGAACCTGTCTCCATAAGCATGGCCGATTCGAAGAGCCGTTGATAAGGTTCTTGACCCGACAAATTCTTGAAGGACTGTCGTATCTCCATTCTCGAGGTATTCTCCATCGGGTAAGTTGGACATGACACAGTGTAGACGCTAATCTCCAGGATCTCAAAGCTGATAATATTCTTATAGATTTCGATGGCGTGGCCAAGATATCGGATTTTGGAATATCAAAGAAAAGTCAGAACATCTATGCCAATAATGCCCAGATGTCCATGCAAGGCACTATCTTTTGGATGGCTCCTGAGGTGATCAATAGTGTTGTGAAAAACGAAAAACAAGGATACAGTGCAAAGATCGACATCTGGTCCTTGGGCTGTGTCGTTCTCGAAATGTTTGCTGGTCGTCGTCCGTGGTCAAATGATGAGGCTATTGGAGCCATGTATAAGGTAAGAATGGTTCTGCAAGTGAGATATTAACAGCAGCTTGGAAACTATCGTCAGGCCCCGCCTATTCCCGAGGACACCATTCCGTTTGTTTCACAGGAGGGACGAGAATTTTTAGATCTGTGTTTTACAATCGACCCGGATAAGAGACCCACAGCAGAGGTGCTGCTGAAGAATCCATTTGCAAAGTTCGATCCCAAGTTCCGATTCGAGGACACCGAGCTAGCAAAGGTGATACGGAAAAATGATAAGCGATCAGCTAAAGCTGACATGGGGCGCTAGTGATTATGAGATAAAGTACGTGTGTTTAAGATGGCGTAGATCGACGAGCCGTACAGTTAAATTTCTGGATTGAAGGACCTTCCTGTCCATACATGCGTGTAAAGTACTTTCACACTTACTTTGATGTTGTGCCATTTTTTCCGTACGATCGTCAAAGGGAAGGGCAGAAGCACACGCGTCAGACCATGCACGTCAGACTTCAGGTCAAGCTGGCCAAAAAGTATGCAGAAACCTCAACACACAAAGAGTAAATCTAATATCCTATTAAGCTAGTCCCGACGAATCTAATTGTAGAGAAACTGCTGGTAGAGGAGACCAGGGGTCAGGGCAGGCATTACCGAATTGGGAATTATGGGGCTGCGTGTCAACGACAAAAGCTCGAAACTGAACAGAATGGCCGCGGACATAAGAAGAAAAACTCCAAGCAACACAGTGGGACCCAAAACATTACAAAGAACTTGGTTCATAGGTCAACACTGGGCTTGAACGCCGGACTAATCAGACTGACAAGTCAAGACTTGGTTTTATGGGCATATTGTTGTTCAGCTGCAGGCTGCGTGACGCCAATATAAGACAGGGTGGTTGGGATGGGAGCGCGCC
This sequence comes from Trigonopsis variabilis, assembly GCA_003707065.3. NCBI lineage: Eukaryota > Fungi > Ascomycota > Trigonopsidomycetes > Trigonopsidales > Trigonopsidaceae > Trigonopsis > Trigonopsis variabilis. Next base: position 350,037 of record PPXM03000008.1, on the reverse strand, counting down.
AGACTAATGAGCGCGTACTAAAGGCAACGGTAAAATGACCAAGGACAATTGTTGCTTCTAGCTAGAACTGGTAATCAGCTGACAAGAGCATTGGCTGGATAAATAATACGTAGAGATAGCCAGTGAGGAAGGATGACTCATGAGACAAAGATTAGTAAGGAGTCATCTACATTGGCCTGTTGCTACGGGTTGCCAGGACCGGCATCCACCATCATCACTTTCGGACCGAATGGGAGACGAGCAACGACCTAGACTTCCCCAGCCTATCGAGTGTAAATATGTAGTGGTAAGTACTGCGACGAGGAATCATAGTATTTTCTGACTTATAGGGCCCACTTTTAGGTAAAGGAACATACTCTGAAGTCCGAGAAGCGAAACACGTCCCCAGTGGTCGGTAGGTTCAGCAGTCAGAAGGCGCTAACGTGAACCAGGCGAGTGGCAGTGAAGATCATCAGCAAGCGACTGATGGCTGGCCGGGAGCACATGGTAGGGAGTGTAAAGACGAGGTTCTAAGATGCAGGTACGCAATGAAGTTGCGGTTTTGAAACGGATATCAATGGGACAAGAGAACGTGCTCCAGTTATTAGACTATTTCGAGACCACCACCCATTGTGAGTTTTTACAGGACCTTGAATCGATCAGGCTAACCGGGTCAGTATATCTAGTTACGGATCTGGCTGTAGGCGGGGAGCTATTTGAACGGATTTGCGGGAAAGGGTCCTTTTATGAATCAGACGCTGTGGAATTGCTGGTGCAGATTCTGTTGGCTGTCATTCACCTTCATCAACATGGAATCGTCCATCGAGGTAAGCTAGTGCTCGTTGTCGGCTTTGGTTGCTGACTCCAACTTAAGATCTTAAACCGGAGAACGTGTTGTTTCGAACCAAGGATGAAGATGCAGATCTACTGCTGGCAGACTTTGGGTTATCGAGGATTATCGATGAAGAGAAATTTAGAGTATTGACCACTACTTGCGGCACCCCTGGATATATGGCGCCTGAAGTGTTTTTAAAGGCTGGCCACGGCAAAGCAGTGTAAGTAATATCGGTTTGTTTGCTGACAGATCTAGGGATATCTGGGCTATTGGCATCATTACATATTTTCTTCTGTGTGGGTACACGCCCTTTGACAGAGACACCCCTCAAGAGGAACGGGAAGCAGTTTTGGCCGGCGATTATGCTTTTGAGCCCGAAGAGTATTGGCAAGATGTGTCGGATGATGCTAGAGATTTTATCACTCAATGTTTGGAGTTAGACCCTAAGAAACGGCCCACCGCCGAACAAGCCATCCGACATCCCTTTATTCTTCGCAACTCGGGACTGGACGCGAATCTCCCAATCAAAGAACTCTCTGCACAACTAATAGCTTTACGCGACAGTCACCGGACTTCTCCAAAGACGTGTCAGAACCGAAAATTCGACTCGCAGGATACAATGGATGGTGCGTTTAGCATTGCGCCTGAAATCTCCCGCTTTCCCTTCCCCGATATCTCCACTCCTCGAAAACTCACCGATGACAACCCTTCATATCCTGCAATAGAACAGAACTCGGTTGAAAGTGGGCTGTTCCGCGTGCCGTCTCGACGAAAGTCCTCAAACTACCAGGTGCCCTTGGCAACTCCTCAGACCATTCAACGGCGTCGATCCACCCGTTCAGGCACGTCTCGGCCTATCATACCGGGTCTTACCCCTCTAACTTCTATCGAGAAGTGATTGCATGGATCTATTTCTACATGGATAAAGGATATACCTAGACTCTTTCTCGAATGTAGCACGATCAAAAATGTACACTGATGCCCAAAGAGACTGTAGCTAACTCTCTATATGCCTCTACTAGCTTTGCTGAAGTGGTCAACAAATTAGTACCGTTCCACCAGAGAGGACGGTGTTACCCGGTGACGTCGTTAGCACGACATCAGTACCTAGACTGACGAACCCCAGAGGGGCACGTGACATTGATCTGTCATTGGATCCTGTCTTTTCCTCTTCACATAGACCGGCTCTGTTTGATCCAACGCTGTTTGTTAGTCAGAGCAATTGAAAATGACTCAATCAAGAGCAGACGAGCTAGAGCATCTACTAGAAGAGGTCTCTCGCCGAGCAGTCAACTATGTTCGCGCGACGGATGAGCCGGGGTCTAAACTTGGTACCCTGGTCTCGCCTAGTGAAATGAAAGCAAAGTTAGCCTTGACGTTACCAGATGATGGGACCGGGGACCAAGGCTTTTTGGAATCTTTTGATAAAATCTTGAATAACTCCGTGGATACCTGGCACCCTGGATTTCTAGATAAATTGTATGCCTCGACCAACCCTGCGGGCGTTGCTTCGGATGTGCTATTGTCACTCTTGAATACCAATTCGCATGTGTACAATGTGTCACCTGCAATTACGATTGTTGAGCGGGAAACAGCTAAAGCCTACGCTTCGCTATTCGGATTTGACGGTCCTTTGGCGGGAGGTATCACTTTACCCGGAGGATCAGCATCTAATGCTCATGCTCTGACGACGGCCCGGGCGGCATTATATCCTGAAACAAAAGCCAAAGGTAATGGAAGCTATAAGTTTGCCGTTTTTACCTCGGCGCATTCGCACTATTCAGTCGAAAAGGCGGTCATTAATGCCGGGCTCGGTAGTGAGTCTGTGTTCAAAGTGGATGTCGACAAAGAAGGGAGAATGGATGTGGGAGCTTTACAAAACGCAATTGCAGAGGCCAAAAAACAAGGGTTTACTCCGTTGTTGGTCAATGCCACTGCAGGGACGACTGTCTACGGATCGTTTGATCCATTTGAAGAGATCGCCCCTATAGCCAAAGCCCACAAGATATGGTTTCATGTCGACGGCTCGTGGGGAGGGAATGTTATCTTTTCAGATAAAGAGAAATCTCGACTCAAGGGTGTCCATCATGCTGACAGCATTACGGTCAACCCTCATAAAATGTTGGGTGTTCCGGTCACTTGCTCGTTTTTCCTAGTTCCAGATATCGCTATCGTGCAGAACGCTCACACTTTGCGGGCACCTTATTTATTCCATGGCAATCATGACAATGACGGTGAGCCTCCATTCGACCTAGGTGATTACACAGCAGGTTGCGGAAGGAGAACCGATGCAGTCAAGTTTTTCCTCGCCTGGAAATATTACGGTCGAACTGGGTTCGGCGCTAGAGTCGATCATGCTTACAAAGTGACTCGTTATTTGGCTCATAAATTAGCCAAAAAGCCCCAATTCACTCTAGTAACTCCCGAGATCTCGCAATGTCTCCAGACTTGCTTTTACTATTCACCGACTGGTACGTTTGTCAATGACCAGGACGTCAACACCAAGGTGACCAGGACTATTGCTGAGAAACTCCATGAATCTGGACGATTTATGGTCGACTATGCCCCTCCAGTAGAGCCCAATGGTCCTGGCGAATTCTTCAGAGTTGTAGTTAACGCTCCAGTCTGCACAGAAGCTACAATAGACGAACTTGTCGATTCAATTGAGAACTTTGGAAAGACCCTGGATTTTGGAAAATAACGCCCCCGCCATCAAAGAATGTTGAATATTTTTGTTAGATTTTTTCATATGCGACTTACGTGGAGAATATAGATGGGAGTTTGGTGGACACGACCGTTTGACTCACTTGCTTGGGGCGTGCTCTGCCGTTTTCTGCTCACCGGCTAGACTCTGTGTAACGCGGGGAAGACCGTCAGACCATCATGATACTAAGATTAGATCAACCAAGCTATCAAAAAATTAGAAATGAAAATGTAAATTGGATTAGATCTACGTAAGATTAGCTATTGAGTAATACGTCTGGAGAAGGCCGGTTTCTAAGTATCGCCCTGAGATCATAATCTTGCTCGCCTCTGATTACGACCCAACATCCGCCTGTTCCATAACCTGCTTTAAAGGCCACACATGTCACTTATGATTGCTCAATGTCTTTTATGGTAAGGGCTATTCAGTGCAATGCACTTTGAATGAGACTTATTCCAGATATCTCTTGCTCATTTTTGTGAGCTGCATGGACCGATGCCTGTCCTATGCACTCAAGTATACGCTCGTTCTGATTCCGCACGCAGTCTAGGGCCATTTCTATGTACAGACCGCTATCACGATCGATCTTCTCAAGTCGATTCTCCTGTTCAGGATTCTCCAACCTCGGATGTGTCGCAGCTGTCAGACTTGTCTCGCCCCGATCTTTCTCCCAGATTGCCTTCGCCTCGTTCCAGCTCTCTAAACACCACGTATACGGCTTCTGATCTCAAAGGTCCAAGTTTGAATGCCAAGGCGGACTCGTCAAGTTGTCCGGAGTTCACCAATGGCGGATTGAATGAATCACTGGCATCGGCTAATTTAAAAGCCCAAGGATCAGGGAAGTTGAACCTTACTGAAATCAATCACTCTGATCACGCACTGTTGAAAGGAGGAGGCTTCTCTTCATTCAAATCATCGAGCTGTCTCTCTTGCAGATTGGTTCTTCCAGAAAGACATGAGGAAAAGCAATTCTACGACCGAACCCCTTCACGACTCATAACCAAACGAAAACTTACCAGGAGCGATGGCGAGACCTGCACAATTACATATCTCTCCAGCCAATACCCCCAGAGCCCGTCACGATATTTTGCATTGAAACAGACGTGCATGAAATGGTACGTGATAATATAGAAAAGCAAAGAAAAATCACTAATGTCTAGTCTCTCTGTGGATTTCATCCCAAGAGAGCTGTTGGCGTCATCTACTGTCCATACTTCGGACTCGCGAACTCCCCCGGCCGTGTTTTCTGGGAACTCCCATGTTGGCTATTCAATATCAATGCATTTCCGTATCCCCGACTCCACTGCAAGAGGCCAATCGAGAGCTTACGTCTTGATATGCATGTGTGAGTGTGAAGATTTACTGATGAGGTCATGGAATAAAATCACTAATGCATTTGAATATACGGTTGTCTCCCTTATGGAGTCGGCCGAGCGATCGACTCCAGCCAGGGTATCAGGCAGCTTTGGGCGAGCAAGAGACAGTCCCGGCGAAGGGTCGGGGTGGGGGGACTACCACCCCGATCGATATTTGCGCCGAAGAGAGGGGCACGTTCAACCCCGATCTCTGACGAGTCTGTTGAACGACGACGAGATCTTTATTAAACTCCATGGCATGTTTGTTCGTATTCTTTCGTCTCTTGTGGCCGGAAAGGATATGCTGTGATCTTCAGTCTTACTGAGCCATGGACATCCCTACTCTTGACTAGCTGTACGCATGAATGTATTTGTTCCTTCCGTGTATCCTTGTATTATACAAACATCATCATATTTCGTTCATCCTTTTCTCTATCATCTTCCCACTGTTCCCATAGAAAATCCGGCTTGAAAGGCCAATCGTAAAATGCATTAGAAATAGCAACAAAGTCTTTTCCTGTGAGGTCCGAAACTGATAAATTATAAAGATGCCCCAGTTGTCCAGAGAGATCTTTTCCAGCATCAGGGCCCAACAGTTCCATCATTTCCCCAAGTTTGGCTCTGCTACTGGTCAATAGCTGCTTGGCCACAAAATCCAACGTGTCTAGATCGCTGATTCCTTTGGTCACATCACCGGGGATTGCGGTATACTCTAAGAGCATAAATCCTGACTTGTCCCCTTTCTTTTCGGGCGGGAACCAGATCGGATCACATTCCAAAATGCCATGAGGTAGGCCAGGTTCAATGGTGCTTCTATCACCAACAATAGCATGCACCCGACGATCCGTAAATATATCACACAAGACACCGACTTTAGTGCGACGCTTGAAATCGACAATCGGCTTAGCCAAAGCTCTTCCTGCTGTCCTGGTGTCTACCCACACAAGAGCTCGAACTCGTCCATATTTGTAGATCCATGAATTGGACGACAAACATGAGATATATTGGCCGAATAATTGAACTCCCTGCACAGATGTCAGGTTAGCCGTGAATAGAAATGAATTGTGGATCTGATCGCGGTCGACCTGTTTCGCAGGATTAAGGATATTCTCATTTTCAAGGCTAGTATAGGTCGACCATTTGAACGGATCTCGCTCTATGACTTGAAATTTGTCTTGAGAAAGAGAAGCAAGAGACTTTAATCGTTTCCGATAGCCTGGCATCATTTCGACCGCCAAATATCGGCTGGGCGAAAGAGTATCATATAAGGCAGCACTCCATGTGCCAAAACCTAAAAGTAATTGTCAGCACGCAGTCAAGGAGATCAGTCCTTCTCGAACTTACTCGCAAAGGCGTCGAGGATCAGTGGATCTTTGTAGGATTGCTCGATTCCGAGTTTTTCAATGATTTTCACTAGACGCGTTAAGAAAACTATAAGCCTGATGATTACATACTACAATCATTATATCTCGTCAAGTTCTTTCGGCCGTAAGCGGAATATCGAAGGGGGACGTTGCGGGCAATCCCAGCCAAAGACATGACACCGGCTCGAAAAGAAAATTAGAAAGGCAATGAAAAATTATGTAACAAGCTGGGTCGAGCCGTAATTGAACGCCGAGTGGCGTTTATATGCCGTGTGGGGAAGGTTGTCAGGGTAACATGACATGAGAGTGCCGGTCTCGCCGGCAACAAGGAAAAAGCGGCGGGAGGGAGCCGGTAAAGTTGTAATTGACGACTTGTGATTGGTCGATTTCGTAGGAAATGGTCTGCAGGTCACCACGGCGACCACAATGATAAAAGCAGCCAATTCTGGTCTTTTTACTTTTTCCCTCCACACCATTGGTGACAAACAAATCCATTTCAATTGCATAATTGGTAGGTTGGGTTAGATCCATTTGACTAATATATTTTATAGTCTAAGAATATCTTTGTGATCTTTACATCTAGTTTGTCCTGATCGACGTCCAATCTTGATTTAAGTGGACGGTAATAAAGAGTTCTTCATCATGCTTTCTCGTCGTGTTTCGTCTGTCTCTCGCTTGGTGAGTTTTATTTTTATATTGGCTTTATTCTGACTAGTAGGCCGATTGCGCTTCTAAGGTGCGTTCCTTTATCTCTCTACCTGTTGATCACGCTACAAGGAAGGCTTCGGATGTCACGGACTAATATGCATGACATATCTGGGGTATTGTCACAGCTCATCTCTAGAAAGATGACATGTCTTTTGCTTTGAATTTTTTTATTGCATTTTTTTATTTTCTCTCAGGATGCTTTATTTTCTTTGGTGCTTTATCTTTTGCTGATTGGTCTGTTACACGTCCTGATTGGGAACTGACCAACCACAGCTGTGCTATTGCCCATTTGTAGAAACCTTCCTTGATAGCCGGTCGACTAAGTTTGCTTTGTTATTTTGAAAATACTAATATTTTTTTAGCGGTCTTTAGCCTCTGTCGCTAAGGATTTCTGGGATGCCAAGGTCCGCCAAAACAACTGGGAAGACCATAGCTTCCTTCCTTACAAGAAGATTACTGAGCGCCTTGAAATTGTCCGAGGTCGTCTCAACCGCCCTCTCACCTACGGTGAGAAGATCCTCTACGGTCATCTTGACGATCCCGAAGGACAAGATATCGAGCGAGGTATCTCATACCTTAAGCTCCGTCCTGACCGTGTCCTGTGTCAAGATGCTACTGCTCAGATGGCTATCCTTCAGTTCATGTCTGCTGGCATGCCCACTGTTGCCACCCCTGCCACCGTCCATTGCGACCATTTGATTCAAGCTCAAGTTGGTGGCCCTAAGGATTTGGCCCGTGCCATTGATATCAACAAGGAGGTTTACGACTTCTTGGGTTCTGCTTGTGCCAAGTACAACATTGGTTTCTGGAAGCCTGGTTCTGGTATCATCCATCAAATTATTCTTGAGAACTATGCTTTCCCCGGTGCTCTCATGATCGGTACTGATTCCCACACTCCCAACGCTGGTGGTCTCGGTGCTGCTGCCATTGGTGTCGGTGGTGCTGATGCCGTCGATGTCCTTGCCAACCTCCCTTGGGAACTTAAAGCCCCCAAGTACATTGGTGTCGAATTGAAGGGTAAACTCAATGGATGGACTTCTCCTAAGGATATCATTCTTAAGCTCGCCGGTATCCTCACTGTCAAGGGTGGTACTGGTTTCATTGTTGAATACAAGGGTGAGGGAAGTAAGACTCTTTCCGCTACCGGTATGGGTACCATCTGCAATATGGGTGCTGAAATTGGTGCTACTACCTCCATTTTCCCTTACAACCACGGTATGGCTGAGTACCTTACTGCCACCAAGCGTCCATACGTCGCTGAGATGGCTGATGCTTTCAAGCCCCTTCTCGGACCTGATGAGGGTGCTGAGTACGACCAGCATGTCGAGATTGACCTTGATGAGCTTGAGCCTTATGTCAATGGTCCTTTCACACCCGATCTTGCTACTCCCATTTCCAAGATGAAGGATGTTGCTCCCGAAAAGGAATGGCCTCTTGAGGTCAAGGTTGCTCTTATCGGTTCTTGTACCAACTCTTCCTACGAGGATCTCACTCGTGTCCAAAGTATCTGCAATGATGCCATGGCTCACGGTTTGAAGGCCAAGTCCATTTTCACCATCTCTCCTGGTTCTGAACAAGTTCGTGCCACTATTTCCCGTGATGGTATCCTTGACACCCTTAATGAATTCGGTGGTGTCGTCATGGCTAACGCTTGCGGTCCTTGCATTGGTCAATGGGATCGACGTGATATCCACAAGGGTGACAAGAACACTATTGTTTCCTCGTTCAACCGAAACTTCACTGGTCGTAACGATGGTAACCCTCAAACACATGCTTTTGTTACCTCTCCTGATATTGTCACTGCCATGGCCATTGCTGGTGATCTCCGATTCAACCCCTTGACCGATAAACTCAAGGACAAGGATGGTAATGAGTTCAAGCTCAAGCCTCCTCATGGAATTGGCCTCCCTCCTAAGGGTTATGATGCTGGTGTCAATACCTATCAAGCTCCTCCCAAGGACCGATCTTCGATCGATGTTCAGATCTCCCCCACCTCGGACCGTCTTCAGAAACTCAAGCCGTTCAAGCCTTGGGATGGCAAGGATGCTCTCGGACTCACCATCTTGATGAAGGCCAAGGGTAAGACTACCACTGATCATATCTCCATGGCTGGTCCTTGGCTCAAATATCGAGGTCACCTTCAGAACATTTCCAACAACTACATGATTGGTGCTATTAACTACATCAACGGTGAAGCCAACAACATTCAAAACCAAGTTACTGGTGAATGGGGAGCTGTCCCTGCTACTGCTGCTTACTACCGCGACCACGGTATTAGGTGGGTCGTCATTGGTGACGAGAACTTTGGTGAAGGTTCATCTCGTGAACACGCTGCTTTGGAGCCTCGTTACCTCGGTGGCTTTGCCATTATCACCAAGTCTTTTGCTCGTATCCACGAGACCAACTTGAAGAAGCAAGGTCTTTTGCCTTTGACTTTTGCCGATCCTAAGGCTTACGATAAGATCAACGCCGATGACAAGGTCGATATCGTTGGTTTGACCGAGTTCACTCCCGGAAAACCTCTTACTCTTGTCGTCCACCCTAAGCACGGTGACGCCTGGGAGACTCCCTTGAACCAGACTTACAACAAAGACCAAATTGCTTGGTTCAAGGCTGGTTCTGCCCTCAACAAGATGGCTAACGATCATCATGCGGCGCATAAGAACTAGATTAGCCTGCCTTCGTTGTCTAGTGTGTACTAGTCTGCATTAAGGGTTATGGAAAATGCGTGGGTGGATAATCACGTATCCTCTTGTCACTGTTTTATATAATTGATGTCGTTTATCGTTCGTTGAACAATAGTCAATATACAGAGAGACGCGAACAGCCAGTCGTCAGTAGAAGTAGTTACTCGCAGCTCCACGGGGTCGACCTAAATCTAGCACGTATCGTAGCAACGCGTACCCATTTGGTAAGATCGGCTCGACCCATTGCCCTCGATCTAGACTTTCTAAAAAGTGGAACTGCTCCTGTGATGGTAAGCGTCGCAGGATTCATTGTTCGTCTTCCGCCGTTGACGTTTGCTGTGGCGACGATAATTACGCTTGTTTTCTTATGGTCTTATGTATCTCCAGCAATCGTCGACAATTGGGCGCTAAGCGGATCATTCCTGTTTCAAGGACAGTGTAAGTGAGAATGGGAGGAGTAAAATCAAGTGTTAGACTTTCATGAGTCAATTGGATATGAGCAGCGCGCGGATATACGTCTAATAGTCATTTTTATACTTGGACAAAGGATGCTTGCATTTTTAGCCACAGTATGCAGTGGCGGAAGTCGTGCAAACACGTCAGAAGGATGAATATAAATTCATTTGGCATAGTTGGACTTTATTCTTCTCCAGGAATGGTTATTAACGATAGTGTACCGGCTCAATAGTTATCCCTTGGTTCACCTGGGATTGATCCATTATGGACTAAACTTGGCGCTTTTTTTCAGTTTAGTTGGTCAATTGGAACGAGAGCAAGGAACAGTGAAGTCAGCCATTATTCTATCAAGTAAGTGACAGCTAGGATCAATCGAAGCTAACCAGCCCCCAGATTTCGCGGTGTTCACGGGAGTCTTGTATGTGATCCTCTCAGTTGTGACTGGCTCGCTGAGTTCCACCATAGTCGGATCCAGTGGATGGCTATTCTCGCTCATGGCAATCAATGCCTATCGTGACTATCGAGTGAATCCGACCTTCTCCGTGTAAGCCGAAGTTCAAGCTGACAGTTTTTTCTGACTTTCTAGAGGCCCTTATAAGTTGCCGACGTGGACAAGCCCATTTCTTCTTATCATTGTGTCGTCCTTCTTGATTCCTTCTGCAAGTTTTAAAGGGCATCTTTGTGCCCTCATCATAGGATTTTGGCATGCCATTGGTGAGCGGCCGGCAAGTGAAATCTCTGGTAGGCTGTCGACTATCCATTTCTTGCGACTACAAAGATTAGAACCTCCGGCTTCAATTATTTCATTTGTGGACGGTAAACTCATTCAGCTGTTTGGTCTGTTGGGATTACTGCCGGCAACATTGGGCTCATCGGGAGCCAATGAACTTGCAAATTCTAGCACTGGAGCGTTGGCTGCAGTACGAAAGTTTTTATCCAAAATTGTCGACAATTACGTGAGCGCAGATATGGCAAAGAAGAATGGTCCTGAGAATCTCTCGGCCTCACACGGATTTGGAGGTCTCCCTAGATTGGACCTTGGAACGGCAGGAGGTCGCGGTGGCTTAGGCCCATCGCAAAGTGTGTATGCTGGGCCGGGACATCAACTGGGAGCATAATAAAAGATCGCGGTTCTATTGTACATCATCCGTTCTACGTAGGCTTTCTTCCTTAAACCGAACTTTGTTGGTGTTGATACATACATCTATGCTAATTGGTAAGATGCACACTTTGCCTTTCTTCGCGTTGTTGACGCGGTGTATCTGGAGGAGCGTCGATGAAGAGATAGGACCGCTTGTAGCGGAGGTAGTGGAGAGCCCACTCCTCAAGTTTAGCGGGTTCAATGTCAAGATCAGCAAAGCGGCTAGTACCTTTATGGACGATCTGGTCAATAAATTGACGTTCAACTTCATCTTCACAGATTGTGGGCCACCAGACATAGTCAAGAGCTCTGGCAACGAACAGAGCAACTGGCTTAGGGACCTGGATAAATGGGTGTTCTTTAAGTGTAGCTTTCTGGACTATTTCCTTGACTTCGTGACCAGAAAGGGCCTCAGGGCCATTCAGTTCGAAGGTCTGCCCTGCCGTAGAGTCATCATAGCCAATGGTCTCCAAAGCTCGGGAAACATCGAGAACATGGGTTGGATAGGTGATTTCATTATAGTTGTTGACTGCAATCGGTCGGATCTTAGTCGTCAGCCGGTTCAGAAGACGATCTTCCCAGCCATACATAGGTCCCGGACGAACAATAGTAGCATCAGGAATAATATCGCGCACAGCCACCTCACCTTCGTATTTAGTTCGGAAATACTCTGACGAAGAATCAGGAGCTGCACTGTGAGAAGACACATGGACGAATCTAGGCACGTCATATTTCGCAGCTGCTTCAGCAATTCGACGAGCACCCTCGATGTGAACATCAGCGTAGGAGAAGTTCTTGGTAGGATAATCTCGTCCAACAAGATTGAAGACAATATCTGAGTGCTTGACAGAGTCTTCAATCGATTTTATATTCCGGAGATCCCACTCCATAAAAGTGATCACGCCAAGATCGCCAGTCACCTTGAGATGTCGCTTGCTGACTTCCTCGCGATAAGGAACAACAACACAAGTACCCTTTCGTGCTAGACGAGCCGTGAGATATCGACCCAAGAAGCCTGTAGCACCAAAGACTGTGGCAGTAAGTCCAGTTCGAGACGAACGACCGCCAGGACCACGTGAAATTACTGCCTTTCCATTTCTTGTGATCTTGATATCCTCAGAAAGGAAACGAACTCCCCGAAGACTGGGTAAAGCTCGGGAACGGGGAGCAAAGAGCATGGTGAAGGTGGGTTAATTGGCAAGCAGTAATTGGTTGACTAGCTCTACCTACAACTAACTAGACTGGAAATAGTGTCCAACTCTGGCAGGGTGACCAAGTGAAACTATACAAGAAATATCTAAGCTAAAGGAAAAGAGCTGATTAGTCTAGAATTAATGGAAAACCACTCCTTTTCAAGATCTAATTACGCTGTAAGTGTAGCCTAGACGAACGAGCACCGACATTGATAGTCTTTGCAACAAAGAACAAGTCTAAAATGTCGCTAAGAATAATAAAACAGTGACAACTGATATTTGGTCAGTTTTCCAATAAAAGGAATAAAGAGTAGAAGGTACTGTAGCCGAAGATCCTCATCTCTTGTCCTTGGCCTCTGCGCTACTGTGAACAAGAGTTGTCACTCACCTGCTTTACTGACAACCGGACTACGAGAATCATGATGGAGGCCGATGTCGCAGGAATCTTGGCCACTCTTCGTGAAGAGGCGCCAGAAGCAGTTCAAATGGAATTTTTCACGATGGAGGATTTATGGGAACGCAAGTAAGTGATCTATTTGGATATGATGCTATGTGGGATTGACCTAACCTCTCTAGACTTTGGCATCAGTTGACTGAATTATTAATCGCATTGTTCCAGAAGGAGGAGAGTTGGCCCATTAGGATGAAGCTGTATACTCAATTTGTCTCGACGTTCCAAGATAAGATCAATCAGCTCTGTCTCGTCAAGTTGGCCATCTTCACCGCCGCCACTCTTCCAGATAAAGAGGAATCATTGAAGTTTATCAGCGGTGTAGCGGAGAAAGTCAATAAACCTGAATTACAAGATGCTTATTTATTGGCCAAGACTGAGGTTGCCGCCTACGAATTACAATTAAATCGACCCAGTGAAGCTCGAAAAACTATTGATGAAGCTTACAAAGTTCTTGATAAATTAGATACAGTTGATCCAGTTATATCAGCAGCCTATTACAGAGTTAACGCTGATTGCTATAAGGCTCAGGGAAATTTCTCCAGTTATTATAGAAATGCTTTACTCTTTTTGGCATGCATTCCCGATGTCAAACGAGATCTGCCTATAGAGATCCAACAACAGCGAGCTTATGATCTTGTAGTTGCTGCTTTACTGGGTGAATCGATTTACAGTTTTGGTGATTTGCTGCTTCATCCCATCTTGGATGCGTTGAGTGGAACTCCCAACGAATGGCTTCGCCAAGTCTTGACGAGTCTTAATAAAGGCGATATTACTGGATTTGATGGTCAACTAGGAAACTTCTCGAAAATCCCAGCTCTACAAGAGGCTCTACCACTGCTTCGGCAGAAGATCTGTCTATCTGCTTTGGTCGAACTCGTGTTCCAACGACCTCCTTCTGAACGTACTCTTGGCTTTGTTGCCATCGCTAAAGGTACCCAACTTCCAAATAATGAAGTTGAGCATCTTGTTATGAAGGCGTTGAGTCTGCAACTTATCAAAGGATCGATCGACGAGGTTTCCGAGACGGTCACGGTCACCTGGATCCAGCCCCGTATATTATCCAAGGAACAGATCGAAGGAATGAGACAAAAACTCGACTTATGGAGTAAATCGGTCGGCCAGCTGTCAGGCTGGATGGATGATATTGGCAAGGATATTTGGGCTATCGCATAGACCGTCATGATAAGTAATGATCTGTGATCTAAACACCGTAGATTGATATAATAGCCTCAACATGTCTGTCTATCTACATGATATTCCTTAACCCTCCTCCCTTTCACTTTGTAAACTCCTTGAAATCCTTGGTCGTCTCAAATGACACCTTGCCATTTTCCACCTTTGCAACCTTTAGATACTTTTCTGGAGATGAAGATGATTCACTCGGCGCTTCCTTTGTCACCGTCTTCACCCCAGACGAGGGCACCACGGTCGATAAGGCCTCTTCAATCTGCGGTCGAGAAACAGAATCGGCCACGTTCACAGCCCGAGACTGGACAATTATGGTAGTTGGGCCTGCTAATTTAATATACATCTAAGATTAGCTGTGCACAAGGGAAAGAATCTCACGTCATCTCCCCATATGAGTCGACGGATCTGATTTCTGATCCAACTGAATGTAGAAGCTGTGACTTTGTAGGCTTTTGACTTTGCGATTTCATGAACAAATGCAGGAGTGGGAAAGATATTGGGTACTGCTAAGCGGACACGAGTGTGATGGATTCGGACTGGCTTAGGAGAAGGCCCAGTAGCGGAATAGGCAACAAGATTCTTAGGATGGACAATAAACTCTTCCCCTTCGGCCAGATTCACTTGGAATACTTGGCCGCGACCGGACACTGCTGCTTCTCCGCGGCCGGTGAGGAGGGCACTACCCCAGTTCGACAAAGTCTTTCAAGTTAGATCTACATTATACAGCAAGACTTACCCAGCGGATGTTTAGTCGAGGAGAAACGCGAAGAGTCGAGCCTGACCAACACACAAGAGCACCTCGTTGGCAGACGTGCCAGTCAATTCGTCCATCCAGACTGAGCACGGCAAGAGTAGACAAGCTGGGGGATCGAGTTGAAATAAGTAAACTCAGTGGAGATGTAGATGAGATCTGAGGTCAGTTATAAGGGAGCCTATTTTCTTACCTTTTGATAAAGAAACGGCATACCCACTAAAGCTCTTCTTATGGGGTTTAGAGCTGCTAAAGTCGAGGTCAACTATATACCGGTTAGTTCAATTGAGCCGAATAACTGTACATTTTCAAACTTTCCCACAACCCCAATCAAGGAACCCCGACGAGTATACAACTCGGCCGAGGCAGGAAGCGAGATATTCAACATGCTTGCAGGAGTGCCAATTGCTTTAAACTGAGGGGCTAAATTAGGTCAGCTCTGACCTAAACTAGATCATAAACACGCACCAATAGCAAAAGGCCCTGAGCCATGAAGCTGTGGGACCGATTTAACAAATTCCGAAGCATCCTGGGATACAGGTAAAGACTCTGAAGGCGCCTGAGCGACTTGGATGGCTCGTCTGGCCCTTGTAAAGAAATGAGAAAGCGAGATAGTCGGGCGCTTCATTTCTTGCCCACTGGTAGGTCGGTCCGCAAGACTGTGGTTACCAAGCTCGAAAGGACTTGGAGCCGTTACACATCGATCACTTGCAGACTACAGTCCCAACTTATTCACCGATAATAGGTTTTTCGGTCTGGCTTTACAAGTGTTTTATTGTCTGCTTACTGTACATGTAAGCCCAGCAGGCTTACAATGAATCGGACTATTTGAACCAATTCACAAGCTGGCTGACCCTGTTTATGCGATCAATCTGTCTTCTAGAGCTTAAATTGGAATATTATAAGGTATGCGAGATAGGTTGATCCCTTCAGAGACGGTCAGACAGACTGAGATTGTTTTTATCACATCATTTACTCGTATAATAGTATGCAACAAAAGCATTGATAACTTGCCTTCAGTTAACGCACTGGCAAACAGGCATGATGTTATCATGCTAAACACGTATTGTAACAACTATGATTTCATGTACTCCACGAGCACGGCTGTTTTCCTAGTCGTTCTTTAGGCTTGTCGCTCTCATACTAAGTGTTTGCGTAGCGCGTCAATCATTAGTTGTGCAATGCAAATGCAGTGGTGTAAGTACAATTCCATTCGAACTGTATACCATCTCGGACAGTCATCTTTTCTTACCTCCTTTGGCATATTTGATCAAGAATGTTCGATTGTCTACTTGTCTGCCAGATCTTGACAACATGATGCTGGGGGCGAAGAAACTCTAAAAGATAGGGTCCAGGAAATTGGCGCCAGCCTTGCTATACCATGTTAAAGTGGGCGAGCAAACTAGATAGAAAATTCGCTCATCGCAGGTTTAGTGAAATGTCCCCAAGCGGTATAGGCAGTCCCGAGGTCGCCCCTATCGATGCCGCATATTACCACTTTCGGTAATCCCGAGTGAAGACTTGTACCTGGGCTGCTTTCAAAGTTGGCGAGAGGATAGAGTTTCTCGAAGGATAAATGATTCTTAAATGCCAAACAAAGGTCAACAATGAGTAGTATACTTGCATATATCGTCAGCACCAAGGAGAATTGTCTTTACTACTTGGTCACCTGATGCGCAGCAGCGGTTGCGGCCATTATGTCATACCATAGGAGCACATAAAAAGTATCATCTTCTCTCACAGTTTAGTGGAATCTTGTGCTTGAAAATGTTTAGCTCTGGCAGTGAAACGACGACCTTGGGCACTTATATTTTAGAACGGATCCATCAGATGGGGGTCGAGTCAGTTTTTGGAGTTCCTGGCGATTTCAACCTCGAGTTCCTCGATCACTTTGACGAAGTCAAAGGACTCGACTGGGTTGGAAATACCAACGAACTTAATGCTGGATACTCGGCTGATGGATACGCAAGAACAAAAGGCTTTTCTGCTTTGATCACTACCTTTGGAGTTGGTGAATTATCTGCGATTGAGGCAGTGGCTGGATGTTATGCGGAACATGTGCCCGTGTGTCATATTGTGGGTGTACCCTCGTTGAAAGCACAGGAGCGCAAATACTTACTCCACCACACATTAGGTAAGATAGACGAAATATGTTGATATTAATGTCAGGAAATGGCAATTTCAAGGTCTTTATGGATATGGCTGCTCCGACAGCTGTAGGATCTTATATGGTTGACGACTATGAGAAAGCCCCTGAAATCATTGACTCTCTGATTAGACGATGCTATGTGTCTGCCAAACCAGTCTATATTGCATTGCCTACGGACATGGTCGCTAAACCGGTGCCTCTGGCCCGACTTGATAAACCAATTGACCTTTCTTTGGAACCTAATGACGAAGAGACCGAAAACGAGGTCATAGAATTGATCTTGCAGGCCATCAAAAATTCCAAGAACGGTATTGTTCTCGCTGATGCCTGCGCTTCGCGTCATCGGGTAGTTGAAGAGACGCACGAATTGGTTGAGAAGACTCAATTCGCTGCTTATGTCACTCCGATGGGTAAAGGATCCATTGACGAAACCAGTCCTCTCTATGGAGGTGTCTATGTAGGCCGTCTATCTATCCCGGAAATTAAAAAAGCCGTGGAATCTTCGGATCTTGTCCTTAGTGTGGGAGCTTTGTTGTCGGATTTCAATACTGGAAGTTTCTCATATGAAATCCCAAAGAAGAATATCATCGAACTCCATTCCGACCATGTGAAGGTAGGCTATGCTACCTTCCCTGGAATCAAAATGAAGCTTCTTTTCCAAAAACTGTTACCCAAAATCCAACAGGCACCTACAAGAGCACCCGTACCTCGATTCATTCCTCAAATCGAACTGCCCGACTCGTCTGAAATCAAGCAAGATTGGTTATGGCCTCAAGTCTCTGAATTTCTTCACCCCGGAGACGTTGTTGTCACCGAAACTGGCACCAGCGCTTTTGGTATTAATACAACTATTTTCCCCAAGGGAGTCAAAGGTATCACCCAAGTTCTTTGGGGAGCCATCGGCTATTCAGTAGGTGCCGCTTTTGGTGCAGCTGTCGCTGCCCGCGAATTGGATCCTTCCAAGCGGGTAATTCTATTCGTTGGAGATGGCTCTCTCCAACTGACAGCAACTGAGATATCTTCAATGGTCCGCCATAATCTAAAGCCTATTATTTTTGTCCTCAACAACGATGGTTACACAATTGAGCGACTGATCCACGGTAAGACGGCCGCTTATAATGATATCCAGATGTGGAAATACACCCATTTGCTTGAGACCTTCAATGCCAAAGAATACCGTAACTACACGGTGAAGACAGTTGCAGATATCAAGAGATTGTTTGCTGATGAGAAATTTAACAAGGCCGATGTTATTCAGCTAGTTGAACTCGTCGTTCCCAAACTGGACGGACCTCATGCTCTGGTGGAACAAGCTCGAATCACCAATGAACTCAACAGCAGAGGTTAGAAAAGTGTTGATTACGGTGACATCGATATCGCTGGAGAACGCACGTTTTAATGAGTCTTTTTACCGTAGCGAAACGAAATTATTTGAATACAATGCATGTGCTTAGGCATCCCTTTTCCTCTAAATGCGAAAGCAGATCCGCAAAGTCCGTAGTTGGGACCGCAATCGCCTGGTCGTCAAGGGCGCGACGGTGTTTTCGGTCGCTCACTCTAGCGGTGAGGTCACGAGGAGTAACATATAATGGACTAATTAGGACGAGTGAGCACGGAATCAACTTCCAGGTCGGAGTTTCCAACCGTTCTCCCTAGTCGCAGGTAAAGATTGATAATGATTGGGTTCCAGGCGGTGCTTAGAGGAGGTTTAAATGATGCGAAACTGGCATATCCTCGGGGGATAGGAAGTGGTTTAATCTCCCAGGTAAAGATCATCCGGCCAGCAAGGTTGTTCAATGCTCATGCTTGCCAAATAAACAAGAATAGCTGTGGATTAATAAATTTCAATAATCCGATAAGCCGTGATTACTTGAGACGGGGTCTACTTCCTACCAATTGCTCATCGCGGCTGGGATGCCGATGGGCAAGTAGCAAACCTAGCGAGGTGGACAAGGCCAGCAAGACTACTCCCGAGAAGAGTGAGGCAAAAAACAAAAAGGTCGATCCCGATAAGCTAGACTTTACGATATTCAAAGATCTTTTTCAATATATCTGGCCGAAGGACAGCTGGTCCGTTAAGGCTCGGGTAATCTTGGCTTTAAGTCTTTTACTTGCGTCTAAGGTTCTTAATGTCGAAGTGCCATCCTTTTTTAAAGGGATCATTGATTCAATGAATATACACATCGAAGGAGTAGCGACAGTGGGTACTATAGCAGGAACAATGATCATAGGATATGGTCTTGCTCGAATTGGGGCAGCTTTCGCAGGTGAATTAAGAAATGCTATCTTTGCATCTGTGGCCCAGAAAGCCATCAGAACGGTCGCCAGGAACGTCTATTCTCATATGCTCGACTTAGATCTTAAGTTTCACTTGTCCCGTCAGACTGGAGGGTTAATTCGAGCAATTGACCGAGGAACAAGAGGTATAACATTTCTATTACAGTCTATGGTCTTCCACATTTTACCCATCACACTTGAAATATCCCTCGTGTGCGGGATCCTGACCTATAACTATGGTTCCTCTTTTGCTGCTGTTACAGTCCTCACCATGGCTGCTTACTCTTACTTTACAATTAAAACCACGTCGTGGAGAACTCAGTTCCGAAAGAAAGCCAATAAGGCTGACAATGAAGCGGCAACAATCGCTGTTGACTCTTTAATTAACTATGAAGCTGTCAAATACTTTAACAACGAAGCTTATGAAGTCAGTCGATATGATAAATGCCTTAAAAGATATGAGGAAAACTCTATTAAAATTGCAACTTCATTAGCTTTTCTTAATGCTGGCCAGAACTTTATCTTCTCGAGTGCTTTAACGTTTATGATGTGGATGGCCTGTGATGGAGTCCTCGCTGGTTCATTAACTGTCGGTGACTTGGTAATGATTAACCAGCTGGTCTTTCAGCTATCTGTTCCTTTGAATTTCTTGGGTTCTGTATACCGGGAGCTGCGTCAATCTTTGATTGATATGGAGACTCTATTCAACCTTCAACGAGAAAATGTTATGATTAAAGATGCACCAGATGCGAAACCTTTGAGATTGACCCATGGAGCTATAAGGTTCGAGAATGTCACGTTCGGGTATCACCCCGATCGGCAAATCCTGAAGAATGCATCCTTCACAATTCCTGCTGGTGAAAAAGTAGCGTTGGTTGGTCCCAGCGGATCAGGAAAATCAACTATTCTTCGTCTTCTGTTCAGATTTTATGAGCAAGAATCAGGCAAGATCTATATCGATGATCAAGATATCCAGAAAGTTACCTTGAAATCTCTTCGATCAGCCATAGGGGTAGTCCCTCAAGATACACCACTATTCAATACGTCGATTATGCAAAATATAAGATATGGAAATATCTCTGCAACTGATGAGCAAGTTGAAGAGGCAGCAAGAAAAGCGAGAATCGACGGATTGATCAAAAGCCTACCTGAAGGGGGCAATACGATTGTTGGTGAGAGAGGTATGATGATTTCTGGAGGGGAAAAACAGAGACTTGCTATTGCTCGTCTTGTTCTAAAGAATGCACCAATATCCTTTTTCGATGAAGCGGTGAGTAATTATTTCCAAGGGAAAGCTAACCTGTTAGACCTCCGCGCTGGATACCCACACCGAGCTCAGCTTAATGGCTAATATCAATGCGATCGTTAAGAGTGAAGGACGAACAAGTGTTTTCATTGCCCATCGGCTACGCACCATCATGGATAGCGGTAAGTAGACCTGTTTGCATTACTGACCTTGTCTCAGATAAGATCATTGTGTTGTGTAATGGAGCGGTTGCTGAAGTTGGCACTCATAGAGAGTTATTGGAAAAACCTGAGGGCGTTTATCATAACATGTGGAATGCTCAGGAATACATTGAAGATCATCTTGAAGAGACAGAATCGGAAGATAGCGATAGTCTTCTGGAGAAGACCAAGCCGGAAATGAATAAGGAAACCTAAGTAGTGAGAGGTGAGAGGCTCAATGAGTCGGTGACAAAGTTTGAATTGTATACTTGGGCTGTTTATATTATCATACTAGTTCTTTCTATACGTCAATAGAGGTATTGAAGTTGGTGCTATAGACAAACGTGAAGTAAATGTTAATCAGGAATTTTCACCTCGTAATCCATTCTTCCACTAGGAATTCTTACTGATAAGTCTGCATTGTCCTACGGATGATCCTTTTCTGGATGCTCCCTTTTATTGTTACCAAACTCAACTCCAAGTGTATCGCTATGTTTGATGATGAAAGAAATGGTGAGACGGACAAAGAGACAAAGGGTCGGTGACTAGACTATTAAAAATGAAAAGCTTTCTCAAAATTGAGCGGGAGCGTCCGTTTTCATGTTAGATTCCCTTATTGAAAACCTTCGACGACAGGAAGAGAGGATTGGCACCGGCAAGTGTGTAAATGAAAGCGAATATGATACCGAAGGGGACGAGAGCAGAAGTGAGAACATATGCTCTCTGTCCTCTTCAACTCAATATGACCACGGAGCTTGCACTCATGTGAAATCGCCGGGATCTTATCGAGAATCATCCTCTTCATATTATTCTAAGTCTGCGTGGAGCGCCCAAATAGATCACGATGAGCTTATGAATATATACTTGGGAAAGATGGGAGAAAAAGACTATGGTCAGAACCAATGGTCGAAAAAATCAGGAGAATCTAAGAACTCCCAGGCGAATGCGAATGGACCGAACGAAAAATCAATTATTACTCCTTACCTTGGCCAAAAATCATTAGTTTCCCAATGTTTTATCAACCAATGGACCATTATACTTGTCCTAGCATTATTCAAGTTATATTCTTGGAAATCTACGGTTAATTACTCAATAGGCTTGGCTGAAGCGACCTCGGCGAAAGCTATGCAGGCTGGTGAAAGCATGGAGAGTGTGGTAGCATCTAGTCCTCACTATTTAGCTGTAGGAATGAATAATATGATCACTATAAGTGTCAATGCTGCGGTAGAAGCGTTGGTTAATTTATTGCTATTGTCCATTTCCGCTGTCGGAGAGATGCTATTATTTTTCATTGATATGCTATTTGGAACCTACATATGTCTGGGGACCATGGTTGTTGATGGCGCTGTCAATGTTGCGGTCAATGTGACTGAAAGCATCATTAAGTGGGTCAATGGAAGTATTTCTAACATTATTGACTTCATTGACGATGACATCAATGACTTTAACATATTACTCAACAATACAATTGAATCTGCAGAGAATGTTGCTTCCTTCTTCTCTTCTAAGGACGTGGATATTCCTCAGGTGACCATTCCTTCAATTGCCTATTTAAGAAACTTTACCATTCCGTCTCAGATTGACACAAAGCTGGAAGAGCTGAGATCGTCTGTTCCAACTTATGCGGATGTGAAAAATGAAACGAAGAAAGCTGTGACTTATCCATTCAATCTCTTAAAGGTGAGCTAAGACACATTTGGGCACACTAATGTAGCAGTCGTTAGTGTTGAATTCACTTGGAAATTATTCCTTCAATTCCTCGTCTCTGTATATCCCGCCGCCTACTGTGGTAGAGATCGCTATAAGCTCTGGAGATACCACATCGTTGTTCGATGCAGCTAAAGACACAACTGATTATATTTTCCATGTCATAATAATAATGGCGATTGTTGCTGCCGTTTTGTGTGCTATAGCCTGTGCTCTTTGGGATATTTATCGGTGGAATCATTTCGAGCTTCTTTTGGCGAATCTGCGGGCAAGAAATGAAGATATAATCACTATTATTGAATGTTCACGACGTCCCCTTCATTATAAAATATTCTACTGGCTCTCTTCTCTGGTAGTTCGAGGGCGTTTTCTGACTAAACTACAGCTACCGCCTGATTCAAATCCAGATACTGGTGGATCCCCTCTTGTAAGATGGTGGTTTAGTTATTGCTTCAGTAAGAGAGCAGTTTTAATCCTGAGTTTGGCCATCACCGGGCTAATTGTCTATGGTTTTGAAACCGCACTGTTGTCAAAAATTAGCAACATTTCTTCCCTTTTAGATAGTCAATCTTCCGACTACTCAACTTTAATCAACTCTTCCTTGAACGAAAGCAAGACTATTTGGATCAACAACACGAACAATGTGCTACTCGCCGAGCAAAGTATGATTAACGATAAACTATTTGGGTGGGTGTTTAACGCGACGACATCTGTGAATAATACTCTGGAGACGTTTGTAAATGGGATCTCAGATGGGATCCAAGATGCCTTTGGTACGACAATATTCGCCAGCATTCTCTCGAGTGTTATTTATTGCCTCGTAGGTTCCAAAATCGAAAGTATTCAGGGCGGGCTTACTTATATTCACGATAAAGCTCATATCACCCTTCCATTGATAGATCCTTCGGCAGATATATTTGGTACTGCCTTTGGATCGTCTTACTCTGGGAACCCAGAGGATCTTTCTGAAATTTCCGCAACTCTTGATACTATGGTCTCTCATCTGAAAAATTCGTTATCCTCAGAACTTATTGTATCGCTTGGGTTTCTTGGAGTCTGGCTATTGGTAGTCTTGATAGCTTCTTCTAGGTGCTTTTATCTCTCATCTACCACAATTTGGTTTGATGATATCGCTCACCAGTTTTTCATACTTTTTGAGAGTCTGAATAGTTTTCATTCTCTTCTTAGAGACGTGCTTTCTCTTCGTCAGAAGTTGGATAGTGGCGCCTTCACTTGGGCCCTTCAAAGCTACCATACTCGCCTTAACAACTGGTTTAAAGGTCTTTCAGTGAAATTTTCAGCACATGCCAAGGTAATTGCCTGTCGAGCTGGTAATTTTTTCTCACGTCGGCCGGCGCGACCACCCGAAGCACCTCAAGATGATGACGATCCTCAGACTCCCTTAATAATTCCCTCTGAGATCTTGAAAACGCATTCTCAAGTGAATCGGCTCCAGGAAAGAGACTTAGCGTCGCCAACGTTTGTCCAAGATACCAAGGCTATAAGGTACGCTGATGTTGAGGATCGAGATCGATGTCTCAGTGACCGGAATCTACCAATGTTCGCTGCACCCTTCCTGGATCCCAGATTATTTAGGAGAAGTAATCAAGCAGGTCAAATTCAGAACTTTGAATAAGCTTCTGTTAGTGGTGCCTCTATGTGAATGGTATATCGTTGCATCGGGAATCCTTTGCATATATCTCAAAGACTTGGTGACAAACAACTATATAAGACCAACAAGTCCATATTACTTACGCTTTGCAGAATAATATCTTATTTCATCTTGCAGTCTATATCCCTCTTATAAAGTTAGCTAAATTATGTCATTTGCGTTTTCTAGCTGGTCGGTACCGCATCGCTGTCAGACTCGACGGGCCCGGGCAGGGAGAAAACTCAAACAAATCATACAGTTCTTAACTTCTCGGCGATCCAAGGATGTGTCAGATGTTGTTTGCAGCAAAATTGGCGATCTTTACCAGTGTGAGGTCATTTCCTCATCCAAACCGAGCTTTGAAGATGATAATCATTCTCTAAAGACTTCAGCAGAGGCCCATTCTTTTAGCCAGTCATCCCAGTCATTTTATTCTGGCTTTAATGGTGATAACTCATTTTCTAATTTTGAAAATTGCATGGATAATCTTGAATCTGCTCTCGACTCTTGGATCGGTCATCTTTATTCAAACCTTGAACCTAGTCTTTCACCCCGTTTGATTGATCTTACTACTGAAAGAAAGGAAATCATGGGGAGGGATCTGTCGAGTAAAAAGCTCGACGACTTCCACAGTCCAAGGGTAGGCTCTTTTCCAGGATGTTATGAATCTTCGTCGGATCCTTCAGAATTCTCGAGTACTTGTTGCAGTATTACTGAATGTCTGCCCTGCTCACATTGTCATACTAGTGCGAGCGTACTTTCAGACCGCAGCATTGCTAGTTCAAGTACACCTGCCTCAAAAGGATTGGTTAGTAAGGTTCATCTGAGCAAAAGAAACCAAGAGATAGCTACCATAAAAGGCAAAAAAAGCCTAGAGCGTATGAGAAAAGAGCCTTCTTCTGGACACGAGAGCAAACCGCCATCTCGCCAGCGTCCTAAAAGCGAGACAAACATCTCTAATGAAGCCTCCAACGTCTATTGCCAGGTAAATGTTGATGCTCCACGGACAAAATTCCTTAAAAGAAACGAAAACAACTTTAGAAGAGCTGACGGTGAGTGGCAAGTTCTCCCAAAAAGAAATTCGAAAGATAGCATGACGAGGCGGCCAGGGCCCAAAAAAATACCTTTGACAGATAAAAAAATCAATACAATTCAAGGATTGTGTCACTTTAAATGTGAGATGAACAGTGGACAACCACCAAAACCACCAAAACCACCAATAAGGCGCCCATCGAATAAGCTAAACTCAAAGACAAAGATGCCGATCCCTACACCGACGCCGACGGGATCTCTTCGCGATCTAAAGCTTAGAAACAAGAAAGCAAACAGGTGGCCTCAAAGTAATCATATAGACCTTGAAAGGACATTAAATTATTCACGGCAGCGCAAAACCTACCAGGAAATGCTCGATATGGGCTTTCACCTATCATTTAGAGACTACTATAGGAATGTTGGGAATATTCCTCACTCTCACCGACACCGAGCAGCCTGCTGAGGGACAGGGGACAGCTACATTCTTACGCTTAGACAAAATAACGATCCGAATTCAAAAGTACAACGTAGACCCAACAACCGGGAATATAACCGGGAAATTTCAAAACACCTGATGTAAGATTAGAAGAAAAACCTAAATACCGCTCCATCCAGGATGAAGAGTCGCTGCTCTTCTCTTCTTATCCACTCAATGACACGATTAGCATTGCTAGCTAAAGCAGACTTTTGGACATCCAACATCGAAATGCAGTATATTTCAAACATGTTGTTGAACTGAATCGTTAATTTCCTTAAAAGAGGAATAGCATACCCAAGCTATACCAGTTAAGCCTTCATATCGGGCGAAGACTACCCTTGCCGGGCATGTTGGCTGGTGGGAAAGGTGGTGCATTTTACGGTAAACCTCAAATAAACTTGCAGTTAGGCGTGTGAAGAATAAGAGACGTACCGTCTTCGCGATTCCCTGGATTGAAAATGAGGCCCGAAGCTGGGTACAACGTACTGGACGTTGGCACGCGATCTATAAACAAAGTGGCAGAGAAAAGGCGCCCTCAAGTCTTTACAGCTTGCCCTTTCTCTCGAGCTGGCAATCTCTATTGGACTGATCAGATTTGAAGCTTCCAGGTTCTAGAAAGTGAGCAATGTCAGAAAACGAGCTTTATACCTTGATGATTTCATTTTTAGACGACTGAAGTTCGAAAAAAGCATCCTTATCGGCGCTCATCAGGATCAGTGGAATGTTTTTTCGGATGAAGTAGATATAAGCGTACAGGAAACCATGAGAATTAAATTTCGGCAGGCAGATTGGAGCCCAATGTTCTTCACCATCATGAAAAGCTGTAGTGTTAAATAGCATCGAAAGAAGAAGATAAAGATCAGGGGGGTGAAGGCTATGTTTTCGGGGGCGGATCACAGAAACCAGTCTAAAATCCACCACAATGAGACCATATAGCAAAGAAGGTGACCTGCATTTAAGTAGAACCTTATTCACTGCATCACGGTATGTTTTTCGCAACCGTAAGCATTCGAGAGCATTGAATAGAGTTGGATAGGATCCTTCGGTGACGTGTTGGGCGACGGCGTTTAGAAAGACCTCAGTTCCTGACAATAAACGACGAAGATCAAATCCAGGATTACGTTCAAATAAACGTATGATCTGAGTTCGGGTCAAAGTAGAAAGAATTTGGGTATAGAGGAGGTCCAATTGAGTTCGTAGTTGGTTCTCACTTTCTCCTAACCTGCTTATGGCAACAAGAATAAGGGGTGGTTCAGCTTGAATGACAAATAAGGCAGAGTCGGTTTTAAATAAGCTCGGTATATTACCGCCGTCCACCTGGAAAACTGCCAGGATGGCTTGAAGGATTCCAACATAGGACCCAGCCACTCCATCACTTCCATGGAACGAGTAGATGAGTTTTCCAGCAGTGGAAAAGATGAAAAACTGCTTCCGATGTTTTAAGAAGACATCATGGTCTTCACTGTCATCAGCTATTTCGTCACTTTGATCTTCAATGTTATCAGCAGCCTCCGGACTAAATCTTTGGACATCCTCATTCAATATTTCATCCAATAATGAAGTCACATCACCTGTTCCCTCAACACGAAGAGATGGTAGAGACGGAGAGGGACTTGCAGCTCGAGACAGAGTTAATGCAGTTGTTGGCGTAGAATGAAGATGTAATGGACTTTGAAAGGAATTCTCGTGTTCTGACTCCGTCATGTAATCATCGACTACCCGGAGCCCTGCCATGAGCGGGAGAGCGGAGAGGATATAGGCGGAAGCAGAGAGTTGAGACTAATATATATGATACTGGCCAGCGCTGAGAATATGTACCCTTGTAATGGACCATGGGGAAATGTATACATGTCTACCATCCAAATTGAAGACAATCTGAAGAGAAGAGTTCTATAAATTACGTTCTTCAGACGTCGGTTGTGCTCAAGAGTAATGCGAAGACATCCACAATAGGCAAGCAAAGGAGCATTGGTACACGAATAGCCATTCATAAAAGTGAGTGATTTTTATAGAGAATCGTAGATGATATATATATATATAAATATGGGATCTATGGCATCTACGGAAGGTAGGAACCATGATTCAAGCGATCTATGGGATCGCCTATGCGTGACACTCAGCCTGACAACGGTTTGGGAGTGAAAGACAGGCGTGTATATATAACCAAGTTTGACCTTAATTTGGTAACTTTGTTAGTCCGCTTGGCAATTGTATGTCAGGAGTTCGAGCAGAAGGTCTTTGGGAACGGCCTTCCAACCATGGTAAGTTCTGGGTAGGATTGAGGGCTCAAGACTGACTGTCCCTCAGGTCTTGATAAGGCGGACTCCAGGACCAAGAAATATGTGAATAATGTGGAGAAAGCATTGGGAGTATTCGATACTGTTGAAGAATGGGCCGATTATATTTCCTTTCTCGGCAAGTTGCTTAAAGTATGGGACGAAAGAAAGAAGTTAATTGACTAATCGCTTAGGCTCTTCAATCGCATACTGGCCCGTTCATTCCTCGACCATTGACAGTATCTAATCGATTGGCACAATGCATTCATCCAGATTTGCCTTCAGGGGTTCATCAGAAAGCACTGGAGGTCTATAGTTATATCTTTGGCACTGTTCTGGTAAGATCATTTTGGCCAGGGCCTTCCTTGACTGGCTTTACATACAAGATTCATGAGCTAATGAATAAATAGAAAGAAAAATTGGATTCGAGTATACAAATATGGGTTCCTGGCTTATTGCCGTTGATGAACTTCGCTAGTATCAATGTGAAAGTGAGTACCTGGTCTAACTTTGCTTACATTCAGCCTCATTTATTACATATTTTCCAAACTTATGTCTTACCAATTCCTCCTATTTATCTTCAGCCTGCTGTCAGGCCCATTTTGATGTCATTAATGCCTGGAATTGAGGATGAATCTAGTGAGTCGTATGAGGCCACTTTTCAGCTGATTGATCAATTTAAAAAGCATCTAAACGATTCAACTTATTTCTGGCAATCATTCTTTTCAATCATCATCACATCAGCTGAAAGGCGTTCTGGCTGCTTAGAGTATGCCTCCAAACGTCTGCCGTGTCTGAAAATCTCGTCTTCCTCAAAGGATAAGGAAGTTATTTTGAAGGAACTTGAACCAGAAGAACAGGCTTTACTAGGAGAAGAACCAGGAATTCTTATAAGAGCTTTGTCGAAAGGGCTACAAGATGATCAAGTGCTTGTCCAAAGAGGATTCCTAGAACTATTAGTTAAACATTTTAAACTGGATAGTGCAGTATTTCAAGTAATAATAGATCCCAAGGACTTGAGACTGTTGGTCTACTCAGCTGCATCCGTGGTATTGAGGAAAGACATGTCTCTGAATCGTCGGCTATGGACATGGCTTCTTGGCCCTGAGCCATCTCCAGATCATCCTGAACCGATTAACAGAAAAGAATATTTCTCAAACTATGGTTTACAACCACTATTGGGTGTCTTAAAGTCAAATGTTTCAGACGCTTCATCAGATGCAAACCTGAAAGTCACCTCCTATCGGATTTGTCTTAGCCTGATGGATCGATGGGAGTTAGGTGAGCCGATCGTTTCAGAGCTGTTCGTTCCTATAATCAATAGTGTCAGGCAATTCGAAAACCAAGGATCCACTGAAAACTCCTTCCAAGAGATTTTACGTGCAGCGAGGGCTTTCTTCGATAGTGTAGAAGCTTCTACTATATGGGGTAGTATAATATCTGAAATTGGTAAGAATCCTAATGAAGGACTTGACTTTCTCAAGTATATTTTGGATACATTTGACGTCAAAGAAGAAGAAATGGTCATCATCCACATGCCGGTGGCTCTTCTCTACATTTTCGAAGTTCAGAGAATTGATGCAGGCTTGAATTCTGATAAGTGGCTTTCTTGTTCACGACTTCTATTGGATACCATTCCCTCTAGGGCTTTACTACCCATTGAACATGCATCGCCTTTGACATGTAAAGAGTCATCTGCTAGAGATGTAATGGATTCAATCAAGAAATTTTATTCTAGCGACTCTGACAAAGTCACTTCAGGGCCTTTTCTTCCTTCCGATCTATCCTATCTGCTCTTAGCATGCCTTACCGCCGCGGTAAATAAATCTTTGCATGAATGCGACCCTCAGCTATCCTTCGAGGCTGAGCTTCTACGGGAGCTTTATGCAAAGATTCCTGGCCAATGTCGTATAGGCGATTCTTTATCGTTGTCTCTAGATCTTCTAAGTCTAGACTCATCAGCTGTGTCTTTTTCTTTTATCAAAGGGGTCACCCTTGTCATTGTTCTTATTCTAGAATACGAGGGGACCAATGGTCAATCAATCGACTCTCTTGTCTTTCAAATTGTTTCTCTCTTATGGGAAGTTCTGAGCAGCTCTTCATCACGCTACCATGTTGAGGCGGCTAAAAGCTTAAGACAAATACAAACAACTTTAAGAGGCCATCAGATTGAGGCCTTTATATCGACATTACTCGTAAAAAAAGGGGATGATGATCTCAGTGCCTCCAGGGCATTCATCAACCTTTGGAATATTAGCGTCGATTCCTCGCAGATGGATGTTGTACTTACCAGACCATTGTTTCTTATTTTGGACTCTCTTGAATGTCCGGATTCTAAACTAAACGCAATGGTTCGGACCTGGATTGCCACCATCTACCAAGGCGGAAGCGCCAATCGACTGTTTAGTTATCTGACAAAGCCATTAGTGCACGCAGTTTTTCTTAAGCGAAAGGATCGCTTCTTCACTGACGAAGATGATATCCGAGTTACCATGTATTATGTCAAAACTCTTCTTAATGTTCTTCGGGTCGCTCCGAGGGATCTTATTGATGCTTTCGGTACTGAGCAAGTGGTCTGGGAAGGATCTGAAACCGACAGTTTTGCGCTTTTGCGAGATGATAACTCCTATCTGATTTTGACGTCTCGATTAATGCTGATCTATATATCATATGATATTTCTACTGATGCGGCGGATGAGTTAAAGACTGACTATCAGTTGTTATTCAGAGCCTCGTCCAGCCTGTTGCACTTTACCCTGCTTCACGCTGTGCCTCCTAAGGTGAACGACGCAGATATCGAGAAGCAGCTGTTGGTAAAATTGAACTCGACACTAAATACTAAAGACGAAGTTGCGCAGGTTTGCATCCTACCATTACTGCAATTGATTCTTCAACGAAGCAGTTCATCTCTTAATTCAGGATTGTATGCTTCGTTAGAATCACTTCGAAGCCGGCGCACAAATGATCAAAATGACCAAGTAAGACTCAGCGAGGACGATAACCCAGATCTGATTCAGCTCATCACCACAGGATTGGCCAATTCATCACTTTCATTAACTTTATTAGAGGCTTGGACACATTTTTTCATCAGTTGTTTGCCTTTGATCTCCAAAATCATATTCCAGGTCATAATTCATCTTGTGGACTGCCTCTGTAAGCAGCTCAATTTACAGTTTGAGGCGATAAAGGAGGATTATTCCGATCTTTCTCGGGATAGGGATGTTGGCCATGATGCGTCGTTATCGGCATTTTTTTGTCTCGCTCATGGTTTGGAATCTTTACTAAAAGCTGCACATGAAAAGTTATCCCAAGATAACATGACTTCGACTGCAGCCAAAGCATCTGGAGATCCGGGCTTCCTCGGCAGCGTTATTTCGGGGGTATTCTCCGTGGAGTCTCCATTATTAAAAAATGCCGCCATCAATAACCGACTGACTGTGTTGTTATGCTATCAGCAGACTGTAAAGTCGTGCTTTGAAGTCTGGGAATGGTCCGATCTCATCTCTACTGATCAAGCAAGGCAGACTTCCGACTCATTAGAGTCTCTGAAATGGGCATCAACGAAGATGAAATATCGAGTGAGACGAATAGTTGAAGCATTGTTTGTCTCAGAGCCCATGGAAGTTTTGGAGTCACTTTTAACTCAACTTCCATCGCCAAATCTCTTACGATTAATCCATATCCTTGATCATTCTCAACCAGCGAATATTGTCCCTCATCTATTTAACTCTATCTGCACTCGAACAAACCCTAACAGCATTGATCCTCAATATAGATCAAGTCTGACCAATGATCTCACTGACGGAGAGTTGATGGATTTCTTAATATCTTATGTGGAATCCTTAGAAGATGATGCCGTGGAAGATATCTGGGCTAGCTGCATGACTTTCTTAAGAGAGGTTACAGCGAACAGTACAGCATACAAGGATATCTTGCTTGATTCTTTAGTCTTTTCCTTTGTTGTTGGAAAAAAGGTGGACTTTACCAGCTTTGGCTCCCAGAAAAAATACCGCAAGGAGCTTTCAGATCTAATTTTGAAACTCTTGAATTTTAACTTGAATGCCCGATCTTCCTATGCCGTTAATGAAGGGAATTCTTCGAGCACTGTGACTGAGAAAGTCCAAGATGAAGACGGAAGTGGGACTAATGGCGAAGAGCCTCAACCGCTGTCTTCGAGTATGATTCTCAATAGTGGCTCCAATGATTTAATTAATCGATTGATTGAAATAATTCCAGATCTTCCGCGGGTAATGCAAGAGAATGACCGAGTCACAATGTTTGCATCTGTGGTGATTTCAACGTTAGTTACACCTCTGATCAAGGCGAAAAGCTTTCCTAATTCTTTTTCTCCTAGCATCTTGGCCTTGTTAGAACAAATATCGACGTCACCCTTCACCGCAAAAGTCTGGAAAGGGATGGTGCAAGACTGTATCTATGATTCACGCTTCTTTACCATGGCGTCTACTTCAGCCTTGTTGTGGGAGCCAATCATAAAGATGTGGTGCGACAAAGAAACTGACCGATTCACGGAACTACTCAGTAAACTGTCATCGGCTAACTCGAACGCTAACTCTTTATTCGGTTGGGCCGATCAAGAGGTTCAGAACACAATTCAAACTCTTAAGCGGGTCTCTTTTGTGATATTATCATCTGACAAGGATAAATTTGCGTTATATTCCCGAGATATAATAGGCCGGTTATCGGAAATGCTTAAATCCTGGTATGCTTCTCGAGTGAGAACTTACATCTTCATCCTTCTGCGGGTAATGCTGCTGAGGATCTCAGCAGCTAATCTCTCCTCTGTATGGACTCTTATTGTCTACGAAATCTCATCTATTCTTGACTCTATCCGGACTGCTGAGGGTTCCAAGCCCGAGAATCTACTCGCTGTCTTCATGGCATGTAAATTACTGGATACTCTCTTGGTTATTGATCCCGAAGAGTTTCAACTGTAAGTAATCTCGCAAGCCCTGAGGCATTGGTTCTAACGACAGGGATGAGTGGTTGTTTATAACTGAGTCTTCGGCGGCCATCTTCAAGTCTTCGATGTCGTCGGATCCGCTGGCTATGGTGGATTATCTTGCAAAGGAGTCTCCAGAATTTTCGCGTCCTGTGAAATCTGTAAGTTATTTCCATCTTGTCGCCGAGCTAACTAGATAAAGTCTTTGATTGCCCAGCAGAACACATCAGGTCGATCGCCTTTGCTCACTGGCCACTCCATTTCTTCGCTTTCAGAACTTTCCATCTTCTTCACTCATCTCAGTCTATCGACTTACGAACGAACATACAGTCTTGCCTCACCTGACTTGGCTGAATGTGAAAGACAAGTACTTGATGATATCTTCTTTACATGATCCAACCTTGCGACAGGTTACAATGCTCTAGTAATATGTACAAAATGTGCAAATTATCTTCTTGACAGTAGTAATGTTTCTTTTTTCCACACCCACTGCAAGCTTTCTGGCCTGACATGCCCTTTTAAACTATTATACAGGAAGAAGAAAAATCATATAATACAGCTAAGATGCACGCCGAGGTTCCTGGTCTCGTCGAATTTCATATATGCTCAACACTTCCCATCCCGCTTTCCGTCCACTGACCTTTTCAAAGATCCAACCGCTTGGAGCCATCCAGGTGCTGATATCTTGAGGCTTGTTACTGGCACAAAACAGAATCAGTGCTCGGCCAGCAGGAGAGAGGATTCGATCCAAATCTTTCAATAACTTCCATGTGATCTCCATGCCTTGCTTGCCTCCCAGAAGGGCATGGTCGAGCCAGTCATTGTCTTGAGGAAGACCTGGGGGGGCTTCACTGGGAACGTAAGGAGGGTTGAACAATAAAAGGTCAACGGAATGGTCCCGTATAGAAAACGTCAAATTCATTCGCAAAACGTCATAGAATCCCGAGCAACTGAGTCTGCAGGAAGCTCGTGCGGTCTGACAGGCAAAAGGATTGATATCACTACAGAAGATCATGGGATTAGATAAAATAGACTTTGCCAGGAACGCAGACACTATTCCAGAACCACATCCGACCTCTAAAACCACCGAACCCTGAGGTAAGGCCTGCCTTAGTCTCGTCTGGAGAACCTCCAAAGCATCTAAGAAGAGAAAGGAGTCTTCCGCAGGTTCGTAGACTTGCGAATGATCGAAATTAGGAAGAACAGGAGTAGGAAACATGCCAAATCACCGAGGATCGGTACATTAACCTGACGTAGCTGTTTTTATTATGGAGCTATTGTCAAGTCACCGATCTTTGAGCAGATTGCGAGAAATCGGAAGGTCGTTACTGTAGCGGTTGCCATTAAAACGCTATTAACGGATATGCTCGCTCAATCCTACAGCTATTGCGCGTATCTTGCAGTGAAAGCGAGAGCTCTCTCTTTGTCATATTAATATGCGACCTACTCCAGCTTGGTTGTATCTTTCTGAAGGACATTCACCTGGCATTTTTCATGAACTTGCTCTTTAACTGAAGGCCGATATTCGATCTGATCAAGGCTATCTATCTCCTTCACTGAACATGGCTGCACT
Organism: Trigonopsis variabilis; assembly: GCA_003707065.3. Classification (NCBI taxonomy): domain Eukaryota; kingdom Fungi; phylum Ascomycota; class Trigonopsidomycetes; order Trigonopsidales; family Trigonopsidaceae; genus Trigonopsis; species Trigonopsis variabilis. Next base: position 315,673 of record PPXM03000008.1, on the reverse strand, counting down.
ATGAGTGGAGTATGATTGATCTCCACGCATACTTATTTAGCCTCTACAGAGAGATAACATATATAGGCGAGGGAATCTTAGATGTTTAATTGAACAATAAGGCTAAATTTATGAGTAAGCGGGAGGATTAGAGATATCCATGGCATGGTCATTTCCTATGTTGGGATCTACTGCAACCTTGTCCTGATACTTGTATGATGGCATTATATTATGCCAATGGTGCTAACCCTTTTTATTTGTAATATTTTAGCAAAACGCCTTGGTTGGCTTTCTTCGAGTATAATTCAGATCTGTTTCTATTAGCCTGAACTTAGTTTATGCTTTTCTAGTGATTGCCTCTACATGACGGGTGCTGACTGTCTGCATGCTTTAGCACAGCTTTAGTAACTGCCTCTGCAACCATGATTTACAAAACTATTGACAGCCATAATGTCTCTAGATGCACTCATGAAGACGCGTAGACTACATTCATTGTTACCGAGAATGGACGCATTGAGGCCGATCGGGTTTCCTGTAACTGTGAGGACAGTTTTAATAGACCAAGTAATTCTAGAGGAAGAGCGTAAAGTGAAAGAAGAGATTGGTTATAATTAAGGTAGAAAAATAAGGCAGATTTGCCAACGATACTTAAAAATCTTGTTTCACGTCTTCCCAACCAAGAGACGCTAAGCGTGATAATCATTCTGAGGTAGCGGTCCTAGGTGCCCCACTAGAAGACTGCACTTTTAGACAAGGGGCTGAGACTGATCATAAAGACTTAACAAAGTTGATCAAGATGTCGATGATAAAAGATATATTTAGTCTTGATACTCTTGATTATCGATTGACTAGTGGATCGGCCGCCAGTAAGGAGGACATCTCCAAGAAGGCACCTCAAAGTCGATGGGGAACGAGAGAGTTTCAATTTTATTATCTTGTTTTCATCATTGTTATTCCCTTGATGTTCTTTGGAGCTATCTCAGCAAGCACAGGTAATAGAAATATCTGAGTAGGGGTTATATTGACATTGAAGAAATGAATCCCAACTATCCCCGGTTTAGTCCTTTACTCAGACGAGGATGGCTTTTTGGGCGCAAAGTGGTACGGAGACTGTTCTGGACTGTGAATTAATTCTTTAGGATAATTCTGACAGTCAATATGCTACGTTTCGAAATAATTTGGAAGCTCTGTTGATAGTACTGGTCTTTCATCAATTGTTGAGAAATACAATCGGACGATTTGTTTCCCGACTTAATTTTGACCTTGGCTTTGATTTAGTTTTCTTATTTGGGCTCCACGGTACTGGGCTATTCAAGATGTTATTGATTTTCTTTATTCATTTCTATGTGATTCATCGTCTTTCAGGGCTTAGTAGGGTTATTTTCATTTGGACTTTTAGTGTGGGACTCCTATTTATCAATGAATGGACTGAAGGGTTCGATTTTGCTTATTGCTGTCCTCAATTGCGCTCTTTGGTAGGTCGAGGTTTTCGTGATTCCAGATTAATATCTTTTAGGATTTTTTCAGAGGAATCATGCCTAGATGGCAGGTCCATTTCAAGTTTTGCGTGTTGAGAATGATCAGTTATGGGATGGACTATCACTGGAGTCAAAGGACGACCAAAACTAGCGAAGCAAGTGAGGACTCTCTTCATGGACTAACCAGCTTTAGAAACTTAATATAGACGGAGTCAACGTGTCTGAAAGGGAAAGAGTTGACTTGCCCTCTGAAGCTAGGCTTTATGGCTATAAGCAACTAGTTGCTTACTGCACATATTGCCCACTTTATTTAGCAGGACCAATCATCACTTTTAATGATTATATTTATCAGACTACAGCTGCTAATCAATCTTTCACTAAACTAAAGCAGACTCTCCTTTATGGGCTGAGAGTTGGTTTCGATATCCTGACCATGGAGGTTATATTACATACCATGTATGTAGTGGCTGTTTTCAAAACTAGAGCTTGGAATGGTGATTCGCCCTTCCAACTCTGTATGTTGGCTTATTTCAACCTCATAATTATCTGGTTAAAGGTAAGTGCCTCATTTAAACTGCTTGATCTAACTCTAGCTTCTTATTCCGTGGAGATTCTTTCGCCTCTGGGGCCTCATAGATGGAATAGACTCTCCAGAAAATATGCTGCGTTGCATGAGTGATAACTTCTCGGCAATGGGATTCTGGAGAGGTTGGCATCGGAGTTTCAACAGATGGACAGTTCGATATATCTATATCCCACTAGGTGGTTCAAAGCACAATCTACGAAATATGGTACTGGTTTTCACTTTTGTGGCACTCTGGCATGACATTCAATTGAAATTGCTCATGTGGGGTTGGCTGATTTTCCTTTTTATCCTCCCCGAGGTCATTGGTAAATCAATGTTTCCTGAAGCGAAATGGAATAATTCTAAATATTATCGTCATCTATGTGCATTTGGTTGTGTCTTTAATATATGGTTGATGATGGTTGCTAATTTAGTCGGGTTTGCATTGGGCTGGCAAGGTTTAAAAGCTTTAATGAGAGACGTCTTTGGCACTGGCCAAGGAATCTTTTTCTTTCTTACCTCTTGTCTTTGTCTTTTTGTCGGAGTGCAGGTCATGTTTGAGATTCGCGCGTCGGAGGCGCGCCGGGGAATCAATCTCAGGTGCTGATAAGCACGATTGAAGTTAGATCTTATCGTTTGAAGCAGATCCGCGATACCTGCAAAGGTTCCAATAGGCTTTCCAAAAACGGTAATTTGAAAGGGCAACGGTGATGTACGTCCGCGGTATTCGTGTCGCGCGTGTCGGTCGTTGCCACGCATCGAACCTCAGGACCCCCATCACTCCCATCACCACCCAGAGGTCTCAATCTGTGAGAGTGCGGGTCACGTCTCATGGACCCTTCGACTAGTCCTAAGCATGAAAAAGACTTGAACCCTTTGGAAGCGGCCAAAATAAACCAAGACCCGGATCCTAGGGTCCATCAACTAGCGTCGACGTTGAAGACGCGCCTGTCACTGGCCATGGTCAAGGTCCAACACGGATGGACGGAACGGTCTCTGGGGGACCTTGAGGCAAAGCAGATTAATTCGTCTCGATCTCCGACACGTCATCATGAACCTTCGACGCCTCGTCAAAGCCGAAAACATCGTGGCATCGCCTCGTCGGCTTCAACTCCTGCCCTTCGTTCCCCCTCGCGGCACCGAAGGACATCATCGGAACCAGGAATAAAGACACCAGCAAGGTCGATTGATATTGACGCGACTCCCTATTCTCGGCCAAGGGATCTTTCACCATTACAAGACCGCTTCCGACAGCCTACGCCCGAGACTCCGGAACAGTCTAGGAGACCTATAAGCACATCATATGACGACGCAGAGGCGGTTGAAAGCTTAATCTATTTGAGCAGCCCTAGGAAATAAGTTGGAAAGTGGCTTTAGTCTGAGACTTTGGATGTTCAAAACGACGTTTGGTAGGAATGGATGACTTATTGATCTGGTTTGTAAATCGTTATCTTGATGATAATAAGCATGAGATGGAAGGAAAGATGGAAGGACATTACAATGGATTGCTGGTTGGTCTAAACACTTGCTGAGTATATGTTATGATAACGGGGTGTGTGGATCTGAGCTTAGACTTGAAAAGATCTAGTCTCTGTAGTTGAGTCAATAATGCTTGTAGTTTGGACGACCTTCAGCTCGGCGCAGGGTGTTTACACGGGCGTGGCTTTGAGTCTAGACGTCAGATCCAACGGTCTAGACCAGAACTGCTAAATAGGATGCTAACACCCCCGAACTGTAGTGCAGCTTATTGCCTGAGATAAGGGACAAAGTGCTAGCAGTTGCATCGCAATGGCTGCGCGTCTCTAAGCTTAAAAATTGCATCTAGTGTAGCAGATGCGGAAACTACGCCTACGAAAGAGTCTCACATGTGACGGTTAAGGACAATCAAGACATCATGAATGTGCAGAGTAGAGAGTTATCAGCTATGTTTTACCAACAATGCAGTTGAAAAAAGTTCTTCATCCAGGATCTCCCCAAATTTGCAGAACCTTACACTCTGTGACTTTTTTGAATCGCAAAGAGCCGACCTCAACACGAGAGCTTAGGTTTAAATGTTGGCGAAGAACAAGGTTGAGCTATCGTCACGCGTGAGAGACAATGTGACACCTGACTTTCTGACGGGCTTGTTGCGCAGAGCCGTTTGTTTCCCAGTACTGAGGAGGTAACCCCCAGAGGCGCACTTGCAAGAAGAGACCATGTTGGTTGCGGAAGACCAGATACCGGCATTGAAACAATGGCTTTCGAGTAAAATCACAGCAGTCTCAGATGTCGATCCTGAGATTCTGTCGGAATATATCCTGGCTTTAATTAGCCATGATGATAACCCAGAGGTGATTCGAACTTTGTGTAACGAGCAGTTAAAAGATTTTCTCTACGATGGTAAGACCAATTTAAATATATTAGAAGAAGTTAACTAGGGCAGAAACACCAGCTTTTGTATCAGATTTGGTCGATGCTATTACGGTAAGTATCCTCATGAGGTCATTCCGGCTAACCTTATACAGACAGGATCCTACCAAGCATCAAATGGAACGACCACAAGGGCAGCAGATGGTCTTATTCCCACAAAACCATCGGGATGGCCAAGAGACGATACCAGATCGCACCAACATGGGGGGTCATTTGGGCGAGGACGCGATCGTCCCCGAGATCGACGTTATGAGACACCTAGGTGGCTACTTGAACGATCGCCCATGTCGGCTCTGAGACCACCGTCTCCGGAAGCTCGAATCTTGGTCGTAGAGCACATTCCTCAGGAAAGACTCGACGAGCTGAGTATCTATGGTTTCTTCTCGCAGTTTGGGACGGTGATCAAGGTCCAAATTGATCAAGATTTACGATTGGCAACGGTTGAATTTGAAAATCACCAACAGGCGTACGATGCTTGGGTTAATCGGGATTCTATTTTTGGAGATAGAAATGTCAGGATATTTTGGCGCTGTGAACCCGAGAAAGATCGATATGCTAGTTCTGGTCATCGGGATGGACAAAGTCGGGAGCAAGCCCAACCAGAAGTCACTCTGAATCCTGAAATGGCTGCCCAGAAACAAAGAGAATTCGAAGAACGACAGAACAAGCTGCAGGCTCATAAACAGGCCCTTGAAGCATTGGAAAAGCAGAAAGCGGACTTGTTATCGAGACAAGCTGAACAGTTAGCCTTGATGGAGAGGATAGGCCAGAAAAAGTTGTCGACTGATAGCCAATCGAGCGATCCACCTCAGAAATCAGAAACCACAGCCCTTTTGCGTGCGCAACTTGAAACTCTGGAAAAGGAGGCGTCGAGTTTAGGGATTCAGAACTCTACTTTTGGAAGAGGGCGTGGCCGTGGCCGTGGAGGACGAGGGTTTACACGGGGAAGGGCTTACCATCCATATAGCAGAGGAACGTCCAGAGGTAGGGGATCTTATCCTAGACAGAGCTTTGATGCGAGAAAATATAATCTTGATCTGAGGACAAAAAAGGTTCTCGTAAGTAATCTGAATCCCGGACAGACGGAACAACTGGCCAGTATTCTGCTGGGTTTAGGCGAATACGAGTCTCTGGCTGACCAGGGGTCTGATAAAGTGGTCACATTTCGCGATCGGCCGACGGCCGAGAAGTTTATGCGACTAAAAGAGAGACTACCCGATTTACCCAGTGTGAAACTGTCTTGGGATGAAAGTGGGGCTGGATCCATACAAAAGACTTCAGCAATAACGGACACAGCAATGGACGATCAGTGAATAAGCGTGTACGATAGACAACTCTCCATTGACGATCATTCTAACGTGTAGAATGGTGGAAGTGAATAAGGGAAAAAACAGAAAGCTTTCTGGTTGAAAGCTCAATCTTAGTCATCTACAGTCATTCGTCATATAAAGTCTCATTATTCTCGTATTAATCATCATTGTTTACTCCCTTCACCAGCCGCCCACTTATGAATCGAGCTTGCGGACCAATACTGGCGGTCATCGCTTGATTGCCGGCTCCTCTGGCTTCTCGCATTTGCTTCTCTAGCTCGAGCTCGAGCTAGAGATTGGGCATGCTCAGCATTATGACTTCCGTCGTGAGATAAAAGTCCATCCTCACTACCTAAAATAATCAAATCGTTTGAACCTTCTTCACCAGCACTGGTCTCTGTGTCAGACTTAGTATCGAGCTCCCATGCGGCAAGAGAAGGACTCGATAAGAGATGAGAATTCTTGAAAGTCGATGAACTTTGAGGACGAGTTACCGATTCATGAATATCGAGACACTCTGTAGAGGGACGGGGGAACGATAACCGGATGGCCGATTGATTTTCAGCGTACGTATTCAACTGATCTCTCTCAGCATCTTCCAATGCTCGATGGCGCTCTATGGTTTCCATGGACTCGTATAGATCATCGGACTGACCAATAGATCTTTCCGATGAACCTGAAGGAGTTTCTGTTGGGACTTTGTGGATTCGGCTAGAATCTGACAAAGGTCTGCTGCTTTCTCGCTCATTTGTCTCAGCTACCAACGATATTGATGCAGAGTCCTTAAGCAAAGGAGGCTCGTGCCACCTCAGATCGGCACCGTCAGGCAGTCGCGGGTGCACTGCAATCATTTCAGGACCTCTTAGGGGTCGGCCTTGACCGGCAAGATCTGACGAAGAAGAACTTGAACGAATCATACCTGTACGTCTGACAGCAGTGCTTTCATATGCTTGATAAGCTGTCTGCTGACCAGCAAGCAAAATCATCCAAGCTTCCTCCTTCCTCACTTAGAACCACTGCTAATGCTTCTTGAATATCTGGGTCTAGATTTGATAACACGTATTCCGACCGTTCCATTCTGCCAACATTTGAATCCGAGGAAGCAATCTGGGCTTCAATGGCGTATGCTGCATTATGAAGACTCTGGGCAAAGTACTGAAGTTGCTGGCGCAGACGTTCTCGATTAGAAAAACAAGCAACTCCCACGCCCACAGCCGCAGCAGCGGCAATTATACCAACTTGCTATTAGTATTATTCTTCTCATCAATACTCACTATGCGGAGGCATCAGTGGCGGAAGGATGGCTCGTTGGGAGTTACACAGATTTAACGAGATGAGCCGGAGATGAGGTCGATTACGTGGCCAGCCTCAAATAGATTTTCAGTTGAATCTGCTCAGAGAAAAGCAGCTGCAATAGAATGGCATACATACATACATTACTACACACACTAAAGAGTCCTACAAACACCTGAGAAAAGGGGGGAAGTAGAATCAATCTCAAGAACGATCGCATTTGTCACGAACCCAAGAATGTCCCACTTAACCCATTATTTATATACCGGTGGTCCAGCCGGTTTGACTGCAGGCAGTCGCTATAAACCCAAGCTCACAGAAAGTCAACAGTCCAAACAAGAACGTGCCAAATAATTCACTCAAACCACATAAAAACAAGATCCCTCAAGATACAAGCCAAATTCATCCGTTGCTATCTATATAATAAATTCTCTCAAAAATAAAACAATTCATTGTACGCGAACCTAGAAAGAGTGCATACTGCTTTTAGGTAATGGCATAATCATGGAAAGGGCAATAATAAAACCGAAACTTTTCATAGAAGTTACCGACTCTAAATGAGGTGGTAGATATCAAAGCTAAAAGAAGCCAGCATTTGACAATTCATGTATGAAAGGAAGGTGCGACGATGCGACAGAATAAAGTAATTGTATCGGGGTTATTCTTAACGATGCAATACCAGGTGTAATAGATATCATCAAAAATGTAAGCAGACTAAGCTTACTACCAAACTCTAATAATGGTACGCTGTTCCAAAGACGAATAATAATCAAGCTTAAAATGACCAAAGGGAGGAGAGTCGTATGGAAACAAAGGGAAGGGACGACGATGAATCAACATATCGATAAATGTTCCGTGATATGCAACTAAGATATCATTAACCCGTGATGGATAGGAAATTCATAATTTGGAAGGGTAAAACGTGGCGAATAACCATTGAGGTATTCGTGCATTAAATATATTTATGGCGGCTCCAAATTAATGACGAAGATAGGTGAAATAAGCACTTTTCAACTGCGCAACAGCGCATTGCAAACAAATCAACTCATACTTTAGGCGAGTCGGTGAGAGAAGATGTTGTATGCTACGGTGGCAATATGTGACGTTTATATAGCTTGTTCAATTACCCGGCCTGCACCAGCCCCTCTTTCTTTTAACGTATATTATCGTCCCTATCAGAGTTGGACAACGTGGAAACTTCATGTCCAGAGATCACTCCATACAGCGGTTTTCCGCACAGCGTTGGTGTAGCCTTCATTATACTGTATCCAAATCCGTATCGATTCTTTAGTGAAGAGAGCTTGCTTTTGGTGGGTGGTGTCTGTTTCACCAGGCTTCAGTTTCTTAGCCTTTTTTTGAAAAAAGGAGTCTATTGCGACACGCTTAACTTTCCTGGTCTCTATTTGCTGCGCAAAAAGATCACAATTAGTTTGAGGGTTAGGTATGGTAGGAGACTGACCCGTCTCTCTGGCTAGGTTTCCTCCACAGCGCTTGAGCTGCTGTTCGCTAGTTATCTTAATTTTTTGAACTTCATACTCTTGTTGACCCATCACTCGAGTCGAGAACTTGCCGTACCCAATCAAGTTCTTTCTTTGTTGAGTAAAACATGCGATGTCCTGCAAGGGACTGAAGGTTAATAAGAGAGGTCAGCACGATTATACTTACGGGTCCAAAGTCCAGGCGTAACCTCCAGTGTCAAGATTTTGTCTCAAGAAGCGTATACCAGTATCAATCATACAACGGGTACAGTGAGCTAGAAGCCGTTTATTATGCTCGTTTCCTCTCGAACCACTACCCATGACCATATGCGAATCAAAAGCAATTATATTGCAGACATAAGGGATGAAATCACTAGACATCGTACTAGTTGGAATAGTTCTTTGAATATTTGGAGCCGTATTCTTCAGAAATTCCTGCAGTATATCTTTGGTAGCTGCCATATTCTCTCTAGCTTCAAAGTCTTCAGAAAGAATCTTTGTTTGAATCGATTTACCTAGGAGGTACATGTCTGGATTCCTAAATAGAGTATGGAAAGCTAGTGGAGTGAAAGCCAGATAATTTGAAAGTTCCCCAAATTGCTTCTGGTACAATGCTTGAGTAAAGCAATCCTCGAGCCACAGCCACTCGGATACCGTGTTGGGTTTAAGCATCATATCATCTTGATATCTAATATGAGGGTATGCCGCAAAGCATGACAGAGATAGTTTATCATACTCTCCAAATCTCTCAATAATTGTTTCCATTGCTTTGCTGTCTTCTTCAGGCGTCCTGTCGAGTCTCCTAGTGAAGATTTCGTTCACAACGCTATTTCTATCAGCACCTATATCCCGCACATCCTCATCAGAAGATATTGGTTTCTGATAATTATGGTAGTTGAATTGTAGGCTATTTAAACAACTCCGTAGGTCCCCTTGATGAAGCTCAACCATCCTGGCTAATCTTTTGGCATCGATGGCGACCTTCTCATTGTAGCAAACTTCTCGAAGTCGATCAACAACTCTTTCGGTAGGGGGTTGTTTGCAATGGACAATCTCACAGAGGCTCCTCAGATTTCGGAGCGAGGGAGCATATGCATTATTGCAAACAGCAATTATTGGTCGAACTAGTAGTTTGTTACTTTTGCGTCTCTTTTTTCCGCTTTGTGGTCGGCCGTATTCCTGGCATGTCTTTTCATCTTTGTGAACTAAATCTGCCAGCAATCTGATAAACCCAGTTTCCAGACCACCGTCAATCTCATCAGCAATAATACAAACAGGTTTTCCTCCCATTCTATGGGTATAAAGAGCAGTAATAACCTTTTCCTTGACATGAGGTCCCGCTCTTTCATCACTAGCATTGATTTCCATAATGTCATATCCAGCCTGCCGAGCTACTAAGTGAGCCAGGGTTGTTTTTCCAAGACCTGGAGGGCCATGCAGAAGTAATATTTTCTTTTCTGGTCGCCTGAGGGGATCAACGTTTGTAGAAACCACCCCATTGGTTGGTATGAACTTCCTGGAGGATATCATGTCTCCAATATCTTCATTCCAAACAGCCTTATCCCAGTTTTTTAACCATTTCATTACTTGGCGATGGGTTCGCTCGTCACCTGCGAGATCAATCCAAGCCTTGGGCCGCCATTTTTCACACCAGAGGTCTCCAGTCTTTTTACTGGCTGGATTCTGGGGAATAGCGTCAGCATCGGACGACTTGGTATTCTCTTCAATATCCAGTGTTGCTAGGATTTCGCTTACATCAATCCCATAGTTTAACTGTGTAACGCTCTCATTAACTGAGACCAAGGAGGAATTCTGAGTCACTCGTCTATTTCGGATGATAGCAGCTAGAGAGCTGGCATCCCTTGTACCCATCTCTACCCGCTTCAAAGGGACTTTGATCTTTTTCCCGCTACTAAGAAGAACAGTCTTGGAAAAGATATTGGAGGTGTCATTATCAAGAGCACGAGAGGATGTCGGTTCTATGATAGGATCAGGAGTATCCAATTGAGGACTCCACGTAAAACCTGCGTCATGTATCTTGGGTTCGTCGATTTGCAGCAGATCAGTAGTTCCTCTCTCATTCCAATCTTCTAGTGAGAACGGGTTCCCGTTCATGTTTCTCTTGTGAAGAGGGACAACCTTGAATATTCTCTCATCCAAAGAATGGCTGTCTCATGAGTTAGCGATAAATCTGACAAAATGACCGACGTACATGACTTTTTGGGTGATGAACCTCCTTCAGAGTCCGAGTCAGAAGGATATTCTAATTCATTCGAGAACATTTTATCATCCGTTCCAATGACATTATCATGACGGCCAATGACTTCCATTGAAAGTTGATTTAGTTTCAGTTTGATTATCGAACGCGTGTCACGAAACTTGCTTCACGTGACAGATACTCCCAACTATGTAGCGGAAATGCGAAATGTGTTACGAATCCGTCGTAACGAATCCACCTCTCTCGCCAGCCTTCGAGACTGGGCACTACGAATGAGGATCAGGCCATTCGTTAGACCATTAATCAGACCTTTACTCGGACCACTTTGATGATGACCTGAACTTATTGAATCTATTTAAGGATGTACCTAGTAGTAATACGAACAAGCTTCCTTTGGTGATTACACTCGCTGGTAGCAACCTCAGTCTAGACTGTTACAAAATGTGCCATCTATCTGTGGCTATTTAGGCGAAATTACAGGATTGAGAAATCAGTCTAAATTATTATTATATGCTGTAATTACGAATGAGATGTTATAATGGATGCTGCAGCTGTATATTTATGTCTGTATCCATTCCAACACAAACCCCATGATTAACTAGAAGCCTCCACTCTTTTCATGTCACGGAGCACAATTTCATTAAAGCGTTCTGGATTGTCCAAGTACACGTGATGGCCGGCCTTTGGAACAATCTCGAAATTAGCTTCCTTGCCCATACTGGTCAGCCGCGAGACGGCGCTTCGACCTGCAGCCTCTTCCATCCAATCATGCTCACCATAAAGCCAGGTTGTGGGGCAAGAAACTCCCTGAAGCCTTTCAATAAGAGGCAGGCGTGCATATGCACCGGGTGCAAGAATATAAGGGAGGCAATACTCGCCAGAGCCTCTCGCGGAAAAGATCTTGTACATATAGTCATGCAGTACTCTTCGTTGATCATCAGGTAAAACCGAAAACCGTCGCGACGTCCAGAAAGAGGCAATTCTAGGTCCTAGAGGACCAGAGTTTCGTACAAACGAGAAAGGGCTGATATTTTTCTCCCAAAGGAAAACAGCCCAAGGTGGAATTCGCCGACCTCTTCCTGAACGAGCACTCTCATCGATAGAGCTCGAACCATTGATCGCTTCATTCTGGCTCTCTAGAACCTCAGCTTCTATATTGGTTGTGATGGGAGTATCTAGAGGGGGGTCATCAAGGCTATTTTTCTCGTAAGGATTATGAGGAACTCCGACTGGAGAAACCAGAACAAGACGGTTCACCCGCTGAGGAAATTTCTGAGAGTAGACAAAGCCTAAATATGCACCTAAGGAATGAGCCACAAGAGTGAAATTTTCTATATTTCTTTGTTTTCGCCATTCCTCAAGTGCATCTATGAACCAGTCTTCTGCTTCATGAACCTTGCCCTCCGCGGAACGGGCTTTAATGCTAAATTTTGGCCGAGATGATCTACCATAGCCGAGTAAATCTAAAGTATGCAAAGTCCAGTTGGGTCGGCTACTCAGAGCATCCAGATTTCGATAAAATAGGGCTTTGCCTGCTCCGTAACCGTGAACAATCACCAAATGATTATCCTTGACATCAGAGACGTTATCTTTGCGGCTGATACAAAATTCGCTAATGAATTTGCCATCACCAATGCCCACATCTTTGACTTCGCTATGACGGGTGGCATCATCGGAGGGATAAAAAGGAAGCAGATTCCACACCCGGTTTTCGGCATCGGCTAGAGACAGAGAAGAAAACCATTGCCAAAAAGCTTCTTTATATCCAAGAGACTTCGTCAGGGAGGTGCCTTGGCCTTGGCTACTTGCAGAAGTTCCAACCTCATCAGACGATGGGATAGGTGCTGTCATAGGACGGAGACGCCTGGACGTGGTACGGGCAGCAAAACGAGGAAGAGAATGCGACAGTAGAGTTATGGTGAGGATAAAAACAAGGTAAGTTCCAAGCCTGTAACTGGCTACACTTGAATCTTGTCTGCCTGTTCACGTGTGGTGCTGAGTGCTACACTCTGTCACTTTATATCCTGAAGGTGATGACGTGGCTGAGATCGTGAAAGCCGGCGTCAATGGCCCAGTAACGACCCAAACAGGCTCTCACGGTTTTTATTATTTGATAAGGCTTGCATAGAGGCAGCCAATCTGATCGCGGGCTTCTCCAAAGGAATATTATAAAACCCATTTCCCTGGTTCTGCCTTCCTTGGTGTTGCCAAGATCGCTGACGAGAAAGGTCCGGATCTAAAGATTTGCTCCTCCGACACTAGAGCAACTTATCGCCTTAGAAGCGACATTGTGTAGGATAAAAAATTATCAACCAAAGTAAAATGAATTCACTGATTATCCTAGTTTAGCCGATTAGATAACAGTTTCCCGGTGGTCTAGCTTATCTGTGGAGCCACGAGGACATAACTGCAGGATGGGATATCATTGCCTTATAAAAGAAAAGAAGATAGATCAAATAATCTTTACATCAAGCATGTTTTATCCTGCAGACTGCGGTTAATGCGAATAGTCACTTCTAGAGAGGTCAATTTATTCTTTTAGCATAGCGTTTACGTAAATTTTCGGGGTTCGAAATATAGAAGATGTAACTAAAAAATAAAATAAAGAATAAAAAAATATAAAGAAGGATAATATATAGAGTTAATTTATACTACCGGTCAAGATGCTTTTCCTTTTTTTTTTTTAGATAGCACATTGAACAAATAGACGTGTTTGAAGAAGGGTCTCTGTAGCAATTGCTCAATCGGAAGTGCAATTAGCTAAGCCCTTCTCTGTCCTACTTGCAAGGGCTCTAGATAAGCACTTTATTATTCTCATCAACTATTGGCTGACTTTAAGACATGTATGAGCACTTGTGCCTGTTCTACAGAAGCAAGTTGTCAATCCGTTCCAGCAGCCGCTACAAGTTATACAGAATGGCTTTAGCAACCAAGACGACTGTCGAGATCATTATCGGGCATCTGTCTTTTCCGACTTAAAACAGGCAATGGCTGGGTCCTTTAAAAGATTATTTGTCAGTTAAAGCATCACTTTGTATTACAGCTTTGGGTCGCCTCACAAGACAGAGAGAGTTAATTACCTTTATCTCAATCGAGCTACAGACGGAGGAGGACGTCACGTGCAATCGCCCAATTCTTTCCTCCGGAGGCCTCCCTTAACCATTCGTCATGATTCGTTTGACAGGATCTCGCTTAGCTACCAGAGCTTTTCAGTATCGTACCTTCTCAGTTTCTCGACAATTTCGATTTGCTGAGCCTGCTGCTTTACGAATTGGCAGCACTGCTCCTGATTTCAAGGCTAACACCACCAAAGGATCGGTTCAGTTCCATGATTACATCGGCAACGACTGGGTGATTTTTTTCTCCCATCCAGCCGATTTTACTCCTGTGTGTACTACAGAGTTGGGTGCCTTTGCGAAACTGGAGCCTGAATTTAACAAACGAGGAGCCAAGCTCATTGGTTTATCGGCAAATGGTGTCGAGAGTCATGAAAAGTGGGTTAAGGACATCGAAGAGACTTCTTCTAGTCGCGTAAATTATCCTATTATTGGCGATGCCGATCGTAAGATCGCCTTGCTCTATAATATGTTGGACGAGGACACGTTCAAGAATATTGAGAAGATCCCTGTCCCAGCTGCCGTGCGATCGGTGTTCATAATCGATCCCAAGAAGAAGATTCGTACCATCATTACTTATCCTCCTTCCGTTGGTCGCAACACTGCCGAGGTACTACGAGTCTTGGATTCGCTCCAGTTGGGAGACAGAGCCGGCGTGGTGACTCCCGTCAAGTAAGTTTTCGGTCATGAGAAGTTTAAAGCTTACATTATCTAGCTGGACTGTTGGTGAGGATGTTATCATTCCTCCTACAGTCAGCAATGAGGCCGCTAAGGCCAAGTTTGGTGAATTCCGCGAGGTTAAACCGTGAGTAGCTTGGAACGAAAATGATTAACACTATAGTTATTTGCGCTATACCAAGCAACCTGATGTGTCGACTAAGAAAGCGGCCATCTTCCCTTTCAAAAGTCAGTATTTTCGGTGGCAACCCGAGTTTACGTTTCTCATTTTGCTGATGCTTTTTGGTTCACAGGCTCTTAGTGTAAAGTTGTTGCAAGATCAACACAGTGATCTCGACCGTGATCTTGAGGCCCGAATTGCGACGTTGAAGGATGTGATTGAACGGTAGGAAAAGGAGTAAATGTAGCTGACTACAGACTTCATAGAGGCGAACAGGTTGATGTAGCAAGAGAATTGGGTACAGGAACTCCCGAGGCTGAAGGGCAATGGGAAGCGCTCTTGAGTCAGATCGAACAAGATGACTTCTTATTAGATCAAAGGAGCCCCCAGACCAAGGCCAAAGAACGAAGCCGGTTTGAAGACCATCCCGAATCATCATCTAATCTACCGTCTGAGAGTGTGTCCGCGGACAAGGTTGAGAATGCTAAATTTTTGTAACTGTGTATATCTTGGGCTTTACTGTCATGTGATCTATGTAGCCCGTTATTAGCCCTGCATATGTTCTGAAGGTGCTTTCCTGTTTAAGCTACGTCTGAATTTTAAATAAACATTATGTGTATTAATAGAGCAACCACTTAGATCGGGATCACACTCAAGTAGTCCAAAATGATTTCCTTCTTAAGACTCTCATTCCCACCATGCCAATATATATATTCAAACGTTATCTCGAGTAATGTTCTTAACGCGATTGGGATGTAATTCCTGTCAATCCCAGAGACCCATTGCTACCCCGCCTTCCACTGGGAGAGCACGAATGATGAGAAGGCGTTGAGAAGATACCGACTGCAGCGTCTGATGAAGAGGAGCTAGAGTATCGACGATCTTTAGACGGGAGAGTCCGTCCAGTGAGAGGTTGTTTAGCGTTTTCTTTGGATTGTCCTGATCCCATAATAAATTTCACAGTCTCATTGGCCTCCGCCAACCCCCTATTTATATTTCCAAAATTGATTTATATTTGCATGTGAAGAAACGTCATCATGTCATTCAAGTCTTTCCATTGTGACGAATGTATGTGCAGTTGTGTCCTCCCCATCGTTTGATCTCTTACCGGTTTGACTTATCTGCGAAGCTTCGTATACGCTGTTTTACCCTGATTGACTGATCCAGCCTTTCTTGATCTCCAGTAGTGGCAGTGGATCTACTTTCAACTATTTTACTATTATCTTAAGATCTGTTTAATCCTTTCACTTCTCAAACAACGTCGTCATATCTGGAAAGCCAAGAAATTGGCATCGCGACGATCATCCGAGACTGTTCCATCAGCTTCAACAAGAAGAAAATCGTTTCATACTTCGCCCCTATCGGATCACAATAAAGGGGCTATGTAGCAGAAGATCTGCTTCAGCGTCAAAATGCGGAACAGCGTTTACGTCGCTTACGATCTCTAAACGCCGATCCTTATGAGTCTTCATCAGGACATGTCATTTTCCAACATTTATCCAAAAGTGAAGACATAAAAAAGACGATAATTAATCGTAATTTTATTAGTAAATTAAAAGAAACAGATACCTTATCTAGTAGCGTATAAACCATTCCGCCAAACCCTAAAAGACTGTACTAGTCTGTGTTTTAGAAGTTGGTGGATAAACCCAAGGTCATCTCGACCAACGGCAATAAAAGTGAATGCCTTGATGCATGCTATCGCATGTTGCTACATGAATCCGGGCCTAAAAGCCGGTAGCGTTTGCAGGCGCATGATGACAATAATCGCCCACCCATGTGTTCACTAGAAATACACGCATTCCCATCACCGAGGAACTATAGTACAAAACTCATCAGCTTGTTTGCGAGGACGAGGATTTCAAGATAGGCAGAATAAGCCAGGTCACAATTGCCCCTTTTGTCCGATCTAGAGCCATAAGAGAGGCACGTGACTATGATCTGGACCCTCTCAATAATACTCGTGTGCTATTTGAGAGTCTAATTTTGATCGGTCTCCTTTCCGTTACTATCCTGTAATAACTTCTCCAAAGACGCCGAGTCAAATGTGCCTAGCACTCGCATCAGAGCCTCTGGATCGGCTATTATTTGTTGAGCTGTAGCATCATCTAACTCCATCTCACCACCTTCTTCGGTCCTAAGCCTGTTCGATCCATTCGCTTCTTCTAAGTCTTTATCTGCTGTTCTGATTTCACTGGAAACATCTTCACTTCTTTCTCGATTCATGTGCTGAAGCTGAAGTTCCAATGCGGCCGCCATCTTGAGGTCGGCTGCAGTAGGCTCATCGTGATGGTCTGATTCTCCCGCACGATGCAACTCACCGTTCCCATGAGCATGGATAAGACTAGATAGCTCAGTCAGATAGATATGAGTGTTTTGATCAATCACCAGACCCTCCATTAACGGTGCAGTGACATACTGTAAGCCGTCAGGGAAAGGAGTGCCGACACTCCAATATAGACTTTTCAATGTCTGTGCTCGTTCCATTAGATCTTCAGCAGTGCGACCATGCAAAACATTTAGCCGGTTACCTGAATTCATAATCAGCGGCCAATTCTCACCCTGGACCTCTCTCAAGCCAAGGATCAGAGCGCTGTCTTCATGGATATCCCATTCTCTAATTGCTTGCATAGGGTTAAGAGAAGGAATATGAGATGGTGGCTGAGTAAAACTGGCTGCCTGTAGTATTTGAGATGACAAGTTGGCTTGAGAAGGAGCTGTCGATGGGAAATGCTGGCTTTCGCTCTCAGTCAATACTGTGCTTGGATCTGTAGATATGCCTAGAGACTCGGCATGGGCTGACGCGTCGGGGTTGTAGACATAGACCGCAAAGGGATGATCATAGCCGGAGTCATGGGGTACGACTTGATCAAAGTTCGCGACAAGATAGTGGTGAACATCCCTAACAAAGAGTGACCACGGGTACCGCTCGCAGAGTCTCTCTAGAGAGGCAGCACCATGGAGTTCATGCCGTCTGGCGGAAAGTCTAGCGGCTAAAGTCTGCTCTTCTTCACTTGCAGGACCATCAATGTTAGTATGCTCCACACTCTGAGAAATGTCTTCAGAAAATAAAGTAGAAAATAGGGATTCACGGTTATCAATATCCAAAAATAAAGAACTAAGAAAGGCCTGCGTCTTTAACTCTAGCAGTAGAGCTCCATGGACATGACGAAAACGATTATCCAAAGGAAGGATTGATTCGGAGAAATGGTGATGCAGCTCAGCCAGACCTGGTCCTCCAGAACCAAAGACAGCACATAAAAATGTTGTCAAGTTAGCTTTTCTAATACTAGGATGGAATCGTTCTTTTCCTTTCAAATTCGAGGGAAGAGGCGTAGAAATAAAATAAGAATCTGTAAAGAAGTTTCGGATGAGATTGAATGAAGCAAACAATAAAGAAAACAACCGACCATCTGGGGATTCTTCAAGTCCTGACGCGATCTGGCACGATCTATGATAGTCATGATGTCGAAATAATTGTAAAATCTGAAATGATAATATGTCTAATGTAGGTAACAGATTGTAAAGATGCTCTAGCTCAGTAGGAGGCAGATGCTCGAGAGACCGTACCGGACGTAAAACCGAATCTAGCTTGATTAACGGCGATCCAGATCTCTCTGATGTCAATTCTCGCGAGAGCTGTTGTAGTTCAGACTCTGATATTCCCAAAATATCATGAAAAGATCGCCCGTGTGTTGACAACAGTTCAGAAGACTGCTGACTAGATCCTTGTTCTTCAGCAAGGTGTGCAAGTAGTTGCTCAGCTGTATGTTGATCGATATCATTTCCTAGATGGAGATCTAATCCATTATAGGTCGGTTGATTGGGCCTCTCCACTGATGAAGAACCAGTGGTCATCCTTGCTTTCCAAACAACCAGCGCTGAAAATGACCTCTGTCAAAGATGTAGAATAGATTTTCCCTATTATTTGGTCTCAAGAAAGTGCTACGAAAGAGCACGGGGCGCGATAGGCGCGCTTCAAAGTAAGGAAATTTTTGGTTGGGAGATTTGAGTGGGAGGAGCGGAGCGATTGTAGCGGTTTATCGTTACCGGACACGCACAGAATCCTGAATGATTGTTTTGACTCTTAAATTCGATCTTTACAAATGACATAAATATCACCATAATAAATATACATGTATAATACAGAAATATCTTTATACAGATTCTTCGTTTTGATCTCCTGCTGAAGCGACTAATTTTTCCAATACCGAGGAATCAAAAGTACCAAGAAGAGAGGCAAGAGCATTAGGATCATGAGCCAACGATTGTAATAATTCTTCACTAAGGACCTCATCCTGGCCTTCTAATGATCCTCCAGCTGATGGAGCTGAGGGCAATTCCGGTGTACTCTCAGCTTGGCTAGTACTCTGTCTGGTCTCATGGTTAGTGGTTTGATCAGGAGGCCGATCAGAAGGTTGGGATGTGCCCAGAAGAGAAGCAACCAGAGAGCTGAAGTTGGAACTATTCTCGTCTAGACTAGGAAGAGAATTAGACTGATCAAGCACAGAAAGATGAGAATCGGCGTGCTGAGCCTCAATAGGAGAGCGAGTCTGAGATTCAAACGTCGTATGAGATGTCACTGAGCCAGGGAGAGCATTTGCGGTACCATGATGAAGAAGTGTGTTATCAAACGAAGATTGAGCAATCTGTGCTTGAGCTTGTTTTGCTTTCGCTTTAACACTAGACCGTTTTTTAGAGCTAGAGTTTGATTTTATGGAACCCGTGACCCCACGGAATGAAAGAGGAATCGGATAGTTTGCCCGAAGAAAGATTTTTTTCATGTTTCGGGCTTTGTCTTTGAGTTGAGCCTTATTGCGGTTTTTGAGGACTTGGTTGATACTCCCATTAGGTCCGAATAACTCCAGTATTCGGCTCCACTGTGCCCCTTGGACAATTTCTAGGCCTTCGCATAGAGTTCTCTCTTCCTCAGGAGTCCAAGGATGACGAGAAGCCGCAGTACGCCTTCCACGTAAAGCCGCAGAAAGCTGAGGGGTACTTGCGTGCTCCACCAAGGCTTTCCGAGCATGAACGTAAGCATCGGCAGTAGAAAGTTTAAGGGCTTCTTCTGAATAAGAAATATCAAGAGATGGAGAAGCATCCCGAGAAGATGATCGGGAGGAGCCAAGATTTTGAGAAGCGGAATGACTTTGAGAAGCTTGGCCGAACTGGGACGATGGTTGATTTATATTGGTCGTAGCAGAATAAGATTCATGATGGGTCATAAGTCGGGGAGCAGAAGATTCATGAGAAAGAGGATCATTAAATGGTATGGGCTGTTGTAGATTGGAAGGAGTTGACTCGTGCAATGAGACTGTTGGGATTGAAGGATGGAGCAAGATGGCTTCGTGACTATAAAGCACTGAACCCATGTGAATTCGGAGATAGTCTAAGACTCCTTGAAGGAAACCTTTCCATGGAAACTGGGTAGTCAGGTCATCGGTCGAGGATAATAAATAGGCTTTTCTCTCCTTGCAAAGACCGCTAAACTGAATTTCAGATTGGTCAAGTGTATCACTATGGCGTCGCTGGCTAAGAATCTCTCCGATATTATCAGGAAATAGGATATCCAATACTTGCTGTTTATCTTGGTCAGAGGCCAAGGCAGATATGTAGGTCTGGGTCTTTAAATCCAGAAATAAATGAGATTCACTAAAGAGAAGTCGGTCATCATCAGAAGTAAAGATTTCGAGAAAATAATCATCTAATAAACCAAAATCTAGCATATCTCCTCTGGGAAAGAAGAGAGATAAGAGAAAAGTGGCAAGATTAGATCGACGAAAGATGGGCAAAAAAACTGGTTCTGATTGGGTGTGATGCGCTTTGGTAACGAAGAAAGGATCCACCGTATAAATTTGCTTCACAAGTTCGAACAGCTGTCGAATAGAATTGAACCGCTCTATATCAAAAGGAATAACAGCATCTTTATTTCGGTATAACGCCACTGTCTCTCGAATTATTTCACGCGAAAGATTATCTAAAGCAACGAGGGAGCTGTGTTGAGCGAAACAAGGAAAAGTTCGAGAGTTATCTGAATGGTGCCCTATTCCCATATTTATTTGAGCCCATGGTATTTGGATTCTATAAGAGGAACCAGCGTCATGGTCTAGTATATCCCGAGCTTGTGCTCGCAAAAGAGAGAACGATCGGTCAAGCAACGAATCTAAAGAACTCAAAGTATTGAGGGAATTCTCGGGATTGTTCGACAACTCCCTATCTCCAGCCAAAGCCTCGAGTTCCGTATGATCCATTATCGTTATGTCCGGAGATAAAGTTGTCGTTAATCGAAGCACGCCGTAGCTAGAAAGGAGTGTAAATAGGGATCCAAAGACAATGAACTAATAGATCAGTTTCCTAGCAGGTAGACGCCTACAATAGGCTCACTCTGCACTTTAAGACGCTTGACAAAACTATTATCTGGAGAGTTTATTTGTACCACTTCGAAATTTTTGGCGTTGGGAGCGTGCGTGATACTCTGTCTCTTAATCTGACGGTTGTGGCAAAAACGACATGTTGTTTAGCTCTCTATGCGTTGCGCGTGCAGTAGTTTGCTTAGCTACCCTGGTAATTGCGACAGCTCCTTGTAAATCTAGTAATCTAGTGAGAAAATTATATATATGTAAGGCTCTAAAATTAATACAAGGTGTTTGGCAAAATCTGTCTCCAGCTATTAGTGTGATTACCTAATTGCTTGACGAGACTTTGACGATGTCCCAGCGAGTCCTCCTAGTCTTATCACGTAAAGAACAATGCATGCCATCAAGAGGGCGATATGGGGTCCAGATCCTCAAGAACAGGTAAGTAAATGAACTCTATCAAATGACTTATCATAGATGAGAAAATGTAATCAACTCCTTCGGAAGAATCAGAGAGAATTAGACCGGCATCTATCAAGCTTAGTGACGATAGAGAATAAGACGAAAAGTTTAATTCGTCAGGCTGCTAAACGAGGAGATGCTAAAGCTGCGAGGACATTAGCTAAAGAGCTGTATAACGTTCGGAAACAACGCTCGAGATTATACAAGTCAAAGGCCACCTTGGCGTCGGTAGGGATGCAGATGAACGAGGCGTTCGCTATGCGAAAAGTCCAAGGAACTGTAAAATCCAGTGCAAGCATAATGACAGAAGTAAATGGATTAGTGAGATTACCTGAATTGACTGGGTCGATGAGAGATTTAAGTCGAGAATTAATGAAGGCTGGAGTGATTGAAGAAATGATGGACGATGCCTTAGAGGGACTAGACGAAAGCGAAGGGCTGGACGAAATGGAGGCTGACGCTAGTGTCGATTCCATTCTCAATGAGATCACAAACGGACAACTTGGAAAAGCTGGAAAGGTTCCACAGACGAAGCTAGAAGCACCAGAATTGGAGTTACCTAGTGCTGGTGGAGAAGAACAAGATCAAGATAATTTAGAGGATATGAGAGAACGGCTACGGGCATTACAAAGTTGAAAAGATCAACAAAAATATATGTTTTTCTCTGAACTTAAGAGAATCAAAGGATGAAGGAATCACGAGTCGAGACACCACAGGGTAGTGTATATTCGATAATTTCAATATTTTTCCGTGAGAAAGTTAGCTTCGATGCAGTTCACCTTTGTATATCATTATTACAATTCGGTCTTCAATCCTCCAATAAATCAGCTATTTCTTCATCACTGTCTGTATCCTCCATCTCGGCTTTTCGTCTAGCAAGTCGTTCCAGTTCAGCCAGAGCAACGACCTGTCTTCGTCGAGCACCTCGGCCCCAAGTTTCATTCTCAAATTCTTTGACTAAGTCTGGATCATCACCAGGAGATAATGTTCCATCATCAAGAGCTGCCTCTCGTTCTCGTTCTTCCTTCATTTGCTTCTCCAGCATTCTCTCTTGGTATTTTTGTCCATGGCGAACAAAATATGGTCGAAATAACATGTATCCAGTAATGATTATGAAAATCGTAAAATAGTTCTTGATCGTGTATTCTTCGTTTGTTTGCTTTAGGACATTCTTTACCCGGTCCATCTTGCTAATCAAAATATCGAATAACGCGATTTAATTTCACGTTTATTTGTCAGTCAAGATGAAAAAACTTGCTCGGGACGCCCGGTTGCTTATCCGATTTATTCTGTCCCAGCCTAAACGGACAACCAGTCTGAATCCAAGACGTTGATTACAACAGATTGTATGGTCATTAGCGACCTCCTTTCCATCACAACTAACCGCACAACTAACCGTACTGTTTTTGGTGTACTGAACTGCGACGCGTCTTGGGACTCTAGGATCATGGCTCAAAAGGAGTCAAAGGAGCTTCAGCAGGTTGGTCAAATGATTGCTTAGACATTATTCTAACCTTTATTGCTCCTTAGGTCAGCAATTTGGTATACAGGCGAGTGCGGTTTCAATGTTGTTATTAACATTTCAGTTGGCCAAATAGTTCGCGAAGAAAGTCAGAAACTGGACTGTAACTTCACTCCTCAATTTATCGCTGCTCTAGCGGAATTGATCTTTAATCATGCTAGTACGAAGAATACTGATTTTGGGTACTAACTACAGCTACATTATCCGAAGATGTGGAAGCTTTCGCCAGGTGAGGCGTACTCGTTCACGTCTTTTCTAATAATCAGACATGCAAAAAGGGAAATAGTTATGGTGGATGATGTCCGTTTAGCGTTTCGTCGGAATGAGAATGTGGCCAAGGTGATGAATGAGTTTATTCAGAATATCAACGCGAAAAAGGGACAAGGGGACTGAGCGCCAACTGTAGTTTATAAAATTACTATCTTACAGGTCATCTTTCATCTCGTCGCTGTGTCTTTGAACGGCCTCATCCAAGTTCCATATCTTATGGTCATCAATCTTTGTCATTTCATTTATAGTATCAAATATAAACTCTTCTGGATCCTCATCGGGACTAAAGACTATTATTTCGGCCGGAGGGCTTGGAGAATGTGGGGTGCGATTGCAAAGACTTTTGGGTTGGGGAGGAATTCTTGGTACTTTGTCAGGAGACACTGTAGGGCTATTAATTAATTCAGGACCTGAATGGTCTGGCTTGGCAGACGGGCAGTTATCTTGATGCTCTTTGACAGACTGGTATTTTCGTTCTAGTCTACCAGTTATAGGATTGTAGCCACACAGATGAGCGTCTGCCTCGGTCGAACGGCCCATTTCACTCTGAGACAATCCAATTGCCTCATATTTGACGTTGGGTTCACTCTCACGTATTTGATTATCACCAATCTTCGAGGTCTGACTCAGATCTTGATCTTGACGCGATATAGTGACCTCTGCGAGGGAATCTATGCCTGTAAAAGCGAGCCTTGGCACGCCTGTTCGTATTTTCTCATTAGACAAGAGATATTTGAGCCTTTCTTTTGCTTGCGCAGCCTCATCTATCAAATGATGAAAGGATTCGGTCAAGCTGGAGTCCCCAGGCGTCTCTAGACTGGAAATATCTAGGTCTCCTGGGCCGCCTGTAGTATGATCAGGTTGAGATATCGATATATTATGGTGTAGCCGTAAGCGATCTTGTGACTTAAGAACGTCATTGGCGGGCTTTTGAGGAGCAAGATTACCGTCCTCAATCGCACTAGGCGAAAGAAGAACTGGCAAAGAAGCACCCAATGGTCCTACCGCTGGAGGATCATTAGGAAGAGAAGGGCACAACCTCTTGAATGATTTTATGTTAGGTCGAACGGCTAATCGCTCAGCTTCTCCCCGGCCGGCACCGGTCCAAGGATCAAATAGACCCTCACACGGGCATAAAGTAGACGACTGTATAAAAGGAACATCCCCAGTGAGCAGATAGTTATCCGCCAGGAACATGATTTGCTTGAATCTTGCGGGCGCTATGTCAGCGTCAATAACTTTTCTTTTTGAAGATCTAGTGGAATGGAAATTCTCATGTTCACTCATCCATGACTCAATAAGAGACACTTCACCGCCAAAGGACATTGTCCTGCCATCAAGGTTGAGATGTTTGATCAAGGTAACTTGTGAGGCTGTCGACTGTGTGCAGTACAATTCCCCGTGAGACCAAGAAAACATTGCAATTACTCTTTGTGCTTTCCAATAGATACTACCGCATAAACTTAGGTGAATAAATCCGAGTGTTTAATAATAAAGGTTTTAATGTGGATAGCATGAAGACAGGATGCTATCGTTTACGCAAGGTGTACCATGATGAGTTCCTTTAAAGTCCAACTTGATAATATCTTTACTCCATGAGAGATATATGATATAATTAAAGCAAGAACAAGACAACAGTATGTATGTAGGCTGGGTAGGCAAATGAGCGTTTAGAGCCCAGCACCGCGCGTTGCAGCCAGGAGCACACGGTGACATTAATATTAATTAACCTTCAACGCGTCTGGGGAAGGATACTTTTGCGAGGAAATGGGCTCGGATTTGAAACGAGACAACAGAATCACAATGGATTTTGTTCACTTTTATGATTCGAAGGTGACTTATCTCTCTTCACCGACCAAAAGGGCTGATCAGGATCGAGAATATGCCAGCCCGTTTAAAGTGGACGAGCTGAAGGCCGAAATCAAGCGGTCAAGGAGTCAGCATGATTCCAAAGGCACTCATAAAGCTCATTCCAGGCCCGCTTTGGAACCCTTGGTAATTGATAATTCGAGGAATGGAAGTTTTCAACAAATCAAAGCCCTACATATTCGAGTACCGGAAAACGAACAAACAAAGAGAAAGCCTTCCATGAATGGATTGAACAAACTTATACAGGAAATCGAAATGAATGACCGGTCTCCAAACGTTTCTCGTCTTCCACCCCTACCAAGCGGCTATTTCAGTCCAAGGCCAGCTTCTATAATCTCGTCTATCGCCTCGTATTACCAGCGCGATCGTGACTCGCTTGGTACTATTCAAACTCCGACGAAGAATAATCCTGATAACTCCAGTTTACCTATGTATTTGACTCCAAATGCTGTTGCTCAGATTGACAAGAAATTGGAGCCATTGAAAACTGACAAAAGTAATATCATGTTCTTTCCGACCCTATTTCCTTCGACTTTACAACAGATGACCAGAAAACTGCGCGAGACGCCGATGGAGAAATTGGCCATGATGACGCCTAACGCTAGAGTCATGGATGTGGTCTTTAACTGGCCGAAGTGTGACAATGCTCACCAGATTATCGATCTAGAAGCCCAGTCTTTAATATTTGATGATGATGGCGATGGCTGGACAAAGATTTTACCTAGCTTATGGGTTAGTCCTCAGTTGCAACTGGAATATCTTTTACGACTATATCCCAAGTTCCAAAGAGGCCAGTCTTGGTTTCTAATTAACGTCATTTCAAGTTTCAATCCTTCAAATGATGTTGATTTGGCCATCAACATGCTGGTTGATATGAAAGATACTTTCACTGATGAAGAGTTGGGTCATGTCATCGCTGCTCTTTACATCCGTAGTGGACAGATCGACAATGCCATTGAGCTGTATTGCTATGAGATGTTTTTCATTGAAGCTATCATCATATCTTTGATTTTCGGAAGAGACTTTGATAAAATCATCGAGAAATTCAAAAATTCGAGATTAAGTGAAGATATCGTGTATCAGAGATGGTGGGTATTATATTTAGATACTATGGACTAACTATTTCTAGTGCTTTATATCTTGATAGCCTTAAACTCGATAAGGCCACTATCTTTGAAAGCCAACCTCAAGGCGAAGATGATCTTCATCCAACTACCTCTTTATCTTCCTCGTCTCAACATTCTGAAGTCTTCATAAATTCCAAGTCGGATAATCGGTCAATAAGTAATCTTCGTCCCATTGACGCCGATCTTCCTCTTAGTCGTGTTTCTCATTCTACCCCTATTCCTCCTTCTAATCAGCAAATGCTAAGGCCTCCAGTCAGAAAGGCTAGCCATTCTAATCACGAGCACCATAATCACCATCGCCCATCTCATGAAAAGCAGAAAGCCCAGTTCTCGAGCCCTATGCTGAATCGATACTTGGATGACCTGGAGACTTTCCCTATTGCACCAGAATCATTTTCCGACAATCAAACTTCCAAAAAGAACAGGAAATTGTCTATTTTGATTGTTAATGATCAAGTCAGGAAACTGAAACCAACAATATTTGGTGAAGGCGTTGGTCTACCATCCTCGCCGAGTTGCATGAGAAACGGTTAACTAATAAGCATATATCCCTCACTCTACTTTTTACCTACTACACAAAGCATCATATAACACTATGGTCTCAATACCTAGACGGTTCAAGCTCTTGGATGGAATTGAATTTGAACTGGATACACGATTATTTATTAATAATTCGTTTGAAAACGGGAGTGGATCAGATGAGATAGAAGTGATTAATCCGAGGTGTGATATTATACATTGGCCTGAACTAATTACCAGCACTTGCGAAGTAATTACTTCGGTTGCTCTCGCTACTGTTCAAGATGTGGATCGCGCCGTCCATATTGCCCATGACGCACTTACTGCGGGTGTTTGGCCAGAAATGACACCATCTCAACGAGGTTCTCTCTTAAATAAGCTATCCGAGCTATTCCTGAGAGATCAACTTATTTTGGCATCATTAGAAACCCTCAACACCGGAAAGCCGCTCAGCAACTCAAAGTTTGAAGTGGAGAATGCTGCGCAAGTACTAAGATATTACGCAGGGTGGACCGATAAGTTACATGGGAAAGTGATTGATACAGGAAATGGAACTTTGAACTATACTCAGCACGTCCCCTTTGGCGTCTGCGGTCAAATTATTCCTTGGAACTATCCTATACTTATGTGGACCTGGAAAATAGCGCCTGCTTTATGCTCTGGTAACGTTGTAGTCATAAAGCCTTCAGAAATCACCCCTCTATCCGCCTTGTATGCTTGCAAGTTGATCAAGGAGGCTGGTTTCCCCCCTGGAGTCGTCAACAATATCAACGGTATAGGTTCTATTGTCGGTAGAGCCCTTGCCTCTCACATGCTTGTTGATAAGCTTGCCTTTACTGGCTCAAACAAAATTGGCCGTGAAATACTCAAATACTCTGCAGAAAGCAATTTAAAGAGTGTCACCCTTGAGCTGGGCGGAAAGTCGCCTCAAATTGTCTTTGATGATGCCGATCTTGAAAAGACAATCCCATTTCTGTCATCTGGAATCTTCAATAATGCAGGGCAGACTTGTTCGGCTGGCTCACGAATCTATATTCAAGATAATGTCTATAATCAAGTATTGAGCAGGCTGATCGTTCAAGTACAAAAGATAAAAATCGGAGATCCGTGGAAGGATTCGACTACGCAAGGACCACAAATTTCTAAAGATCAGTATGAAAAAGTCCTAAAATACATTAGCCTTGGCATTAAAGAAGGAGCACGGCTTGTTCAGGGCGGTAATGAAATCGCCTCTGAGGGATACTTTATCGAACCTACGATTTTTGCTGATGTGACTCCAGACATGTCTATTATGCAGGACGAGATTTTCGGTCCGGTGCTATGTGTGTCTCAATTCAGGGATGTAGATGAAGTTGTGTCCATGGCTAACAAGACTCATTTCGGCCTTGCTGCGTCCGTACATACCCAAAATATCAGTCTGGCCCTATCTGTTGCCAAAAATCTCCATTCGGGGAGTATATGGGTGAATCAATATGATGCGGTTCACCATTCTCTTCCCTTTGGAGGATTCAAGCAATCCGGAATTGGACGAGAGCTTGGAAAGGAGTGTCTTAGAAACTATACGCAAGTTAAGACCATTTCCATTAAATTATAACTATTTCTAGCTGCAAGTGATGAAATCAATGATAAGTCAAACGCAACCGTAGCCATTGATTATTGATGTATCTGTTCTATGTTTCGAGCATCCATGACTCCTTTCCCAAAATATTCACTCACCACCTTTATTTTGTCTTGAGATGCACGAAGAGCCTGTAAGAACGCATCATGTTTATTAGCAATATTTTGGTGCGCCGTTCGAATAGCGCGGATAGTTGCATTGGCAGCAGCGCAATTGGGACATTCAGGCTTTGCCTTATCTCCGTTACCATTTGTGAAATTAAGACAACGACGGTGGAAAGAATGCTTGCACATGAAATGAATGACCGGAAGATCGAGGGTCAATCCACAAGCTGAACACCGAGTAGCTTGGAATACCTGAGGTTCGGTTTTGATGTTCGTAATTTCAGCTTCTTTAGATTGAGACTCGGCCTGATAACTTGAGATGAGCTTCTTGTTTGTTCGGATCTCCTTGCGGTCCTTAGTGACCACATTCAGGAGATACTCTTTGACGATGGCCAAGGTAGCAATAGCATTGAGACTGAGAGCTTGCACAACTTGAATGGGGGTAAGGTAGTTAGTTTCTTCCAGTTTCTGAAGCACCGTTTTTATCTGATCTGTCGTACGATCCATAATCTCGGGAGTACTGGTATAATAAGTCAGAGCCAATGCATATAGTTCTGGCTCATCTTCGGCATATTTATTGACGACCTCAATTGCACCTGTAACATCACTAGCTGCAACGCAAGACCGGAAGAGATCGATCTGAAAACCAGATCGATGACGCATCGTGAGGCGAATATCGCGAAATGAGCTGAGGTGAGCAATGACAAGTAGATTCGAGTCGTCACAAGGAAAGTTTGGATCCAAAGCCAGGTTTCTGGCGTTATTTTCCCACTTTTCCTTATCATTTGATGACGCAGCTTCATCATGTTGCTCGAGATAAAT
The DNA here is from genome assembly GCA_003707065.3 of Trigonopsis variabilis. Classification (NCBI taxonomy): domain Eukaryota; kingdom Fungi; phylum Ascomycota; class Trigonopsidomycetes; order Trigonopsidales; family Trigonopsidaceae; genus Trigonopsis; species Trigonopsis variabilis. Next base: position 286,320 of record PPXM03000008.1, on the reverse strand, counting down.
ACTGAAGAGTGTCGTGTAAATGCTAACAAGGTCCTCATGCGATAGAATATTAGTTCCTTTGAAATATCGAATACAAGCTTCAAGGAACTTAACAAATTGAGAAGGGAAGTTAATGAAGGCAGAGAAGATAGAGCGTGGAGAAGGTATAGTGTAAGAGATCGTTTTAGGTTCAGCGGTAGATTTCAGAGAAGGTTTAACGTCCTCTGTTCTGAGGAAGAAGGCACTGAGAGACTCGATAGGTCCCAAAATATGAGAAGACTCTTCATCGCCAGTAGAGCTCTCTTCTTGAGTGTCGGAAAAAGGCTTATACTTGCCTGTGAAGAATTCTATGAATAATAGCGTCGTTTCATCAGGCGCACGGGTGATCAAAGTGGATCCAAATTCACGTAAGGTAACGAATACTTGATCAGGTTGTAAATGACGGATATACTCAAGAGCTTCATCTGAAATATTCAAGTCGTTTAACATTATATCAATGGCCAATGAGTAATCGCCCACTCTCTCTGCCAAAGCTGCTGCTTGAGACAGGTAACCTGTTTGGCGACAGATTTGTATCGCGTTGTAGCTGTCGAAGTCCGGCTTCATCCAATTATCCTTTAGAAATGTATTTAACTTATTCGTGTCCTTTAATCGAGCATAACAATTTAGTAGCAAAGTAGTCTGCTCAGTGGTAGGAGAGGAGCTAGTATGGATTCCTTCCAAGAAAGTAATCAAATTCGAAATATGCTTGGAGTCAAGTAGTTTAACTATTATTTTGCTAGGTTCAATAACATCCAAACATTGAATATAGTGACTTGTTGCTTGATCATAATCGCCTAGATCGTAAAGGCGATCACCATATTGAAGATGTATACGCTGGATAGTCTTCGTTGAAGCCTTTTCTTCATTGGCTATTCTTAAAGCTAAAGAGAACAGATCATGGTCACACAATAGGGTTAATTTTGTAGATAGTTTTCGTTCATGGTACCGATATAACATTCCATTAGACGTCAAGACAAATAAATCGTTCCACTGAAGAAACGAGCCTTTGACAGGATGAGACAGAATCTCACTGAAAGTGATTAGCTTATTCTCCAAGTCTAGAATTTGGATTTTATAGGAAGGCATTATAGCATCCTGGCCAATAAGATTATCCAAGCCCATTGAGCTATTTGATGGCATTGGAGATTCTAGAATAACATAGTTTTTATATAAAATAATACTCTTTTTGGGACTTTTGAAGGTAACCGTACTCCGTCGGCCCCTTTCATCAAAAGTTTGAATCAAGTCATCTCTCGCAACGACTAACTCGTTTGTCGTTTGATTCACAGCTGCACAAGATAATTCACATCCTCGTTCATCTAGCACTGCAGTTGGAAGACCATTGTTCTTACCATGGGTAGCAAAAGTATAGATGTGATTTGTTGTAGAGGCATAGAGCATCAGCTCGCCGCTTTTTGATTCGAATAAATTGAGACTTGTAATAGGTTCGCTACTTTGATAGATTATTCTCTGCCTAGATCCCCGGTCATGCAACAAGTCGCCACGAATCAAGATAAGGGCCCCATTAGTGAATCCCAGGGCAATGGTCGTAAACGATTCATGGATTGCGACAGCTGATAACTATACACGAAGTTAAAACCAGATCATTTGCATATAACTCACTGGAAAATTCTTATGATTGTTGTTGACAGAGACACTGGTGATACATTTTGGTTTATTCGTCTTATCAGTTTTAGCAAGATCCCATAATTGTATCAATGGTCCTCCTTCGTGGGATTCCTAGATGGTTTGAGTTTGCCGCAGTCATTTCTTTACTTACAGATATTGTTAATAAGACATCCACGCCTCGTCCACTCGCAAGAAAAGTGACCGAGCCATGCTCAGTCACAGGAAACTCGAACAATAAATTCAAGCTCTTAGATATTCCCTTAACAATTCCTTTTGTTGTAGCTAGAGCAAATCCTTCGCCAATTGGACAGACTGCTGAAATCGAAATTTCCTTCAGGTTAGTCAAAGCGATATCGCTCCCTTACACCGTATAGCTCACCCCCTGAAGTTGGATCAGGTATTGGAGTGCTGTCAAAGAAATACAATTGACGCCACTAGATATTAGCTTAAGTGAGTTCATGTCAGAGTAACTTACTCCACTCATTTGTCTGTCGTCAAGTCACTGAGTGACGATGGAGAGTACAATGTAGCAACGACCAACGATGAGGTATTCCTCACTAGTTAACCCAATTTAAAGCTAATATAGGATGATGCGGGCTAATGATGAATAAGAGTAACAGTATCATCTTGCCCATATAGTTTTAGGGAGCACAAAAATCTGAAAACCTCGAAATCGAATTAAATATCTTTCGACAAGTGAGGACTTAATTTGCCTAGCAAGGCTTTTTACGTAGAAACTCTGATTATCCTTACCGAGGATTTCGACATCTCAGGCAAAGAGTATCTCTGTTATTCGCATTAATTTGGATTAAACAACTTTGATTCGCTCGCAAGAATTATTATCTAATTCATTTAGTATAGAAAGGTAGTGATTTCCAAGATACAAGTAAAATATACATTGCTCGTTAGAGTGCCTCGACCGCTATCTTACGGCCGTCGTCAACTGTACTGCCTCTACTGACCGACCGCCCATTGTAGCAACGATATCCATCACCTCCAAACATGGCTTACATCGGGAATCCAGCGGTTGTTATGGGTAAGTTTGTAGAGTACGATTCAATCAATTGCTAACAGTTTAGACAAGTAAGTCGTCTTTTAATATCAAGAGAGGCCGGCTCCTAACCTTTCTAGCGGTACCGGCTTCACGAAGCTCGGATTTGCCGGAAACGACTCGCCTTCTTTTGTCATCCCAACAGCTATTGCGACTCCTCAGTCAGCCGGTGGAAATGGTTCCATTGCTTCTTCCAAGTCTTCGTTTTCTAGAGCTTCCGGAAGTAACTTATCCTCCAAGCGTGGTACTGAGGATCTCAACTTCTTTATTGGAGATGAAGCTTTGGCAATGAGCAACACTCCAGGTATGGAAAGTCACTTTTACATTTCTAATAGAAGGGTACGGGATTAATTACCCTATCCGACACGGGCAAGTCGAGAATTGGGATTATATGGAACGTTTCTGGGAAAGCTCCATCTTCCAATATTTACGATGCGAACCCGAAGACCATTACTTCTTATTGGTAAGGTAAATTACGAGTGAATAGTTTCTAACACATAAGACTGAGCCACCACTTAACCCACCGGAGAACCGAGAAAATACCGCCGAGATTATGTTTGAAACTTTTAACTGTGCTGGTATTTATATTGGTGTTCAAGCAGTTCTTGCTTTGGCTGCCTCCTGGACTTCAAGCAAAGTCCAGGACCGTTCTTTAACAGGCTGTGTTATTGACAGCGGTGATGGTGTAACTCACGTTATTCCTGTGGCAGAAGGTTATGTTATCGGCTCTGCTATCAAAGATGTTCCGATTGCTGGTCGCGATATTACTTATCTGATCCAAGGGCTGTTGCGTGATCGTAATGAGCCAGATACAAGTCTAAAGACTGCTGAAACGATCAAGGAGAATTACTGCTACGTCTGTCCCGATATCGTCAAGGAATTCAATCGATTCGATCGTGATCCTGAGAAGTTCCAAAAATACATTGTCGACCAAGGTCTTGGCCGGAAGGTCACAGTTGATGTTGGCTACGAACGTTTTTTGGCTCCTGAAATCTTCTTTAACCCTGAAATAGCCAGCTCAGACTTCTTAACTCCTTTGCCTGAAATGGTTGATAATGTTATCCAAACTAGTCCAATAGATGTCCGGCGAGGATTATACAAGAACATAGTCTTGTCGGGAGGATCGACTATGTTTAAGGACTTTTCGCGACGACTAGAGAGAGATATTCAGAATCTCGTCAATGCTCGTATTCAGCGCAGTGAAATACTTAGCGGCTCCAAAGCAAAGAGTGGCGGTATTGAAGTTCAAGTCATTAGCCATAAGAAGCAGCGCAATGCTGTCTGGTTTGGAGGTAGTCTTTTGGCCTCCACTCCTGAATTCAAGAATTACTGTCATACAAAAGCTGCATATGACGAATATGGGCCTGGAATTGTACGCAACTTCTCTCTATTCAACGTGCCATAATAAATACAATGAAAGCTTATTGCCTCTTTACCTAGAGTCTTCCGTGTTTACTGATGCAAGTGTTCGTTCTTACTGCTTCATTCTAGCGTAGATGCTTTGTTTCCATTTGGTAAATTCTTCTATGTTTTCCTGTGTGGGAAGCTCACTGAGACCACTAAGCATGTTTCCAGGACCATGGATTGCACAAAAGCGTTCTTGGGCGATGTTACCAGGTAATTCACGCTTAATTGCCCCCCAAGGCCCTTGATCATTGTTCGGATATAGCTGACTCAGTAAAGTCGGGACCAGCTCTATGGCACCATTAATATGACTGATTCGGCCGTAATCTCTTGAATAGGCATTGATAACTCGAGTTATTTGTTGATGATGATCCTCCGCAAATTGCGGTCCTCGTTGAATTGCCAGCAGCTGGTAAATCAATGCACCAACGATGGCCAACAGCTTGAACTTTTCCAGAGCGGGTTGAGCTTGGAGATCCAATAAAACATGACCTACATCATTGGCAAGTTTGGAATCAATTGCGAAACTTCGTAGGCACTGTCGCAGAGTATCAATAGGGAAAGCAGCTTTTGACAAGGATTTCTCCAAGCTGTCCTTCCCTCCTGATGTCTCACTAGAGGCGTCTACTCTAACTTTGACCGCCTTCGCAGATATTCCTAGCTCGCCCTTGAGAGTAGCAAATAATCCTGCGTAGCGACGTTTATAAATTGGAGGACGGTCGACATTTAACTTCGCGACATTATACTTGAGAGCTAAAGCCTCTGCCGCCAAATGGCAACAGGCAAATTGCCTAGCCACTTCATCAGATTTATTCATATGCGGCAGTTTCTGTTGGGATTGGGCAAAAAAGGACATTGACAAATGAACCATCTCATTAGGAGGAGGCCCATTATGCCCAACTAGAATTCTTTCGAGGGTTTCCGAGAAAGCTTTTTCCATTTAAGCTATAGTTATATAATGAAAACCTCTAGACCAATCATTTATCGCCACAAATCATCCACCGCTCTTGAGTAAGCAATGAATGATGTGGATAAGAACTGATCCGTTGTTGCTTAGGCCGATATAGAAAGGAAAAAGAAGTCCCATTACCTTGTTAACCAGTGACTCCTAGCATCCTCTAAATCATGGCAACGGTAAGCAAAAAGAGCTCGGTTCAGAACATGAAGAAAAAGCTAACAGATGTAGATTGCACCGGTCAATCCAAAGCCATTCTTACATGATTTGGTTGGAAGAGATGTGTTGGTACGATTAAAGTGGGGGCAAACGGAGTATAAAGGTTCATTAGTCTCGGTCGATTCATATATGAACATTCAGCTTGATAACGCCGTGGAATATATTGATGGAGAGTTCAAAGGCGACTTGGGAGAAGTTCTTATTCGTTGCAATAATGTCCTTTGGATTAGCTCTGCACCAGACATGGTCTTAACAAAAGAGGAGCCTATTGAGTGAATACGGTCCCTGCCACTTTGAATTTCGTCATTTGTATAGTACTTTAAAAGATTTACTAGTTAATAATATTAGGATGATATTATTAATCTATTACACAGTCAGTATTTCGTGAGATTAAGAAAATGAGAGATTCCCAACTTCGAGTTCATCCTTCATCAAATCTCGTATTAAGACAATGACTTCATCTGCCTGAACTTTGATCAAAGTATCTTTATCGTTTGCTTGAAGGTATTTGATACCTCTCATGAGATCATGCCTTTCTGAGGGAAAGTCTCTCCACGAGCGTAGCCCTTTTATCAGTGAACCGACCAGCACTAAAGCCGCCCGACGAAGAATAACGCTATCCTCATTCAGTTCGTGCGTAATGACTCCGTATGCACAATCCAAGATTGGATTTAAATAAGAAATAAACCCAATAGGGTTAGTTTGGCACGCCACCCCAAGAAGACTCAAGGCTGATGCACGGATCCGTACATCGTTGACTTTGTCTCCCCTTCTATTACAGCTCTCAATGCACGTTGTGACTAACTCTTGAGCAATAGCACCAGCAAGCGCGTCTCCAAGCCGTTGAATAGTGCCCATTAATACTTCACCCGTCCGTAAACGGACATCCAGGTCCCTTTTACAATCGCCATAGACTTCCAGCAACTCCTTAATAACCTGTAGCCCGTGCACGTCCGTCATCGCTTGTAAGCCCTTGACCGCATTGAGATATACAAAGGAGTCATCGTCACCAAGATGCTCAACAAAAGCGTAGACAAATTTATCGACATTAACAATAGGATCGTGACTTTCAACAAGGCACCTCAGGAGGTGAAGTCCTTGAGCTTTGACAGGAATCAATGGATCGTCAAGCTGACTCATAGCCAAACGCAAAGTTCGCAGAGATGAACTATCTTCATCTTTCGAGCTTGTAATGTTCAATGATTGTAGAAGAGCCAAGAGTGAGTAAGCGCTGGAGGAAGCAACCTTTGGGCCATTTTCGCTGATGTAACGTAGAGATCCTTCTGTCGACTGAATTACTTTGACATCATCGGGACTCAGTTGTCTGTCTTCGTATAAGATACCGGATAATAGAGATAAGGCAACCGAAACTATCTGGCTATCGGTTGCAAGCGCATCTTCATCATCCTCATCATCCGAGTCTATATCCAAGTTGGAGGCTAAATTTTCAATTTCTTCTATGCCTCTAAATGATGAGCGAGTCTTAGTTTTCTGGGCTTCATGTAGAGAATGAATATAACTTTCCAAGACGCTGTTGACGATGCCGATGATTGATGACGGAGAGGCGACAATTTTTTCCTTAGATTTAGAGATCAAGGACTCCAAAAGCCGAACCATAGCATATAACTTGAAGGGATTCGATTCATCGTCCAGGTTATGAGCTAGCCATTGTCTCATAACATGAATAAAGATAGATAGAGCCAGTTCATTAGGGCTTCCATTTATGAGTTCAACCATGGTTTCAACTTGTCGTTCTATATCATCAATCGAGAGATCTTCTTCTGTTTTGGCAGCATAATTGATCATGACTCCGCCTTCAGGACCTGGAGCAAATTTCCAAGGAAACCTATTCGTCCAGGAAAGTGATATAAAGCCATCAAACTTTGAAAAAGAAGGGTCTGATTTGAAGTACCGCAAAATCAGATCTCTTGTTGTCGCTTTGGTCCTATAGGTTTTGCTTTGATAGAAGAAAAGGCATGTAAGAACGTCAAGGCAAGGGCTAAGTAGAATAATGATCCTATCACTAGGGAGATTATTTGTATAAAGGTCAGTTCGATTGATACATGAATCGAGATCATTATCCTGTATCAGCCCAGAATGTACCTTCAAAGGACCCATTAGTGGATCGAAAAAATAACGTTGTGTAAGGTCCGCATGAACAGTTGAGAGATATTCAACAAGATGGGTTATAGATGATATTAATATTGGACGTTCAGAACTAGATAAAAGCTCTAAGAGGGAACTGAAGATTTCTTTGTAGTAGGTCTATAAGTTAGAAGACATGAAAAAAAGGCAATTACCTCTTTGTTAAAATGCTGTGGACAATTCATGATAAGGCTACCTAGTAATTGGATACGATCAAGAGAAATTTCAGAAGATTCTCGAAGTCTGAGAATGAATTCAATCATTGATCTGATTCCGACCACAGGGCGAGCTAAAGGAATCATAGATAATGTCCGTGAAACGACAGATTTAAACCACAGTGGTGATTTAGGAGTGGATATAGAGGAAAGAATCGAAATTAAAAAGTAAGAATCCACCTGATTATTCAATTCAGTAAGAGCATGTCTGTATTTTTTGTGGTCTCGCGAATATCGAGGATTAAAGCCCAACTCACACAAACAACAAAATATATCAGAAAAATATTTTCCGTTCAACAAAATTTGAGATATGTCTCCGTGATCTCCAATGATCTTTTTACAAGTATCATAGAACAAGACTAGGCGATCGGCTCTCGGATTTCTATTGATTCGAGCCTGACCACTTTTTCGTTTATCTAGAGGTATCCCTACACCATGGCTCAAGGCAGGAATCACGCCACCAACCACTATGGCCGTTATAAGAGCATGTACAGTCTTCAGATCACTCAAAGAAATTGTCACGTATTCAGGATTGGCTTTCATGTCCCTCATTGAAGCACAGTGTAACTCATATAACCAGTCTAACATCTCCATGTATACTGCATCTTCATCAATGGTCCAGTCGGTTTTGCCAACTGCAGCAGCTAGTCCATGGTCAAGAAAGGCTGGCCGTGAGTTTAACATTCTCCGACCTTCGCTTACATTCGCTATGAATCTGCTTTAGATTTTTTGATATCTCATCGGCTAAAATATCAAATGGCTCTTCTTTATGTCCAAGAGTATTCATCTGGTCATATTCAAGCTGGAAACTTCCATTAGTAAAGTTGGGAGTTCTGGTCGTTACCGTTTTGAACAGTGCTCTTTCTGGGGCTAAAACTCCTTTTAACAGGCGCAGAATAGTATTCATGAAGACAAGAATTTGGAATACTAATCTCTACTTATGTTCTTGCCTATTAAGAGATCAAATCCTCTGGACAACCTTGAGAATCATCGATGCTATTCGTATCACGTGCGCAGAACAGTGGCCGTTACAGAAAAATTAAGCCATCAACAATCTCTTTCCGTACAACTTACTCTGTCTGAGAATGAGTGAGAAACCAGCTAAAAGGCTCAAATCAGATAAAGATAACCCTTACCTGGCCCATCTAAATTCTCCTGATACAGAAGCTTATGGAGATGATCAGCAAAGAGTAAAGCTTGAGCGTCATAAGACAACGAAGGCTTTAGCAGAAAAAGCCGAAGATGGACCATTGAACTATTTTACAGGAAAACCCTTATCTGGTCAATATTTCAGCATTCTCAAAGGACGGCGTCAGTTACCTGTGCATGCGGAGCGAGAGGAGTTTCTCAGACTATATCATGAGCATCAGGTCATGGTATTTGTTGGTGAGACCGGTTCAGGAAAAACTACTCAGATCCCTCAATACGTTGTATATGATGAGCTACCCCATTTTACGGGGAAAATCGTGGCTTGTACTCAGCCTAGACGAGTCGCTGCAATGTCGGTGGCTAAGCGAGTAAGTGATGAAATGGATGTTCGATTGGGACAAGAAGTTGGTTATAGCATCCGGTTCGAGGATAATACGAGTCCAAAGACTATCTTAAAATACATGACAGATGGTATGTTGCTCCGGGAAATCATGACAGATCCATTATTGGACAAATATAGCTGTATCATCCTAGATGAAGCTCATGAACGAACGTTGGCAACTGATATTCTCATGGGCTTGTTGAAGGAACTTTTGGAGCGTCGAAAAGATCTAAAGGTGATAATTATGAGTGCTACTTTGAATGCTCAGAAATTTCAGCGATATTTCAACGAGGCGCCTCTTCTTGCGGTACCTGGTAGAACGTTCCCGGTTGAAATATATTATACTCCCGAGTTTCAACGTGATTATCTGGAATCCGCCATTAGAACAGTTCTCCAAATCCATGCCACGGAGCCAGAAGGTGATATTTTAGTGTTCTTGACAGGTGAGGAAGAGATTGAAGATGCATGTCGCAGAATCGCTCTAGAAGGCGATGAACTACAACGGGAATCCGATACCGGACCGATGCGTGTCTATCCTCTATATGGCTCGCTTCCCCCCGGTGAGCAACAGAGAATCTTCGAGCCCGCACCTCCTCCAGGCCGTGTTGGTGGTCCTCCCGGCAGAAAGGTTATAGTCTCAACAAATATTGCAGAAACATCTCTTACCATCGACGGTATTGTTTATGTAGTTGACCCCGGATTCTCCAAACAGAAAGTCTACAATCCTCGGATTAGGGTTGAATCTCTGCTTGTCTCTCCAATTTCTAAAGCTTCTGCTCAGCAGCGAGCTGGTCGTGCCGGTAGAACTAGGCCTGGTAAATGTTTTCGATTATACACCGAGGAGGCCTTCAAGAAAGAGTTGATTGACCAATCATATCCTGAGATTCTTAGAACTAACTTATCTTCTACGGTGCTGGAACTTAAAAAATTAGGGGTTGATGATCTTGTACATTTTGATTTTATGGATCCTCCTGCCCCCGAAACAATGATGCGCGCTTTGGAAGAACTAAATTACCTTTCGTGTTTGGATGACGAAGGTAACTTGACTGCTCTGGGTCGTCTTGCCTCTGAATTCCCTTTGGATCCCACATTAGCTGTGATGCTGATTGTCTCGCCGGAGTTCAATTGCTCCAACGAAATTCTCTCCCTTACGGCCTTACTTTCAGTCCCTAGTATCTATGTGAGACCGGCAAGTGCTCGCAAGAAGGCTGATGAAATGAAGCAGTTATTTGCTCATCCAGACGGAGACCATTTGACTATGCTTCAGACTTATCACGCTTACAAAAGCCCTGAAGCTCAAGAGAACAAAAGTCAATGGTGTTATGATCATTTTCTTTCTCTTCGATCCCTTCAGAGCGCCGACAATGTCCGGGCTCAGCTCAAGAATATTATGGAACGAAATGGGCTCGAACTGATTAGTATTCCTCATACGGATCGCAATTACTTCACCAATATCCGACGTGCATTGACTGCCGCTTTTTTCATGCAAGTGGCTAAGAAAGCCCCTGGAGGAAAGACATATATCACAGTGAAAGACAACCAAGATGTTCTCCTGCATCCATCCACAGTCCTGGCTCAGGACAGTGAATGGGTTCTCTACAATGAGTTCGTCTTAACCACCAAGAATTACATTCGTACTGTGACCGCTATTAAACCAGAATGGCTATTTGAACTTGCGCCTCTTTATTATGATCTATCGACTTTTCGAAAGGGTGAAGTGCGTTTAGGTCTAGAAAGAGTTGAACAAAAACTAAAACGGGCCAGGGAATCTGCTGAGAAACGCTCGAAAGCTCAACGAAACGGAGGATCGGGCCGGTACGTTTAGATAGATTGTATTATAAGTAAATTGAAGATTGTACCAACTCCTCATCAAGCTCGTATGAATCAAACATTAGTCTATAGCATACATAAAGGTGAAGCACTATTATCCAAATGTGTAGATCTGGAATACGCGATCGTGACAACCATTGGGGGGAATGGCTCCATACGACAATGGATATGTAATATTACATTTAGGAGCAGGATTCCATTCAAAGCGACCAGATATTGTCAATCTTTACAAAGAATCAGCAGCGAGGAACGTCGAGACTAGATGATTGCTGACCATGCAGAGCTTGTAAGCTTGGCCATGACCTTTTATTGTCAGGGGCATCTTCCCTAGATATTGCTACTCGGTGCTGTGCATTATTAGAAGATGACCTGATCAATAATGCTGGTCCATATTCTCTTGGGCGCAAGCAGGACCAAGAGGTTGAGTGTGATGCTTCGGTAATGAGCTCGAAATATTCCCGGGGAGCTGCCGTTGGAAGCCTAAGAGGATTCAGGAACCCAGTAGTCGTGGCAAAGGAACTATTGTGTCAATCAATATGTCCATTAAAAGATGATAAGGCCAATGCTATGTAAGTAATTAGAGCTCTCTGGGGCTCCCTTACTCATTCTGACTAGGTAGTTTCCTTGTAAGCCAGGGAGCAGAAGATTTCGCAAAAGAAAGAGACTGTCAAGTTTTCAATACAGGAAATGCTGGTGATATAAAGTATGAAGAGAACGATTTAGTCCAAGACACAGTAGGAGTCATCTGTATTGATATCTACGGAGATGTCGCGGCCTCATCAAGCTCAACAGGAACAGCAGGCAAAAGGCGGGGAAGATTGGGACCTGCATCACTTATTGGAGCTGGAACGTGGGTGGAAAGGTATGGATCGAAGAAATTGGCTGCTCTCTCTTCGGGAATGGGTGAGGATATCATAAGTCTAAATCTAGCCTCACAACTGACTTGTGCAATTAAATACAGTCAATCAAATATGACTTTTGATGCATCTATTTTACAATTTTATAAAAACCTCGAGTTTAATTTTACGGGAGGGCAATATGAGGAATTGATGATCGGGTCTTTAGTGGTTATTCTCTCGGCGGATAATGAAGGCCTCATTCTCGATGCTTTAGCAATTCATACCACCGATACGATGATATTCGCTTCATCCAGCATAAAGTCACCCAAGCCTTGGGTGACGGTATCTCGGACCTCAAACTCTAAGATCACGATCCAAGGGAGACATGAGATATTTTTCAGCATGGACAAGCGATAGATTGTACTTAGATCTGATTCTGCAAAATCTGAATGGCTTTGAGAATGATTAAGCCGTCGGGGTTGCTGAGGATGATTGTTTTTTAACCTTTTTCTTCTTTGGAGGTATTATGACTGGCCTTATACTCACAGCCTCCAAAGTGTCTGGTTGGAAATTAGTGCCACACGTAGAGCAAGAAGCTCCAGGTGGAGAGCAAAAGACTAGCAAATGTTAATTCGATAGATAATTAGAATACTCACTAGAGAGGCAAATGCTGCACACGTAGCCTATATCTAGAATACGTTGATGGCAGAAACAAGCAGCCCGGAAGTCGACACTGGAGTAGATAGGGATAACAAGATGACGTCGAGAGGCAGGATCGGGAAGGAAGGCAGTCATGAGATATTGCAGAAGCCCCGGTGGTTCCTCAATCTGAAGATAGATTCCACCTGTTGAATCGGCAGCCTGTTGGAGAAAAGTTGTTCCCTTTCCAATGTTACATACGTCCAAAGGAATGTGCAGTTTCTGAGCAGCAAACATGCAATTCATGATGGCGACATATTGTGATGAGACATCTTCGCAGACACTGACAACAAGAATTCTAGCTTGATAGTATTCCAAATCGCTGAAGGATCTTCCGAATCGCTGAGAGTAAGCTAATGCTAGACTTAAGGCTCCAGATATAGCCGCCGTTCTCGATTCCACATTCTTGACAGTAGACTTTTTAAACAGTTTGGCCAGTTCTGATAGTACACATTCATCCACCTGCTTAAACTGTCGGTACATATTAGGTAAAGCGAGATTTTCCTGCTCATCTTCAGACGTCGCTGCTTCTGAGCCAGGAACGGGATAAAGATATCGTGCCCTATCCGAATGTGCAGCAATAACTGCAGCCTTATTGTTATGGTTTAAAGCTAAATGTGAGTTCAAAAAGATCACCAGGGCCGAAATGGCATTGTGAAGTCCAAATGTTTCATCGGATATCTCACTCCACGCTCGAGGATTCGTATCCAGGATGACTGTGAGCAAGGACGGTCTATTGCCTTCGATATTAGATCCATTTCATAGAAACAGACAAACCATAATCTATGCCCTGAACATCTGGCTCCTCCTTAGTAGATTTGACTCCATCCATGAGCCGTAACCAGGTGGACAAGCCCAAGAGTACGGAATCCGAAGTTTGAGCCACAGGAGTGATAAAAAGATCAACCAAGGCTCTCTGGATTCAGCTGGTGTTTACCTTTAAAGAACAACGTTAAGAGTCGCCTCTAGAACTAGATTATATAACTGTTCTGGAATCCTTCTCAATAGCAGCACTGAGATAGAGTTGGGTTGTTAAGACTTATCAAAAGTTGTTCCCCTTTAATTTCCTAAGATTAAATCTCTCAGCTACTACTCTTTTATTTCGGTTCATTAATAAAGTACGAAGAAGTGCATTGTGTTTAACAGTGATAGCCTACAGACAAAATGTCGAGCAAACGGAAGTGGAAGCTAAGAGAACAAGAATGAATCGATGAAATCCTATGTAGGATTAAGAAAGAAGGTACTTATCTTAAAAAAGCTTTATGACTATATGGTCAAGATTTTAGCTTACCTTCCACAGCATTCAACTTGGACTTGTCTTCATATCTCCATCTCTCCATCTCTCTAACGGGGTGTGATTACAGGAAAACATTTACGTTCCACATACGTCATTTCCGACCCTATGTGCTTGTTCTGTGTTCTGCACATCCAAGCTATAGGACATATATAACCTTTCGTGAGTCCTAGAATGATGAGCATCTTGCGATTCCCTCCCCGTGAGTCAGGATGATTTATAAGAGACGGAAAACATTACAGAAGACATATTAGTTAATTTACTTTCTAGAAAGTTATCCGTCCGATGTGCCTAATCGACATTTTAGTGCCGTTGGTAGATCAACATCCGCTATGGCTCGGAAAATACTGACAGCTGCTCGACACGTTGAAATGTAACATCTCCCAAATGGGAAATAGCGAAGGTACCAGCCCAACCTCTTTTCCTAGATTAAGCAACCCAAAGCTAATCTTGTATATAATGAACACTGTCTTTCCCGATTGAGAAATCTGTCATTTAATGATGTCCAACTAAGTTGCACGTTATGATGGGAGATCGAACTGCCTACAACCCAATGGAATTTCCACAGAACTAAGAAGAAAATGTGAAGTGAAGGATAGGCACAACTGAGAATTTTGAACAACATATAAAAGAAAAATGGATTAGGATATCAAAAAATCAAAAATCAATGTTGTTTTCCTCGATCTTTCCTGTCCTGATGTCTTACCCTATACGTCGCTGATTTCCTGATTGGGAAATTGCGACTCATCCCAACCAGCCTTCTCGGTCCAGAAAGTGCAAATTCCATGACAATACTTAGTGTTGGAGCCTCGGCAATAAAAAATGTATAAAAGTCGTTCGATATCCCTTTGATAATTTCCGTACTTGTCATCTCTCAACCTTCCGGACGTCTTCGCCAAATCGGTGTCGTTCTATTTCTATCGTTCAAAATCTCGGTCTTTCGTTAAATATTCTGTCATTCGTTTAGAATTCAACACTCGTTCAATAAATACATTCGTTTTAGTCTTTTTTTTAATCATTTCTGAGAATGCTTCACCCTTTACTTACTTTCTTGGTATCTTTTTCTGCTTTGGCAGTAGCTTTTGATGCCTCTTCAAATGCGAACTTAGCTGTCTACTGGGGTCAGAATTCTCAAGGAGGCCAGCAGAGCTTATCTTATTACTGTGACTCTGATAGTCCTAGCGATGTAAGTCATTTTCTGGTGGTCTTTATGCTTACTGTTAGATCATTTTGCTATCCTTTCTTATGGTTTTTGGATCTGGAGGTGACCCTCAAGTTAATTTTGCAAATGCTTGCGAAGGTACCTATTTTTCCGGCACTTCCCTTTTACAATGCACTCAACTGGGTGAAGACATCAAGACTTGTCAATCTAATGGTAAAAAGGTCTTTCTCTCTATGGGAGGTGGTGTAGGAGCTTATGGATTGTCCAGTCAGCAACAGGCCGAGGACACTGCCACGGAACTTTGGAATATTTTTGGTGGCGGTTCTTCCGATACTAGGGTCTTTGGTGATGTCGTGCTCGATGGCTTTGACCTTGACATTGAAGCTGGGTCGGGGACGTACTATCCTGATTTTGTATCGAAAATGAGAGAGTATTATGCTTCCTACACCGATAAAGATCTTTATATCTCTGCTGCCCCTCAATGTCCTTATCCAGATGCCTATGTTGGAGATGCTATTGCTGATAGTGATATAGATTTCTTTTTTGTTCAGTTCTATAACAACTACTGTGGGATGCAATCTTACGGAACTTCCAACTTCAATTTCGATACTTGGAACTCCTTTGTGCAAAACTCGGCTCCGAACAAGAACTCTAAAGTCTTCTTGGGTGTCCCTGCTTCTTCGTCTGCTGCTGGCTCAGGTTATGTCTCGTTCTCTACTCTTGAGCAAGCTATTTCCGACTTGCAAAGCGAATCTTCATTTGGCGGTGTCATGATGTGGGATATGTCTCAGGCTTACGCCAATGAGGTGGGCTCCCAGAATTACGCAGAAGCTGCCAAGTCCGTACTTGCAGGAGGTGCCTCAGCTTCATCTCAAACTTCTACTGGCCAAGGAACCAGTGAGACAGCGGCAGCTACGACGACCTCTCCTTCGTCTTCTATTGATACTTCTACTACAGCGGTGGCCATTACTACATCCACTTCTACTACAACTGAGGATTCCAGTTCTTCTTCCTCCGCTTCTCTTCCTGCAAGCAGTACCAGCTTAGCAGCGTCCTCGACAGTTCTTGCTCCTCCATCCTCATCTGACACCACTACAACTATATATAGCAGCGTTTTCATAACAATCACTTTAACAACTTCACCAGGAGCTCAACTACCTTCAACGACTGGAAGCGAGGACCTCACAACGGCTGTGCTTACTCTACCAACTGGAATAATCACGACCACTTTACCCATCAAGAGTATAAATACGGCTGCTAATTATGTTTCTACGTCGGTGACTCAGCCCACTACAGTGCTGACTGGAGATGACTCCACATCCACTTCTACTTCTACACAGCAGGCTGGAGATGATTCAGGCTCTATCTCGACCCAGCAGGCTGGGGGTGATGATTCTACAACTACTTCTATCCCAGCTACTCTGCAGACCGAAGATACCTCCACGCCTACTAATACACCGAGCGATGACTCTTCGTCAAATAGTGCCTCTACTACGCAGCAAAGTGGAGCCATTACTACAGTGGACTCGAGCTCTCCTTCGTCTACGTCGTCCTCCTCCGAGCTTTGTCCCACTAATGGGGGCTCTTGTTCTAACGAAGGAGAAGTAGTCTGTGCTGGTCAAGGATATGCTCAATGCGTTTACGGATCCTGGCTTATTCGACCATGCGCAGCCGGCACCCACTGCTATTTTATTGGAAGCACGGTCTTCTGTGGGTGGGCCTCTGGAGATCAAGGAACTCGTTCAACCTGTTCCTAGACGACTTGTTATCCAAGACCAACCAAACACAAATTCTTCGGTTCATCATATTTCATCGCTTATAAAATAATCAATAATTGGATCTCTTGAATAAACCGTTATAACCTCCTAATACTGCTACACAGTAGCTCTGCATAATTCAATGAGTGCACCCATGATCATGCTCAGTCGTAGAACAAATCTATCGAAGTATTACTGCTGGGTAGTAAAATGACCCCTATGCATGGTAAGGCACTTGAGACGTCATCATTTGTGCGCTGTTCGAGAGGTAACGGCTAAGTTCATCACTTCGACAGAGATGAGTTCAAATCAAGATGGACGGCCAGTCCCGGCAAAACCGAGAACTATTCGAGATATGTTTCGAATCGAAGCAATTGACTTTTATTGTAACGAGATCCGGCTTTCTAAAGACGACCGCCAGAACCTCTCGAGACTCTATAAGACCACGCAGATCCAGACCTTGAGTCTTTTGGGAATTCAAGTTCCTATAGTTTATCTAATCGGTTGGTTCTACTCTTTATTTGAATTATATTAACGGTATAGTTAGAAAGGCGGCTTATAAATCTGCTCGATCACCTCTTCTACTGACTCTATTGGCTAGTGTGCCCATTCTTGGCTTGTCTTATCCTTTATATGCTAACGCTTCTTTCGCAAGTTGCGTTCAAATGTATCCAGTTGAGTCGCAAACCAAGTATTTAACTGCTTATGCATTCCGCTTCTCTCCCTCTTTGAGCGTTATGGCACGCTATTATGGCTACACTGCTACTCATTTAGATGAGCTTCATCGAATGGGCACTCCGAACTATCTTTCGGACGTCCAATTGAGTCCATTTGGTAAAGTGGGCATCCCTATACTCGATGCAGAGTATCCGATCACGAAACTTATCCAAGGGGATAAATATACTCCTGATGATGTTCTCAGCCTTTATACACCCGAAGACCAGACTCTGGCAGAAATCAAGGCTCAGTCGCCTGAAGCCTCGATTGATACTGGCGAAGCTGTTCCTGATGAAGTGACTCCCCAGCGAGCTGATTCAAAAGCCTCAGGCTCTTTCTCATCAGATGAGGCACCTTTACCAGGTATCTCTCCCCCTAAGGTTTCCGCTAAGCCTGGAGGTACCCAAGAAGAAGATGCATGGTCAAAACTGCGCAAAGCGGCGGGTTACGGTACAGAAGATGATTCCTGGGCGCGAATACGAAAAGGTTCGCAGGCGCCACCTCAAGTATCGTCCAGTGCGGACGCTAATAAGAGGAATCTGCCACAAAAGCCTGAATCCTCTGCTCCAAAGACAGACAGATACGGTGATGAAGGCTTCGAGTAACGTCTGAATAAGTCATCATTCTCACTCAAACTATAGTTTGATGGATCTACAATCTCGCATGTATACTGGGACATCTATACAAGACAAAATACAAGACACAATTAATAAAACATCGTAAGTCATAGGCCTTCCTAGCTTAGGTGTCGAATCCATCAGCTCCAAAATGCTGAAGGTAATCAAAATATGCATCCACACAAGCCATCACGCCTGGTGGATAATTGGTCGCACGCATTTTGCTTTGAATGTAACTTGCACCTTCAGCTTCGACCAACTTGGCCAAGACTTGAATGATCTTTGGCGAAAAGTCATTATACCATCGATGATTCCAGGCAACAAGACGAACAATAGAATGTATTAACTTATCGGTTTCCTTGTTAGACTGATAGAAGTCCAACAAACCCCATAAAGCCCTAGGAGCAAACCTCATTGATAGAGTGTGCTCATAGGCTTCAGCGGCAATGTTTTTATATTGCAGACGATCAGCAAGTAAACCCAGTAGTTCCCATTCGATAGCGCTTTTACGGTATTGCTGATTGCTGCTCTTGAACCGAGAGTATTTGCTCCGCCATATCGTGTAAACTCTGATATCCTCATAAAAGACCATAATCAGATTGTCCAGCCATCTCTCACAGAGTCGTTTACTCTTAAGGTAATTATCCTCCTTGTCATTTTGGTCCGAGCTTTGGGTTCCTTGGACAGGAATAGCATCCGGTTTATCTACAGAGTCCGAGGTCGAATTTGTTGTCTCAGTATCCTCTGTTTTGTGAGGACGCGATTGAGGATTGTATTCCTCTGCCATGACGAAGACGTTTGAGCGAAGGGTCAGAATAGTATCCCAACTAGATTTTCGGACCATTTTGGCTAATAACTCGTAAGCCTTAGCAAATGTTCTTCGGAGAGAAAGAGCAGGAAGCTTAAGCAGGACTGGATCAACCAACTCGTGCTTCCTCTGAGAAGCATCATCGGACATCTCATCCAAAACACCCTCTGCAGGGAGCGGGAGATGCTGTTTCTCATGAGGAGGCATACGAACGCTATCTATTTCGGGAACTGAAAACATTGGACATGAGTTTAGGGTTAAAAGCGCGGATTTGAAGTCCTCTAGGGCGATATAGACCTCGACTAATTTAGCCCAAGTGAAGAATTCCGAAGGAGCGGCTGTAACAGCTCGTTTAGCGTATTCTAAAGCCAGGTCGTTTCGATTCTTGTTCAAAAGAAACTGAGCCTGGATTGTTAACAGATATGGATTCCTTGGATCAGCGTCGATTGAGTCGTGGAGAAGTTGGACAGCATTCACTTCTCGATCCATATCCAAGAGTAACTGGGCCTCTAATGATACAACACTAGGCTCAACTTCTTTTATTTTTCGAAGAAGATTTAATCCTTCCACATATCGCTTAGAAGTATGGAAATATTTAAATAATGCTGTGACCAGGTTGTTGGAAACTAGATTAGGCACTTGAACTTCAGTCGTTGTACCTAGCAAATGACCTTTTGAGAAGACTTTTTCCACTGCCTGAAAGAACTGCTGCTCAACTTCGACTGTGGTTATAGGATTAAATCTTCGACAGCCAGTAAGGAGATAAGTGTCATCATCTGCGAATATAAAAGACCGAACAACAGCGGATACAAATGTTTCAGTCCATAAATCATCAGTCATTGTGATTCTATAGTCAGAATGAAGAAATCAAGGGCATTTGTCTTACTTATCTTCGTTGGCATTTAAACCATAAGCTTCCACTGTCCCAGGAATTGACACTGCCACACGCACATCAAGCCTGGAAAAGGCATTGTAACAGCTAAAGCGTCAGTGCTCAAGAGAGTTGAGATTCAATGGTGCTAGTTATATAGGAATGGACGGATAGCCCACTCCTGCCCAATAACGCGACCATAAGAGATACTTACCAGTAAGTCCCGGTATGAATTCGCCATTGGGCATGACGCCCGAACCACAATTGGTCTTCACCCAAGACATAAGTCAGAGTGCTAATGTATGCAGCCATTGCTCCGGCAGAATCGACATCGAGACCGGTAACATAGTGATAAGTTCCCGACTAAAGGTAAGGATAAGTTTGAAACTCTCGTACATCTTTGTTGGCGACTTTTTTATGAGCCTTGGCCAAATGGACCATATCAGCTACTCCCAAGTCTTTGAATGTCCCTAAACCCCCCGTCCGCGCTTTGAGGCTTTCACCGCATTCGACCTCAAGGATCCTATGATGATTAATTCAATATCATTCAATTGAAGTAAATATATAGTGAGGGGTACGTACTCGGGGATTGAATATTCCAATACCATCAACAAAGTAGTGAAAGGGACGAGTTGGCAAGCGGTTGCTATGGGACAACCAGAAGGGACAATCAGAAAGTTCTACCTTGTTTGTCTTCTTACTGAATAAGAAAGATGGCTCCTGCATACTATAATCTATAATCTCTGATCATCGATTTTTCCCGATGTTTTTGAGTCTACTTGGCCGTGACATCGTTACAAGGCTAGTAGGCAATCCCTGAGAAGGAATTGCTCAAAATACTCCTTTCTACGCAGAAATCAATCCAATAATATCCATTAAGTCATCAGATCCAAAGGCTGGTATCGTATTATTCCACTCGTATCAAAAAAGCCGTATGATCAGCTCCCGTTTAAACGAAAAGCTTGTATAATTGACGGAAGATAAAATAGACAATAATAAGAATGAATAAGATCTTCATGAGGTTCTTGCCAAAGACGTAAGCTTTATAACCGGCCTTCTGAGTAAGAAGGGCTCTATTTTTCTGTTCCAATTCTCTAACTATACTGATCACTTGATCAAAGATGTATAGCGATTCATTAATGATCTCGCGCTTTTCGTTTTCTTCGAGGCCTTCGCGTGTAGCTAACTCGAAATTTCGCTTAAACTCAAGCCTGACTGATTCATCGTCTTCAACATCAAACCTAAAGAAATTTGTTCCTTGGAGAGCGACTTCTTCAGTGGTCATACCAGGAACTTGAGGAAATAATCCAGTAGACTTGGAAATGGATGATTTCAAGATTCTGCCACCAGCAAAAAGAGCCAAATAGAGAGTATGGCCATAAGCCAAGAGAAGGTAAGGTTTCTCACTGGTAGCTTTCTTGATGTGATCCACAAAGGCAATCTGCGCTGGCATGATGGGATGCTCGAACTTGCTTTTGTCGTGATAATAAAACATCAAGTCTTTCTCTAGTTTATCGGTGCGAGCCAAAGCAGGGACCCAGGTTTCTTTCAATATTTTCCCTATCCTAGTGTCTTTGGTCATTTCTTCCTGCCATCGCTCTTCAAAAGTCTTGAAGATATGATAAAAAGCTTGGATGCCTTGGCGATAGACACGAGGATCTCGAAGAGCAAACACTATTTTCATGCTAATAAGATTATTGATCTTATTATGAGCAGAATGAGTGGCCTTGTTGATTCGATTAGCTAAAGCAGCTACATCTCCCGGTAAAGGAAGGACTTCATCCTGAGTGATGGCCATTTTTTGTGGTGAAAACGAAAGGTTAACAGTAAGCAAGTTGAACTTATCGGAAATGGGACCCCTCGGAAGACGTGTTCTTTTTATTCTTTGACGCTCGATGGAGCTGGCATTTGTCTACACTCTTACCCGGCGTCCTGCCTCGTCTTTGGACCGTACCAAATCGACTAAAGCGGCTTATCGACCGGCTTTAAACTCTTTTTAGTCTAGTGACACTCCCAAAGGACTTCCTTGCCCGCTCGTTTATCAGTTTTATTGATCTACTGAGCTAAATAAAGCCAGTATTTATACTCTGTCTGTGTTTACCATCCCTTCAATCATTTGTTTTTCGTTTTTACAACCTTTCTTTTCTTTGTTACTAGACAATATCAGAATATCCACCCATTGATTGTCGCCTCTTCACCGCTAGTCAATGCTTACCAAAGCGTTAACTTGGTTCCTTCTCGGGGTTCCTCGCTCGCCATTCACCGGGTCACGAGGTATCGATGCACTGGGCATCATTGGTCCCATAACGACGACGCGTACTACCATAGTCCTGTCCAGAATGATCGGCTCATCCCAACTCATCGCGCTTAAAGCCGATTAACGGAGATATGGCTCAAGAGTGAACCATTTCCTATTCTACATGTCCTGTCACGTCACACTTTCTTGGCCTTTCCTCTTTAGCTGAAGCCTAAATCCGGCTATCCCTAATTAGACAAAGTATTCTTGTTACAAGTGGATGGCTCTTAATTCAGTGAGCGCCGGACTCTTTAGCCTGTAGTTTTATTAGAGCTCCTTCGAGGCCGGTAATGGCAGCAGTAGTCACGTCCCAACCTGAGAAGTCACCAAGGATGTAACGAGTTCGTTTATTTTTTTCTGTAACGCTTTTAATTTCAACCTTGTCCTATAAGGAATGAAAATTGGAGCTTCAATGACAGAATTAAGTGGATTGTTTGCTATCAATAAACCCATCGGACCCTCTTCTTTTGGGGTTCTAGACGCAGTTAAGAAGAGAATAACCAACTACGCCGTGAAAGCTGGGTTGCTAAGTGACGAAGCTCCCAAAGGCCACAAGAAAAGAAGGAAACTCCGACAATTGTTGAAAGCGGGTCATGGTGGAACACTGGATCCTCGAGCTAGTGGAGTATTAGGTAAGATGATTGCCATTGGGTGCGACCTGACTCGTTAGTGATCGGCCTCGGAAAAGGTACCAGAGAACTACAAGGTCTGCTAGGGTGCGTTAAGGAATATGAATGTACTGCATTATTTGGGACTGCTACCGAGTCCTATGATTATGATGGCCGGGTGATTGGCCAAGGGTCTAGTGATCATCTAACGAACGAGAACATTGAACAAGCACTCGACAATTTCCGCGGAAAAATCTCGCAGCTACCGCCAATTTTTTCAGCCCTCAAAATTGATGGAATGAAGCTGTACGATTATGCCCGTCAAGGTAAGCCTCTCCCTAAGGAGCTACCCAAGCGGGATTGTGAAGTGTTTAGTCTCTCTATGATTGGTGACGGATTGAGCTATGATCATGACTACCGGGCTCCAGAGGCTAAGATGTCCCCTGAGGAAATTAAAGTTTTCGAAAGGGTTTATGGGCTTCTGCCTGAGGCGAACATGCCCTTTTTAGAGAGCGCAGATCTTAGCGCCACGACCTCTTCTACAGATTCAAAAAAGCACCCTATAGTTAAGTTAAGAATGAAGGTCAGTGGAGGCACCTATGTCCGCTCCATTGTCCATGATCTAGGACGAGCGCTGGGAACTTGTGCTTTCGTCGTCGACTTAAAACGCACAAGCCAAGGGCCTTGGTCATTGAACGAAAATGTTCTCGATTACGACACCATAATGGAAGAGCCGGCTGAGACTTGGATGAAAGATGTACTCTGCTATCTGAAAAATGGGCCTAAAGCTGATATAAAAGCTCAGCCAAATATTTCCACTGAAGGCAGAGAGACTTCTGAAGAGAAAAAAGAGCGCGCCAATAAAGATCATATGGAAGATAGTGTTCATGATAGAGTCATGACCAGCCAGTATGGGAAACACGCACAAGATAAGAGACCATTGGAGCAAGAAACTGAAAATAAAATTGAAATCAAACGACTAAAGGCTGAAGAGATTTGAATGGATCATTCCTAAGTATATCTCGCTCATGTATTGTTGTTGGAGACATTCCACTGACGTTACTGCTTTCCCTATTTCTAATCACCCATGTCATCCAAGTCTGAATTGCCCTCCTCTTCTTCCTCAATATCCTGGTTGACAGTTAATTCAGTCATATTATCGTTATTCTCCTGGACGTTTAATTCTTTTGTCAAATCCCACAAAGTTTTTGGCGTTTTGGATTTGAATTTGAAATTTCCCGGAGTCAGGAACAGCCTTGTCCGTGACTGCCCGATGACATCTCCATCTATTGTAAGATTTAGTTGAAACAAACACTTACTTTGATTGAAAAATACATCCGTGCCCACCATATCTTCCCAATCACCTTCGTATAGTTGGTCCCCTATTTGGACTATGGGGTTCCGACTACCGAGTTCGTGGATCGTAATCTTGGAATCCTCAGGTATTTTGTCCGTTTTCTTCGATAGTCGAAATCGACTGAGATCAAAGGTAACGTAACAGGACTGTTGTCAGCAAACTCTCGAATAGATAATTACTATATACTCATCGTCACTCAAGTCTCCATTTCCTTCATCATGCTCAACTTGTCTCATCTTCTCTTTTCTGTCTCGCATTTTATCGTATACTAACTCTTGGCTCGTGGCTGGGTCTTCCCGCAGGCTATCGTCAGCTTGTCCAGTCGGTGGATTGTCGAGCGGTATGGCACGGTCGTCGTTAATTCCGTATTCTCTGATCTCATGAGATTCATAGCCACCGAGTCTATCACGACAATTAGCCGATTCATTCTGATTACATTCTGTTGAGGTGAGAGCTTGGCTGCCTGCACTGACACCTTCCGAAAGTGATTGCTTCTGTAGATCCCTAGTTTGATCATCAGCCATTATATCATCACCGCCTTCTTTCTCTTTGGTTCTGTTCGTGCTTGTATCGATATTTATCGTTTCGTCGTTCAAATTCAAGTCCATCTTGCTCAGTGTCCCCAGCATTAGCGGGTGTCTGTAACAAAAAGTCCCAGTAGGAGAACCGGGTAACCGATTAGAAAAGTCCCAAAATTTTTTTGTTAAATCCGTAAAGTTACAAGGACACTCGAACAGATGGGTTCTAGTAAAAGAAAAAGAGACGACGAGAATGATAATACGAGGCCTGTTACCAGTATTCTTGAAACCAATGAAGAGATCTCCTTTCCAAGAGGAGGTGGATCTTCTTTGACTCCATTGGAAGTGAAAGAGGCAGTGAATGAAGGTCTCTTTGAAGTATGAATAAAGCAATTTTTGCTTCTAACTCTCAGGCCGAAAATGATGATAGTGTCGAAAGAAAGCCTAAAAAGAAAGTACACAGACGAAAGAATGAGAAAGTCCAAACCGAGGTTGAAACTTTGACAAAAATCGAAGGCCTTTCGCAACGAAATCTTGACCGTGGAACTACTGTACTTGGACAAATCTGTTATATAGGAGAAAACGAACTTATCCTAGCGCTACCTAATAACTTAACTGGACATGTGTCGATAACAAATATCTCAAGGCAGTTAACGCAAATACTTGAGCAGATGAATGATGAAGATGCCGATGATGATTTAGAAGAGCCCGAGTTAGGATCGCTATTTAAAACAGGTCAATGGATAAGAGGTATTATTATTGATCGAAGAGAAGAACATCAAGAGAAGGTGAAGGCTGGCGTCAAAAATCTCCGAATAGATTTATCAATCGAGCCCCAAGCAGTGAATCGAGATATATCTAAAGATGATCTTTTAGTGGGGACAAGCATCCAGGGAACCGTTAAAAGTGTGGAAGATAAGGTAGCGCTACTGGATTTTGGAATTGAAGAAATCACTGGAGTTATCAGGCTATCGGAATTTGAAGGAAACCTCAACGAAGGTCAAGTCCTATTGGCCGTCGTTAAAAAAGAATCTTCCAACGGGCGAACCGTTGAGTTAAGTCAGTCGAATAAAATTCATCAGGAAAGCATTTTATCTGTTGATAGCTTATTACCGGGCACTTTAGTCGAAATAGTCCTTAGTGAAGTGCGTCCTTCTGGGCTAGTAGGAAAAGTACTTGGCTTGGTTGATGGTATAATTGACGTGTTCCACTGTGGCTATTATGATCAAGCATCTATTAGTGAACATTACAAAGAAGGAAATGCTATAAAAGCTAGGATCACTTCCGCTCATTCGTCATTTGATGGTCGGCAGCTTAGACTGTCTAGACTGCCAAATGTTATGAAGCAGATGAATTTTAATGAGAATACAGTAGATGCTCCCTACACTGTCGGTCAGATATTCAATGAAGCTTTGGTTAAGAGTGTTCTTCCTTCATTGGGTCTTTTCCTTGACTGTGGTAATGACGTTTTGGGTTTTGTTCATATATCTCGCTTATCAGATGAGAAAGTGGAGGCCCTTTCTGCTCAGTCCGGTCCTTACAAGCTCAATTCCTCTCATAAGTGTCGAGCTGTGGGTTGGTCACCCATTGATGGAATTCTCATCCTGTCTATGAAGCAATCTGTTCTCGATCGCCGCTACCTAACTTTCTCTGATGTTCACTGTGGCGATATTGTCTCAGGAAAAGTCGATAAATTTCTCGCTAATGGATTATTGGTGAAAATTGACGATGGTATCACGGGATTTGTACCAGAGAGCCATTATAGTGACATTCACTTGCAGTTTCCAGAGAGAAAGTTCCGAGTAGGATCGGCCGTCAAGGCCCGTGTGTTAGATATTGATCCCTCTAAGAAGAGAATCAGACTCACACTTAAGAAGTCACTGGTGGGTTCTGATGAGACTGAAATTGAGTCATATGATGTTCCCATCGGTACGAAATCGCCTGGAACCGTCATTTCCTTGAGCGCTAAGGGTGCTATCTTGGAATTCTTTAACAGAGTGCGCGCCTTTCTTCCGTTGTCAGAGATTAGTGAAGCTTACATAGAGAAACCATCTGATCAGCTCTCTCTTGGCCAGACTGTCATGTGTAAAGTGACTTATTCCAATCCTTCAGAGGACCAACTGAAGGTCAGCTGCATTCTTTCTAAACCAATTGAAACAGAATCGAGCAAAGATCTTTTCAATGATCTAAAAGAAGGCTCAATAGTTGATGGAACAGTGATTGAAAAATCTAAGGAATACGCTGTTCTAGAACTTGGTATTGGTGATCAGTCTAATACGATCAAAGGCGTCTTAAATGTTAATCAACTATGTGATGGAGGGTCGTCCAAAGCAAATTCAAGCTTCAAGAAGATCGTTGCTGGACGAAAATTGAAGGAATTGGCTGTTCTAGACAAGTTTCAATCTCGTCAAACTGTCTCTCTAACCATGAAGCCATCTATAATTGAGGCCGTTAAAGAAGATAAATTCCCCACTGAGTTTTCACAACTCGAAATTGGCCAAGAATTGGTAGGAATTGTGAGAAATATTACCTCCTTCGGGATCTTCATAAGGTTCGGCGGTAGATTGACCGGACTGGTACCAAATAATTTGACCAAGTCGAAAAGGGATGAGTTAAGCATTGGCAATTCTGTCACAGTGTATGTCATTGAAATTGACACCGCCAAAAATCGCTTCCTGTTATCCTTTGAAAAGCCGAAAGAGGAAATTCAACCCCACCAGTCCCTTGAGAAAGGAACCAAATCAAGAAAAGTCAACTACAAATTCGATGAGATCAATGTCAATGATATTGTTGAGGGATATATCAAGAATATCGCGGACTGCGGTCTATTTGTTTTGCTTGGTCCAAAGTTGACCGCTCTAGTGAAAATCAGGGATCTCTCTGATGCCTATGTCAAAGATTGGAAAAAAAATTTCTCCATTAAACAGCGAGTCAAAGGTAAGATCGTCGTTAAAGATCCGAGAAGCAAGCGCGTTGAGATGTCTCTGAAGCAAAGTGACATGACCAAAGACTCGGTAGGACGGTTACAAATGGACCAGTTGGAAGAAGGCTCTATTACTATGGGTACTGTTAGGCGAGCTGAGGAATTTGGCGTGTTTATCCTCTTAGACAACACTGATAGAGTCTCAGGGCTATGCCATCGCTCTGAGATCTCTGATGAAGGAATCGTCGACGCTCGAGAGATCTTTAAACCGGGCGACCGTGTAAAGGTCAAGATCTTGAACCTCGACAGTGAAAATCATCGCTTGTCTTTGGGATTAAAAGCTTCCTATTTTTCAGACGACGAAGTAGATTCTGAGCGATTGTCAGGCTCTCAATCCGACGCCGACTCTGATCTCGAATCTGAATCTGGCAGTGAAGATGATGAAGAGACTTTAGACTTGAAACTGCATGATTCTGATTCTGGAAAGGAAAATGACGTCGAATTGAAGGATGTTGAACAAGCCAGTGCAGATGGTCTGAATGTGACTGGCTTTGACTGGACAGCCCAATTTTTAGAACAGAGTTTCCTCAGTGACGAAGACCATGAAGATGAGCAAGATAGGAATGCAAATGGCGATTTAATCAGTAAAAAGAAACGGCGAAGATTTGAGTACCAGCACGATAAGACTGGTGATCTTGATTCGAAGGCCCCCGATTCGATATCCGATTTTGAGCGTCTTCTTATTAGTAACCCGGACTCGTCTGTTCTATGGATGAATTATATGGCGTTCAAGCTTCAGTTGAGTGAAATTGATGGCGCACGAGAAATTGCGCGTCGAGCGTTGAAGACGATAAATTTCAGAGAAGACCAAGAGAAAATGAATATCTGGATCGCTTTGTTGAATTTGGAAAATAGTTTTGGCACTGACGAGACGATTGATCAGACGTTCAAGGAGGCATGCAAAGCTATGGATTCCAAAACCATCCATCAACGATTGGTAAAGATCTACATTCAAAGCGGAAAGGTTGAGAACGCGGAGGCATTGTATAAAGTCATCATAAAGAAGTTTTCACAGGATCTTGATAGTTGGGTTGGCTTTGCCTCCTTTTTGATGGAAAATGGTAAAAAGGATGAAGGTAGGGCTTTATTGGAACGGTCTTTACAGGCCTTACCTCCCAAAAAACGTGAGTTATCAAGCGATATGAGCTAATTCTAACCAAGCTAGACGTGGAAACTGGCCTTAAGTTTGTTCGACTTGAATTCAAATATGGAGAGGTTGAACGGGGCCGGACGCTATATGAAGGCCTGATTAGTGGATATCCTAAAAGATACGATGCCTGGAATGTGATTTTAGATCTCGAGATTGCTAACGGTGACAAAGATGTTGTCGAGCAATTATTTGATCGGGTATTGGCTATGAATCTATCGACTAAACAGGAGAGCTTCTTCAAGCAGAAACGGGAAAAATATGAAGAGTCTGTGTAAAATTTGTACGATAATTGAGTAAATACTGTTCAATAGTCCTTCGACTAATAGTCTCGCTATTTTCTGTACATTCTTGTCAACTCATATAGTCTTTTAAGTAGCACCTTTTGGCGGTTCAATTCTTCCTCTTTTTGTTGTACGAGGGAGGATAATATTTGCTCCTGCTTTTTGATCGGCCCCTGATTGTCCATAAGATTCCAAGATGGAGTAACTATTTCATTCATTGTTTCTGTACTCATTTTTCGAGCAAGATTGCGATAGTAAGAAGGAATTGAACCTTCTGACTGTATATTGGTCATCTTTTTATTATTTTGCCAGGGGAAAATAGTTTTCCTAACATGATTTTTATGTGATGGCCGTCCTTTCCTAGGAGATTGTGTATCACCGATCCATGATTTTATTTGTTGAACTCTTTTCTCATCCATAAATGATCTTATTAGCAATAGACTTCATCAGTCTCACTTCTTGTTACTTCTATGAAGAGCGTTTGTAAGCTTCAGGTCAGACAGCCTTACCTAGTTATCTCTCGAAACCCGGTATCGTCTTGTATCTTTCGTACACTTTGGGAGTTTTAGTCGAGCCCCCGTCATGACAGAAAGGGCGCTGCGGACGTTTGAGTTGGAAAATAATATCCAGAATAATGATAGACTTTACAAATATGATGAAGCTGAGCAGAAAAGGCTACTAAATGCACGTCCATGGAAAGAAGAGTGAGATTTAAGTTCCTTTCTTTGCTGACGTCGAGTCCTAATTACTTCAAACGAACAATGATATCAGCAGTGGCGTTGATAAAAATGGTATGTTTAATCTGTATGTATCTAATAATTTTCAAGACGATTCATGCTCGATCAGGAGGATCGATTGAGGTTATGGGGATGATGACAGGCAAAGTCCAAGGAGACACTATTGTGGTGATGGATTCTTTTCCACTACCGGTTGAAGGAACAGAAACTCGGGTCAATCCTCAAGCAGAGGCCTATGAATACATGGTTGGCTATCTCGACGATCTAAAAGATGTGGGTCGCAAAGAAAATATAGTGGGCTGGTATCATTCGCATCCTGGGTATGGTTGTTGGCTCTCCGGAATTGACGTTGGTACTCAAAGTCAAAACCAGCAGTATCAAGACCCTTTTCTTGCAGTAGTGGTAATATGTCTTATGGAACTTTCTGACACACTTTAGATCGACCCCAACCGTACCATTTCGGCCGGAAAAGTAGATATTGGGGCGTTTCGGACCTATCCTGAAAATTATAAAGCACCGGAAGGTATCGATGCTGAGCATCAATCTGTTCCTTTGGCCAAAATGGAAGATTTTGGAGCACATTCGAATACGTTCGTTTTATACTTCCTCAAAGACGCTAACCCTTAGATACTACCCGCTGGATATCTCTTTTTTCAAATCTTCTGTCGATGACAAGCTTTTTGAGCTTTTGTGGAGCAAATATTGGGTCGCTACTCTATCCTCGTCGCCCTTACTATCCAATCGTGAGTTTATCTCATCTCAAATATCAGATCTTAGCCGAAAAGTATCCCGTTTCACTGGCGCTGATTTCGACCTTGATGCCATCTTTGACCGAACGGGTCATCTTAGTGATTCTAAGGCTGCAGAGCTTAACAGAATTATCGGCGATACCAATAAAGTTTCTTCCGAAGAAGCTCATGGACTCATATCCCAGTCAGTAAAATCTTGGCTATTTTCCTCTTGACCTCGAGCATGGCGCCACTATCATCTCATAAATTTTTATTATATTTACATGGGAGAACAGTCTATATACATGTCTCTGAACCTTCTATCCAATATTCTCCATCTCATCATCTTTTTGCTCGGTATCATCTCTCAGAATTTGAATTGCTTGCTGGATCCGCTCCATACAGACATCCTTACCTAGAATCTCCATCACCACGGGCAAGGCAGCACTAGGCGCTCCTCCGGTAGTGGCGAAACGTAATGCCTGAAAATATTTACCACTGTGAATATCCAAGTCTATAATAGATTCTTTGATTAACGCGGAAATCTTGTCTCGATTCCATTCCTCTTCAGGCTCGTTCTTAACTGACCAAGCTCCTTGCCCAGCATCATCAATGACACTTTCCAAGGCCATGATTGCTTGAGTCGTGAGACTCTGTCTTGACTTTTCGTCCACTGCCCTTACTTTATTTCTGTAGACGCGAGCGGATACCGAATTATAGTCAGGCACTTCATAGAAAAATCTCACAAACTCGGCGAGCTCCTTTATGTTGGTCACGCTCGGAGCACAAGCATCGAAAATCTTCTTCAAATGATCTTCCTGGAACCTCGGATCGGATTTAGAAGTTTGAAGGTGTGAATACAACGCCTTGATCTCACCAGCAGCTTGCTTAAATAGCTCAGCACGCTGTTCAGGATCCTTCAACCGACGTTGAAGATAATACTTATTGAAGAAAGACAGCTTATTCTCACTGACGCGAGAGTTACCTTTGGTAAGGGTGTCGAGAGTGAAAGTCTTGATCATACTATCGTGATCAAAAATCTCTGACTCTGCAGCTCCACCTAAGCTGATTTTATTTGGTTGTCTTGATCTTTCATGGGGATTTGACCATCCAAAAAGTAGGACGTAATTAAGTAACGCTTCCGGAAGAATTCCTTCGTCGATATATCGTTCCACGCTGGCAGAATCTCGGCGTTTGCTCAACTTTTGATTAGATGCACCTGTGAGTAAAGGAAGATGGACAAAGGCCGGGTAGTCCCATCCAAAGGCGCGATAGAGAGCAATATGTTTAGGAGTAGATGGAAGCCATTCTTCGCCGCGAATAACGTGACTTATTTTCATCAGATGATCGTCGACAACATTGGCAAGGTGATAAGTCGGGAAGCCATCCGACTTGAGTAACACAATATCGTCAAATCGTCTGTCAGAGTAGTTCAATGGAGTTTGTATGTTCAAAGTCCCATACACCAGGTCATTAACACGGTCATAGACATCTGGCGACTGAAAAGTTAGCAAAGACAAATAGCGGTGAAGATTACCTTGAATCGGATCACAAACGGTTCCCCATTGGCGGCCCTACGATCTGATTGAGATTCTGTTACAGAATGGAGACAATGCCTATCGTAAGTCGCCAGTGAAGGTGGATTTAAAGCTTGAGCTGAAGTTCTTAAGCCGTCTAGGCGTTCTTTTGGACAAAAACAGCGATAGCCGTGGCCAGACTGTAAGAGCTCATTGGCTGCCTTTCTATAGAGTTCAGTTCGCTCTGATTGAATATATGGACCGTAAGGGCCGCCTTTCTCAGGGCCTTCGTCCCAGTCTAGTCCAGCCCATTTCATCACTTTGCAGATATGTTCGACCGAACCAGGGACCAAGCGAGTCTAGCCGTTAGCAACGCTATTTGCCATCACTGCTATACCCTATCTGTGTCTTCGATACGAACAATAAATTGTCCTCCTGTATTACGGGCCAACAAGTAGTTGTATAATGCAGTGCGTAGCGAACCCAAATGAAGGGATCCAGTAGGGGACGGCGCAAATCGAGTCCTTGCGGGATGATTAGGATGTAAACTCCTAGTCACATTTTCCACCAAAGGATTTAAGATCCGTTTGGCATTCCGCTTCATTTTGAGATGTCCTCAAAAGTTTCTCGAGATTGGGATAAACGGAGAGCTGAAAATGAACCCAGCGTAGCGATCTCGTAGCGCTAAGAGAGTCGACTGTAATGTTTCAGAGGCAAATGGCAAGGTTGAAACCTACAAAAACATCAACAGTATTTTTTTGTATCATTCTAGCATAGCTAAATATGTGAATAAATGCGAGGAAACTGAGCTTCTGGTCATATAATGTCTCAATTGACAAGCGTTTGTCAATCCAGTTCGCCATGTAACGCTACCCAAGACATTTCTGTCTTGGGACTTCGTTCACCAAAACTTCGTTGGCCTTGGTGACAGATCATTCTAATTATCGACCATTCTAAGAACCATCTCTGAGTAAGATTAACATTTGTGCGGGTCCTAAAACCTTAGTGCCAGAGCTTTCTTTTTACGAGATTTTAGGGGTGGCTCGGGATGCATCTTCGACAGAGATCAAAAAAGCATATCGAAAGGCAGCGTTAGAGACTCATCCCGATAAGGTTCCGGAAGATGAGCGTGTGGAGGCAGAAGAGAAGTTCAAACTAATCATGGCTGCTTATGAAGTCCTATCCGATGGTTAGTGAATGCAGACTACCAAGACTAAGTTATAGATCAGAAACGAGCCGACTACGATCGGTTCGGAGACGATATGTTTGAAGAGCCACCGCAGGAAGATGGAGGATTTGAAGCATTTTTCAATGCTCAGCGTTTTTATTCGAGGGGGGGATCGACAGCAGATGCAAAACTTGATCTTCCAGTGTCTCTGGAAGATTTATATAAGGGGGGAAAAGATGAGAAGATTGCGATCAGTAGGAATGTCATTTGTTCGAACTGCACAGGAACTGGCACTAAAAAAGGATGTCAGAGAAAGAAATGTGACGCTTGTGACGGAGAGGGATTCAGAGTGGGCATCGAGCCTGTCGGTAAAGGCATGTATACCCGGCAAATGATGCGCTGTACAGTCTGTGGAGGCAACGGGTCCTTTATTCGGGATAAAGATCGCTGTAAAAAATGCCATGGTGAAGGTGTTGTTGAAGAAAACCGGGTGTTTACAATTTATCGACCTAGGGGAGCCTATGATGGCTACAAAATTGTTATTCCTGAAGCGGCAGACGAGGAACCAGGGAAAAAGACGGGAAATGTGGTAATTACCGTCCGCGTCAAGCCTCATCCTGTGTTCAAACGTAAAGGTAACGATCTGTGGGCCAAGATCGATGTTTCTCTTGCCGAGGCTATTACTAAGGTTGATCGCGTCGTCTTGCAACATCTCGACGGGCGTGCAATTCGGTTCAAGAGCCCACACCACAAAGTTTTGAAACCCGGTGATGTATTCAAAGTGGAAGGTGATGGCATGCCCGAGACCAGAGAATTGCCGCGCGGTGACTTATTTATAGAAGTTAATATCATGTTCCCGCCAGATAACTGGTGTTGTGATGCTGCAACCATGGATACTATTAGGAAGATCTTACCGCCAATTCCTCCGGTCCAAGCGTCTGGAGAAGTGGAAGAGGTAGAAGTAGAGCCAGCTTCGGCGTCGGAGGTATGTGTCTACTATCTAATTCAACTAACGCCTTAAGTACGGGAAAGGAGCTGAAATGTTTGAAGATCATGAGGATGATAATGATGAACCAAATATACCTCAATGTACTACTCAGTAAGAATACGCATAATGTATATAGGGAAGCACTGGAGAAGTAGTCAAGTGGTTATAGTATTCTTTTTATATATCGTAAGATTTCAAGTTCTCCGAAACTTTGAAGGGCGCAGCCGTTTTTGCTTCGAGTTCATCGAGACTGATATCATCGATCTTCTCAATCAGAATGAGACCCTTCTCATGGTCGACATCAAAAACAGCTAGATTCGTAATAATTCTCGAGACACATCTAGCTCCCGTCAGAGGGAACGTGCATTGCTCAACGATCTTGGGAATTCCTTTCTTGTTTGTATGTTCAGTCACGACAATGACCTTAGTTTTAATAGGATTGGAAACAAGGTCCATTGCACCCCCCATTCCTTTGACTTTACCAGGTAAGGCCCAATTGGCAAGATCACCATATTGAGAGACTTGCATTGCTCCCAGCATTGTGAGATTGACTTTACCGGCGCGAATCATCCCAAAGGAGTCTTCTGACCCGAATATGGAAGCCCCTGGCAGTAATGTTGTAGTCTCTTTGCCAGCATTGATAAGATCAGGATCTTCTTCGCCGGGAAGAGGATAAGGACCTAGGCCTAGGATGCCATTTTCAGACTGGAGGTTGACCTTAATACCAGCAGGAAGATAGCTGGGCGCCAAGGTAGGAATTCCAACCCCAAGGTTAGCCGAAGACCCATCCTTGAATTCTTTTGCCGCTCTAGCGGCTATAATTTCCCGATGGTCCCGTATTGGTGGCAGTCCACCTTGATCGTTAGGATCCCGAAACTTCAAGGTCTCAATCTCGTTTGGCGCCGTGGACTGGACAATCCGGTGGACATAGATTCCAGGAAGATGTACATTCTCAGGTAAGATTTCTCCGGGCTCCACAATATGCTCGGCCTCAACTATAGTCACTGTCGCAGCTTTGGCCATCACCTGGTTAAAGTTTCTAGCAGAGCCATGGAACCAGCAATTACCTTCGCTGTCTGCCTTGTAAGCCTTTATAAGAGCAAAATCTCCAGGAAGAGCCTCTTCTAGCATGTAGGTTCGGCCCTTAAAGGTTCGAGTCTCTTTTGGTTTAGACATTTTTACCACTTGCCCTTTATCATCGTATCTATAAGGTAGTTTCCCTTCCTCAACCCACGTTCCTACCCCTGTGGGTGTATATAAAGCAGGTATTCCAGCGCCAGCAGCCCAAACTTTGGCGGCAATGGTCCCTTGAGGCGTAAGCTCCAACTCGATCTCACCATCCAGAAACATTCGTTCAAACGTTTTATTCTTCCCGATATAAGAAGAAATCATCTTGGAAATTTGCTTTGACGAGAGTAGTTTAGATAGACCTTTTCCGTCAAGACCGCAATTGTTGGATACACCAGTCAGATCATTAACCGACTCTTTTCCTCTTGCAGCAATTGCATTGATAAGTGTGTTAGCCACTCCGGAAAGTCCAAATCCTCCACATAATAATACCGACCCTGAAGGTATATCCGCTACAGCCTCATCCGCGGACCTCAGTACCTTTGTCTTACGAGCTATGAACGATCGAGAAAACCCACGGCAACCGCGAATGATCGTTCGCAGGCTCACAGGAATCGTTCGGGGTCGAAAGAATGCCACCGACATCGTTAAAGTCAAGCAGTGTGGAGAAGCAGCGTTGTCTCGAAACCCGACCGAAAGTAAGTTACATTGATTGGGATATTAGACGCGG
Source organism: Trigonopsis variabilis (assembly GCA_003707065.3). Taxonomy (NCBI): domain Eukaryota; kingdom Fungi; phylum Ascomycota; class Trigonopsidomycetes; order Trigonopsidales; family Trigonopsidaceae; genus Trigonopsis; species Trigonopsis variabilis. The sequence continues at coordinate 250,427 of PPXM03000008.1, read as the reverse complement.
CCACGTCGGATATAGAGAACAAAGATGACGTTATGATACAGACAAGTGGTCACAGAAGAAATGAAGAAAGGTAACAATATCATCGTGTCTTAGTATCTTGGGCAATGTCTTGCTTTCATCATCAACGCACGCTCATATTATAATCTATCGGCATCCTCTGTCAGATCGTACGAGTTGACAGTGGCATCAAGCTGTTTTTTCCAATATGTGCTAGAAAAAATCTCAGCTGAGCGATAACTTGGCTGCTTGCATATACGATGCAATTGTATTAGCCAGTGATATCAGAAACAATTTTAAGACTCAGCCATATAGTATTATGAGATGTACCAGCTTTTGATGTTTTCATGGATGATGCTCATCCAGCTGGTTCCTTCTTGTCGTGATATTATGACTATACGATATCTGTACTTCATTAATAAAACGTATAATCGCATTTATTAAAGGCCACCTTATTTTCAGGTACATGTCCAGGCACAGGCACGAGACGAATCTCAAACTGTATTGCTTTTTTATTGTCTCCAGTGGGTTGGTCAGAGAGCAGAAGCTCCGAGACAAGATTTCTTACTAGTCCCTTTCCAATATTCTTTTAAATAAAGACGTGTAGGATATGGAAGTAGGGAATGCATAGAGTCTTTGATTCATTCCATGGTTGCTCTTTACACGTTACCAGACTTGGGAAAGCCCAAGCTTTAGTGAGGTTATCGCTCGTAATTAACCCAAAAGGGGAATAATTGATCGCGTCTACTTTTGGGCCGCGCGCCTGAAAAGACGAGGGAATTCGACAAGTTTGATCGTAAATTCTCATAAAAGCGCTCAATTAAATTTACCATCATATTCTTTTCTAAATCCAAACTTACTGACCTTTTTCAAATTTAGCGAAGGTCATTTGAATCTTTGTCTTTAACCGACTTCCCGCTCTTGCCGCAGTACGTACGGCTCTCACCCTTGCAAAGGGGTGCGTTTGTGGCCGTGAAGCCCGTTTCTGATCCACCGTCTTCCTTGTTTGGGTCGTCAAAGAAGAATCTTTTTGTGTTGCAAAGCTTGATTGTTTGAAATAAAAGTAATGGGTATCTTCGGCTGGCGCATCGGTCCCTCAAGCTCTCAGCCAGAAGCTGAGACAGCTGACAAAAAGCAAAACCAATCGAGTCCGAGTGAAGACGAGTCTAAATCAGAAGATCCTAAGCGGTTAACTTCAACAGACCAATTGAAACCTAGTCTAGTCCTTGCTCCTTCAGTTGATATACAGACAACCATGAAAACACTCTCTAGCTCTGAATCTTCCAACTCCTTGTCATCTTCAATATCTCATAATTCTTCTTTGAAAAGCCTTAGCCCAACTTGTCTTCCGGGATCCAGAGGAGAGCAGGAAAGAGTCATTATACTAGAACAACAATTACAAGACCTATCTTTAAGTGCTGCTGCCGCGAGTAAGTATTTCAGGCTTCTTGATGTCTTCTACAGTAGTTGCAGATTTACAAGTACCATAGCTGCATGCTATCTCAAGCCTCATATTTGCTATGTACTAACATTTCTAGTGGACCGAATATCCGAATTGGAAGAGGAAGTCCAATTTCTTAGAGGACACCGAGTAACGACTTCAATCCCGCGGCTCGAATCCAAAAGAGAATCTCATACAGAACTGCGTACGCTCGTTTTACCTTCTCCAGGAAGTGAACGCGACTATTCTTCGCTTGATAGCAAGTCTGATTCGCACCTGTCGTGGTCCACCAATGAATCAGACATGAGTCTTCATCTAGTCAGGGAACGAGAACTGCGACGTGAAGCCGAAGCAAACCTTGCTCGATTAAAGCAAGAAATGCAAGAATTATCGGCCACAATGCTCGAGGAAACTACTCGAAGAGTTGCTAACGAACGTCGGATCCGGGCCGCCTTGGAAAAGAAGCTCCACGACACATTGCAGCGTGAGCAACGACACCGCAAACAGTTCGAACGTTTGGAGCGAGCGTTCGAAGCTATTTCTCGTGGACAGCAAATAACTCTCTCCGCTTGACGACTTTTACGAAATCACTGTCGCATAATACACAGGCGCCCCGGAATTGTATCTATGAATAATATTCTGACAAATTGTTCTCTGATAAAAACGTAGTCGAGTCAACCTAATCTATGCGCACTGTATAAAATATTATAATAAAGGTGGACTGCCTGCAGCAAATGGCTCTTCCACCGCTGCCTCCGCATCCTCTTCTTCATCTCTATTAACAACGATGAAGGATATAGCGACGAGGAAAGCACCTACATAATAGGTCCATCCCGCTGAATGACCCTGCAAAAAGAAGTCTCCAGCCATAGCAAGGGGAATGGTGGCACTAAGACCTGTAGTAACCACCAAGGGCGAGGTGAAGAGCATTGCAATGACCCAGAGAAAGTCTGAGATGACAGTTGAGAGCATATTGAGGATGATCAACCATGCAGTGGCGCTATTAGGAAATTGAGCAAGAGTTTCTATCTGGAAAATGTGAAGTATAATCAGGATTGGCCATAAAAAGAGAAGATTGAATAAACCCACGAATCCAAAGAACAACTTCATGTTGACCTTCGACTCGTCTCCTATGCGTACCTTGATCAAGGTACTATAGACACCGTAAAATAAAGCGGAAGCCATAGCCATGGCATCACCAAGGAGTAGCGAAGGCCCTGAGAAATGATCGTCATCTCCAGTGCTGGCGTCCCCACTAGAGACAAGAACTATCCCTAATAGCCCAATCATAATGGATATGATCTTGGCTGCCGTGAATCGTTCTACTCCAGCAAAGGATCCGAGAAGCAAAGTGAAAAATCCAGACGTGCAGGTCAGAACTGTCGCGCTGCCAACAGTAGTATATTCAAGACAGCTGTTTGCAAACCAATTGGCAATGAACCAAAGAACACAAAACTGGATACTTAGCCTCGCAGTTTCTTGAACCGTGAATTTGCCTCTAGGGACCTGAGTATCAACGTTACTTTCGGCATTCCATTTCCATAATGATGTGAAATTACTATAATTCAGTTCTAGGAACAGAAGCTGTCTCTTGCTCTGCCATGTTCTGATCACGCTCGGAACCAGATACACAACGAAAGAAGACGTGTTCAGGTAAGTTATCAGATACGGTTTTGCATAATGATTATTGATAAAAATGGCCTGAGAGTTAGAGTAAATTATCAAAACGCTCTTACATTGACTAAAAAAGCCGATATAACCCAGAGAACGACGACCGATGCCAAGATGACAAGCCCCAGTCGCCAACGGAGCCGAAGCTGTCGCGCTTCAAGGACTTCATTAGACATGGGTAGGCAGAAGCGTAAACGGAAACTCTTACGCCCCAGATGCTCCTATCCAAGTTCAACAACTTGGGACGACGCTACCTGGCTGGAGATAAAGCGAAGGCTGGACAGTTACCGATAATCCGACCGTTACTTCACTCGGCACGAATCGTTGATTTGTGAGTACTACGGTACTTATCTTCCTTCGATCACACACAATGGTTCTACCTGTTTACAATATACCACTACGAGTCTCTCTCAAACTTGCCATCCTAGCTGTAGATTAGTGCAAGTGCGATTTGCACTCCACTATGGAGAGTCGTGAGCAAGTTGACAGAGAGCAAAAGCTCCAGCTCGTTTAGAACAATGCAGCGTCATTGTAGGATCAAAGAAACACCTATTGAATCCATTGGGAGAATAAATGGCTTCCAAAATCTTTCCACTGTCAACATCAAACGAGGAAGGGCCTGCATGGCAACCACGAAAAAGTGATGAGGGCTTGCTCACGTGCACAGCAGTCTCAGCATACTTGTTCATCAACGCACGCATTCATCGTCAACCATCACAATGGCCAAACTGTCGTCACACGCTCTTCGACAGAAATCAAAATCTGATCTCGAGGCTCAGCTCATCGAGCTCAAGCAGGAGCTTATCAACCTCCGTGTTCAAAAGGCTACCGGCGCCAGCAGCGCAAAGGCCGTCAAGATCGGTGCTGTCCGCAAGGATATAGCCCGAGTGTTGACCGCCATCAACGCCGTTGCCCGTGAACAAATTCGAATGTTCTACCAAAAGAAGAAGTACCTTCCTCTCGACCTCCGAGCCAAGAAGACTCGTGCCATCCGCCGACGGTTGACTCCTGCTCAAGCTAAGGCCAAGACTATCAAGCAACGCAAGCAAGAAATTGCCTTCCCCCAACGGAAGTATGCTATCAAGGTATGACTGGGACTCTGACTGATCACTCTAACTGAAAAGGCTTAAAAAATGTACTCTAGTTGAAAAGAATTTCTTTGGCTTATCTCGTGTAGAATGGGTTCGATATAGTGTTTTGTTCTTCATATTTTTAGTTCTTGTCTATATACAACATATCCTATTTCGCGACCGAAATAGTGATGACTGGTTTTCGCCCTTTCTTGCATATCATTTTAGTAATTTCATTGTTTCCGAGCCATTTTATGCTCCGCTGGTCGGTCCTTAATAAGTCTATAAGCTCTTCTTCCGTCGCATTCGTTCTTGCTTCCAGTCTAAAGCGGAATTTGCCATTGATGAATACCATAAACTCCTGTTCCTGAGCCTCTTTCAACTGCTCCAAAGAAGGCCAAGATTCGTAGAAGACACTTCTCCATGGTCGATGTGAAGCAATGCATAACGCTTCCCAGCACTCTTCTGCCGTGGCGGGACAAAGAGGAGCAATCATCTTGATCAGAGTCACCAACAAGGTCAATCGAACGTCAGCCGAGGGCTGAGGTGTCATAGTATTAAACGAATTCAGCAAATTCGTCAGGGTCATTCCAAATGATGCATAAGTATTAAGATGCAGTGAGTTATTGACAACACTCGTTGTCTGTTCCACTATCTTCCTTGCTTCATTCCAACCATTCCGTTCCTTCATTTTTAATCCTTCCAGATTCACCCTGACCTGATAATATTGATCCAGACCAATACCTTTACCTTCTATCTCTTTGCACATCTGTCTGACTTGGCTCCACAGTCGGCTCAACCAGCGTTGAATGCCTACAATCTGGCTCGTGTTCCAGTCTAGAACCTCGCTTATGGGAGTAGAGAATAATATATATGAACGGACCGCATCTGGTCCAAATTCTTCTATGCATTCTTGAGGATCAACGCCATTAAACTTTGATTTGGACATTTTCTCATAGGTGATCACTACTGGCTCACCGTTAGCCTTCATAGTAGGAATCTTAGAGCCATCATCAGCAATTTGGACCTCTGATGGTTTCAAATACCGGCCAGTTTGGGGACACTTATAGGTGGCTCCATGTACCATTCCTTGCGTCAATAGACGAGTGAATGGCTCGCCTAATTTGTCTGGCCCTCCATCCCACCGTCCTGAATCTCGAAGGAACTTGGAAAGAAACCGAGAATAGAGTAAATGAAGGATAGCGTGTTCAATGCCCCCTACATAAATATCCACTGGCATGTTCCTATCAGCGCTTTCCTTACTGAAGGGCTCATTTCTATTTTTTGAATCCAGAAACCGAAAGTAATACCAGGAACTGTCAACAAATGTATCCATTGTATCAGTTTCCCGTTTAGCATCTTGTCCGCACGATGGACATTGAACATCGGCCCATCCTTCAACATTGGCTAGCCCTCCAAGACCGATATGGGGTTGATGTGGAAGTTTCACAGGAAGATCTTTTTCTGGAATAGGAACAATTCCACAAGATGAGCAGTGAATTATAGGGATAGGGGCTCCCCAGAATCTCTGACGACTGATTAGCCAGTCACGAAGGCGCCAATTAAGGACCTTTTTGCCCTTTTTCCCTTTTTCCAGAAGCGACAATGTTTTCTCCTTAGCTTCAGCACTTGAGAGTCCCTTCAAATCATTAGGGTTATTCGAATTAAGAAAACCATTTTTTCCAGTGTATATACCGTCGATAGCATCACTATCAGACTGCTCTTCCAACATGTCTAACTTTGTGTCTGGTGTTTGAGGAGGATCAATTACAATCGTAAAAGAGGATAGATTCATGTTCTCCTTCCAGAAAAGAAAATCTCTTACGTCGTGTGCTGGAACTCCCATCACGGCACCAGAGCCGTAATCCCCCACAACGTAAGGGGCAATGAACAATGGAAGTTCTTTCCCAGTCAAAGGATGAACAGCCTTGACTCCTTCTACCAGTAATCCCTTTTTAGAGTCACGAGGAACAAATTTCAAGGCCTCGACTTGATGATTGAGATGAGGGTAGTCTTTAAGTAAATCAGCGGTCAAAGTAGAATCTGGGGACAATGCAACGTATTCAACGCCGTACAAAGTATCAGGCCGAGTAGTAAATATAGAACAAGGCAATGACTTTCTTTGAACTTTGAGTGTAAAACTCACGTCGACTCCATCGGATGGGCCCAACCAGTTTCGTTGCATGGCTTTCACCCGCTCTGGCCATTGATCCAACCGGTCCAAGTCGTCATAAAGAGCCTGCGCATAATCAGTAATGCGAACAAACCACTGTTTGAGGTTCTTCTTCTCTACTACGGCACCAGATCTCCATGAGCGGCCATCCTTGTCAACTTGCTCATTAGCCAGAACAGTGTTGTCAACTGGATCCCAGTTTACAACAGATTTAGCCCGATAGACTAAGCCTTTTTTATAAAGGTCTAAAAAGATGGCCTGAGTCCAGCGATAATATTCCTCGTCACACGTAGCAAACTCTCTATCCCAGTCAAAGTCAACTAACATTAACTGTAGCTGCTCTTTCATTTTGGCGATATTTTTTCTCGTCCATTCTGCTGGATCTACACCCCTGGAAATGGCAGCATTCTCGGCCGGAAGTCCGAATGCATCCCAACCCATAGGATGAATAACATCATATCCTTGCATTCGTTTGACTCGAGATAAGACATCTGATATAGTATAAACACGCACATGACCCATATGTAGGATACCAGAGGGATATGGAAACATGCATAACGAGTAATATTTCTCCTTTGTTGGTTTGGGTCGTAGGCTACTTTCTTTCCACCGTTCCTGCCATTTCAACCCGATCTTAGCATGATCCAAGGTTTCAGCAATATGATGATGACTCCTGATTGTCTGCTTTATGGGACCATGATAGAATCTGGGGGCCATTGGATTGGCCAGAGTTTTATGTCGAGTCACTCACTCTTTCTACCGCTACATGGTTGCTCAGTATGCGAGATTTGCATTTCGTCAACACCCATAAAAAAATATCAATAAAAGCAAAGAATTCATTAACGTTAAAGTGCGAGTCGGAACAGACGGACCATCTAGACTACCCAAAAGCAGATGAAGATTTGCTCGAGAAAGATTTGTCAATCTCTCTTCGCCTCGATCCTTATCAAACACAAGAGTCTCTAGCTAAACTTGTTATTGTAGATTTCAGGACTTGCTACGAAAAATTGACAACGAAAAATAATCGGGCGAGCCTGGACGTTTAATCCCTCTGCCATATACTCCTATAAAAACAAATAATATGATAACAACTTAAGCCTTGATGCAAACCGGGTCCTCTCCACTTGCAATATTACATTGATGCATTAACCGACGTCCGTTAGGATGGAATTGACCTGTGACGCTGTGCCAAACTCCTCTATTGTGAAAGATGACTAGGTCACCGTCATCCCAGTCGTGGGTATAGACATGTTCAGGAGCTATTGCAGGTCTCATTAACCGGTGGACTATAGCACGAGCATCCGCTGTATCGTAAATGGTTCCAGACCTGTTATCGACTAACTGATAGACACAAGCCCCGTGGATCTGAAGATGCTGCCTTCCGGTAACAGGGTTGGTCCATACCATGGGCAGTCGCTTCATTTTTGATTCCTCCCAGGGTGGAAGGGACTCAAATGGCATCTCTTTACCTTTTGAAACCATTGTAAGACCATCAGATGTTGCTTTAGCAGGCCCAATCCAGATATAAGGGTGGGGAGCGTAAACGACGGTCGTATTTAGAGCGAACTCCTTATCTTCATCATTTAGTAGATTGAAAGCATTTTCTCCCGAAATAAATGCAGTAGCTGCAAGGGATGATAGTTTTTCGTCCCCAGTCCCATCATCATATCTGATTTTCTGGATCTCATCTTGCTTAGCATTAATGCCCAAGAGAGTGGTGACGACAGGAGGCGACAATTCATACAAGGCCGCATCAATATGCCATCTGTAGTATCGAGTATCACCTTTATCCATATCTTTCTCTGATAATGGTATTTCATGGAAGTTCATATGAGTGGGGTGCATCAAAGTCACCTTGTCAAGACCCTCGTGATCATAAAGTGTACCATATCCTAACACTTGCACCTGAGGGTGTTTTGGTACCGAATGAAGATCGTGGCGGAGAACACTATCTTTACTGATGTTTTCTTTCTTATGACCATAGGCTCCAGAGCATGTAGGATCGAATCGCTTTGTCAATTCAACTTGACGTTCAGGTGAAAAGGATTCCTGTTTCGGAACCACCAAAACTTGATAGGTTTTCAATGCCTTTGTCAATCGATCGAATTCTTGATCGTCCAACGCTAAAGCGTCTTCCACTCCAGGAGGAAGAATAATTCGGGCACCAAGTGGCGAGTCCTTCAATGGTTCGATAGTAAGACCAGTCATCAGATGATTCCAAACAAGATTGCAGGACTCTTTTTATAGTGGCTTGCTCAGTGCGCTGGCGAATACCGAGTGCGGCTTGCGGCTTGCGGCGAATGACGTTCACTCGGGACTTTCCGTTATCGCGGCCACTTGGGGGCGATAGCAACTCGGTAACGATTGAATGGCAAAATCGGATGATTTATTTGTTTGCAATTTTTTCTACTACGCATCGGTACCCAGAGAGGGGATGTTTGGTCGCGTGGAGTGTTTAAACGCAGGACGTCTATCTCTGCTGTGATTTGGGTCGCGTCGTCGTCGACAACAATCTTTGTCTTATCTTCTGCTACCCTAGGTGATGGAAACCAACATGGTGACTGTTGCTAAGGGGCCTCCTCCCTTGACTGGTCATTGCTTGTATATCAAACACAGAACTGAGCAGGGAAAGTAATTCGTTTAGTTTCGAGCTACGCATTATTCGATGATTGATCTTTGTATTGTTACCACTCTATTGCCTCATTCCAGTGGTTGTTTTCGTTACCAGCCAGCTATTACGCATTTGTCCCAAAGGTAGAGAGACACCTAACTAAGCCTTCACCCGTTACTGCACAGACTATCATCAACTTTGATCCTGATAGATCTCCTGCAGGCATCAAGCCGATGAATCGACCCGAGCAAGATGTATCCATAGGGCTTGAACATCATGGTTATTCGAGAAATTCTCCTAAACTAGCGAAACTTAACCAAATGATCCAGGTATGTCTTGCATGGTTTCCGTATCCTCGTCTCTGAAATCAATGATTATCTCGTTACCTTGAAGAGAAAAAATGGAGATCCTTTCTTCCAAAAGAATATGACTTTCTGTTATTATGTATTTTTTTCCCTTGGTGGATAACCACCGTATTCTCTGTTATTGGTTAAGCTACTGGGTCAGCAGGTAGTGGAACTTCGCGCCAGCACTATCATTACAGTATTGACATTCAATATGGTGTGCTGATGAACTTTTAAAAAGCTGATCTGACTATTTGACTATTTTTGTCACGTACGGAAGCCTATTGTATCTAAGTCGCGATTGCCTAACTTCTAGAATTTCTTTGTTAAAGCAGCGAACATTGTGTTGCATACGAGACTTAAATCTCCTAGTCATAAAACTCCAAGAAAGGCCAATAAATGGTTTAATTTGGAGCTTGATGATATGGACCTTTTCAGAGATGATCTAAGACCTTATAAAACCTTGGACTCATCTAAGCCTCCTCAACCACTTGTTATTGAGGTTCTATTGGATCTTCGGAGCCTTACTCCTTCCCAGACTTTGGTTCTTATTGATGAATCAGGGGCTCGCTATACTGTGACTTCCAACAGTTCCTCTGAGCAGAAGCCCAGTGAGATAGTACTTGAGGAATGGGTTGTTGAACTCTCGCCTCAGGAAAATACGACGTATCCTGATCTCCCAGTGGTTTATAAAAAATGTATTGTCTTGTTCAGATCAATGTTCGCCTACGCTTGTTTACTGCCTACTTGGCGGTTTCGAAATAGGATACTCTCCGCAAAGATTGCTCCTGCCAGTCTCAAACTCGGATGCAGGATATCGCGGGGAAGCCATCGCCCTACTGGCCCTAGGATATCTCTTGCCGAAAAATTGACTGGATCGTCTAAATTAGCGGCTGCACAGCGATTTTCTTTTGGAAAGATAAATTCCCCCGCGGGTATCTTATCTGTCTCTGTCTCCTATCGGGTCAATTGTGACTTTCGCATCGATGATTCAGATGCTCTTCTTAGCAGTCAGCTCCTGAAGCTAGACGTCCCCGATACCGCCGGTCACTTCCGGTCACTTATATCTTCCACAGGGTCCACTGGATCTATTGCAAAACTTGCTGAGGAGTCTTTGTCTTCTGCTCGCCGTCCTTCAATGGCAAAGACTTTCAGATCGACATCGTTGTCTGAATCACCCTCCTCCCACGATCGGTACCGACCATCTCCATCATTTACTGGAGATCAACATACATTATCATCATCAAATAGTTCTGGATCACGCCCGTCGTCCTTGGCCCGTTTCAGCAGTAGCTTTGGATCCCGACCTCCTTGGCAGCCCCGTCATGAGCACTCGGTAAGTGTCTCACCTGCAACAGAAGCGCCAGGATCCGGTTTTTTGGAAGAGGATGCAGCAATTGGCGAGTTTGTCCGACTACTTAGCTCGCCTCAACCTCTCAAAGCGTTCGGAGACCAGTCTGCACCGCTGGCGGCCTCAGGTCTAACTACATCTACGGTATTAAGCGGTGCTAGATTAAACAATCTCCATCAGCTGCGCCAATCTCATGCCGCTCTTTCTGATTCAATTTCCCAATCTGTCAGGCGAAACCGTCAAGATAGTTCAGGTCAGTCACCATCTCCAGCCGCTTCGGGAAGCTATTCGGCATCACCTCGGTCTCCTTTGGGACACTACGTACCAGCTGTACCTTCCCGATTAAGCGAAGGACTGACTGCTGCTCAGTTTGAAGGACTAAAGGGGACTACGAAGAATCAACTTTCTACAACGGCAACTACTTCGCCACTGGATATTCCCTCCCCGAGGCTTCAGTTCGGGCCACTGCCAATGGCCCGCACCAGCGATTATGCTCCTGTTAGGGGATTGAGTGTTGATGACGACAAAGGCCCACGCGCCGACTCTTATCGTGAAGAATTTCAATCTTCCCTTAGAGCCCCTCCACGAGATTATGCATTTGACCTGAACATTGGGTACGATTGTCGGGCTCCTACCGCAAGCGAGGGAGGTATTGGACTAGGAGATGGCGATGGCGATGGAGATGGCGATGACGAAGAATTGTTATTTGCAATGAGTGACATGGCAACTACCAAATGATATTATGAAATTTGGGATATTGGATTGGGATAGAAATTTGCTTTGGGATATGTGTGATATTAATGAAGTTTATGGCTCATCTTAGTAGCGCTTATAGTGGTACCGTCGACCTGGCAACGAAAGAAAGTTGGAAAATTTCACCTTTGAGGACGGACTGGTAAGAATCCCCAGAACCCATAGTTCAATAGCATAAGCAGATCTTGATCATTTTATACTGTGTTTATGTCTGTTTGCGAAATATTGGAAAGTCAGAATGTCTAAACGAAGACAAAATGTCCTTTGGGACTTACAAATTGCTGAGGCGAAGCTCCGTTCAACAAAGAAGCCGCGGCTTTATAGTGCTCATAAGGCAGCAGAGAAGCAGATTAAAGCCCAGGGTGTTGGAAGCAGAAAGGATGATACCAGAGTCCTTGAGAGGAGAGTGAGGGAACTGCAGAAGATCTATGTTGAGCGGAAGTTCCACTACTCAATCAGAGAGCTTTCCAGAACACTCAAGAAGAATAGCAGACTTGAAAGAATCAAGTTGATTCGTCGTTTGAAAGAAGTGAGATCCAAAGAGGAAGACAAGGAAAAAGAGTCAAGGCTAGAGGCAGAGCTGGAAGCTTTCAAAGTAGTTGACTTCGATGTGCTGTCCAGAAATTTATTGGCAAAGAGTTTGCTCAAGGAGAGAATTATGCCTAAAACTTGGTCTGATGATGCTTTGGTCAACTTTCCGTTAACTCGCGACTTCTGCCCTGACTGGCTTCTTGACCACGATCTGTCTCAATATTATAAGCAGTCCAGCCAGGAAATACGGAATCTAAGTGCCCGTTTGATCGCAACCCAAGCCGTGAAATCAACGCTCAAGCAGGGAATAGACCGGATTGTCGCGGCGCTCACTCTCCAGAGGACAAAGAAAGCCAAAGACAATGATGAATCCTGGCTGATAGATGATTCAATTGATTGGGATAAGTATAACGAACATATGGCGAGCTCTTCTGATGCCGAACAGTTGTCAGACGCCGATGGTGATTCTGGTCATCATTCATACACTGATTCAGAATCCGAAAAATCTGTAAATTCTGATGATTTGTCTCCCGTACTGGCGAGTGATCCGGAGAAGAAGAAACATGGAGCGAAACTGCCTCCGACGCGATCTTCCAATGTCGTCTTACCTTCTCTTTCTGCTGGGTTCATATCAGATGGTGGTTCAGACTTTGAAGATGACATCTTACTTAACGACCAGACTGTCCGCAAGAACCGCCGAGGTCAAAGAGCGAGGCAAAAGATCTGGGAAAAGAAATTTGGCTCTCAAGCGAAACATTTGGTCAAGGAACGAGAAGAAAAAATGGCCGAAAGAGCAAGAAAGCAGACCGAATATGAAGAACGTGAGCGCAAACGGCAGGAAAAAGCCGCTAAATACCCTCAACAGTCGAATCCAGAAACTCAAATCAAAACAAAACCCGTCATTCCTAACACCCTCCACCCTTCATGGCAAGCTCGCAAACAAGCCGCTGCAAATATTTCTAAGATCAAATTTTCTGGGACCAAAAAGATCTTCGACTAAACTGTATTATAGTGTAACATACGGTAAAATGAGCACTCTATCATTCTCTATAGTACAAATACAACTCAATTAGTCAACCCACGCTATTAAAAAGGAATGTAGCATTTGATAATAATAACAATAAGTCCACATGAAAGGAAACAGCACCGAAAATCCTTCTAGTTTAAATAAAAAATTCATCAAGAAACCATTCAATTACCGCTCCTACAGGGCTTAAAATTGTCGCCCAGGACGAGTCCCACCTGAAGATGACATCTGAAAAGAATCAGCAAAGTCATAATCGTTAGTTAGCGGAGACGATACATGAGCAGCAGAGTTCTTTCCCTCTTTCCTTCTTTTTAATTGCATTCGCTGCAATGTCCCCATTGCAGAGGCTAACGATTGTTCCATCATTTTCAGCCGTGCTGCGAAAGCCTGGCTGACTTCTCGTTCGGTATTATCCATTTCGAGTTGATGGTTTTTTTGAAGCAGCAGTAGTGTCTCTTCTAGCCGCTTAATCTGTTGATCGCGCGCTGCGAGTTCGTGCTTAAGATGATTATTCTCGCTCGTATGACTTCCAAACGATTCTTGGAGATCTTTGAAATGTTTCTCTGCCACTGCTAACTGGTCTGAAAGTGAGTCCGCTTGCAATTTGTACTCATCACGCTCCCCTTGCACCTGTTTGAGAGATTTAGAAAGCTGATCGTGATCTTTTTGAGTTTTCTCCATGTCTTTTAGTGATAACATCAGATTATTCTGCAGAGAAAGGGCCTTTTCTTTCAGAGCATGGAGCTCCTGCTTGTACATTTCCTGTTTTTCTGTAGTCACTCCGGCCTGGCGCTGCTCTTCTTGCAAACGTTTAGTCAGGAGCTCAATTTGCGATTGGAATCTTTTGGATTGCGAGTTGTTTTCACCATTCATAGATAACTCTTCAAATCGTGACTTGAGGTCATGAATCTCGGAATTCCTAAGAGAAATTAACTGTTCGAGGGTTGACAAGCGCGATTTGTATTGTTCTCTTATTTCTTTGAGAGATCTCCTTAATTGAGAGTCAACAGTACTCGAGACAACAGACAGTTCTCGCTCTAAGTCTGAGTTTCTTCGAGTCAAAATATCAATATGTTGCTGAAGCCCTTCTATTTCAGTTTGCCGCGCATCATCAAAAACAGAGGACCGAAATGAAAGAGGTGTAGTGATGGTGCAACTTGACTGCGGGGCTAGAAATGAAGCTTCCGAGCTTGGGGTTCCATTAGAAAATAAATCAACGCTATTGGAAAGCCTCACTTTACCTGACGAATCTGTAGATCCAATGCTATCATACTTCTTTGTACTGCTTGTTGCAAGATACCCATTATGTCCTTTTGAATCCTTTTCTGATATCTGTTTCAATCTTTGCTCTAACTCAATATTTTCGGCTTCAACTTTTCGTCGTCCATCCCAAGTTTCTAGTAAGTTTTTATTAAGATCACGAACTGTCCGACTGAGCTGTTCCATTTGACGGTCTCGGCTCAATCTTTGACTCTCAGAGTCGCTTAAAGTAGCTAAAGAATCTGCCAAAGATTGATGTCGGGAGGTAGATATAGCGCTATCGTCGCAATCTGAAGTCGCAATATCACCTGGCTTCATAGATGACCGCGCTGAATCAGATGAAGAACCGACTGAGTTTCGGGAGCCACGGACTTTACGGAGACTTAATTTGGGAAGCATGCTGACAGAATGAGCCGATCTTAGAGCCTTGGGACGATCGAAGCGATAAGAGTTTGGGGAAGAATCAGGAGAAGAATCACTTGTCCTTGCTAGGCGAAAGTTCGCTAACGACTTTGCGGTATTCAGCGGTTGAGGTGTTGAAGAATTTCCAAGTAAGTGCGACAGATTAGATCCTCGAGCTATCGGTAAGGACCGTTTGGGCTGAGGAATGCCCGTGCCCTTATCATTTGGACGCGTCGGAGAGAAGGAAATTTTCGTGGTGCACGAGCTTGAATTCAAGGAACGGTCATCTTTATTATCCAATGCGTCTTTTGCACCGATATTTGGAGTACCCGATAAAGGTAACGAATTGAAAGACGAAGAGAGAGCATAAGGCGAGGAACTGTCGATGTTTCTTGAATTCAAAGAAAACTGGAAATTTGGTAAATCACCCTCTCTGGGAGAAGATTGAATACTAGATAGTTCGATATCCGAATCTACCCCATCCGTCATATTGGTAACTAGTCTTGTCGAAGTTGTCTCATTTGAATGGACTAATGAGGAGGACCTGGACTGTAATTCCATCAAACAGTGTTTAATTAAAGAGCAATGAATAAGTAGAATGAGTTTTAGCCGAAGATAAACTAAAAGACACAAAATAAGGACGTAAAGAAAGAAGAGGTGTGACCACCAAAAGTGAAATCCAGGCCTTTACAATCTCAAATCCAAGAGAGAGAGAGCTTATATGCGTAACTCTGGGAGAAAGGACCAACAAATTAAGCAGAATAAACTCGGGGCAAATGGAGACTGCTTATCAGGACTGAAGGGAAGGAGAAGACAGGGTTATAAGAATTCTCTACTTGTTAGAAGAACATCCAAACCGCAAAGAACCTTATTGCTAAATATTACACGTATTTTCAGCTTTCTCAGTCTCAATTGAAGTTGGTTGCTCTCCTGGCGTTATTGGCTGATCCACTTGACTCAACGATATCTCGATGTGACGACAACTTTTGGACGAGGTAAAAGGCGCCAAATTCACTGATATGTTTGCGCTCTATTTATCGGATAATACTGATAGATAGTTACTGTGTGGCTAGACTACCCACATACGTTCTATGTTATATACGTGAAATGCATGCCTTGGCTTCATCCTTCACTCCCCTGCTGATATGCATCGTTGGGCAAGAGAATGTAGCAATTTCTATTTTTCATTCGTTTCTTCAAATAAATTAAAGGAAATGGAACTTTTAAAACGCGTCAATTTTGATTCTTCGCTAGAGATCATTAATGAGGCGCGCCATAAACTTCAACCGGTCGCGCGCAACTGCTCGTTTTCACCACTCATATAGAAATTGCTCATGTACGTATTGAACTTGATGCAGATTCTTATTCTTCCTTTTAAGTTGAACTTGAGACAGGAAATATACGAGCACCTATTTTGGCCTTTATTCTATATTGGGAGTGCACTCTTTGCTGCAGGCAGGTAGGTCACATTGTCCAAGAGCAGTAGCACCTTTGGGGACACAACTAAAGTACTGCTCATATTTGTCTATTAATCTGAAGACACCTTGTTGTCCATCAAACCGAGCTCTGTCCAGCTAAGATCAACCTGGCCACACACGGCTTGAGTGCAATCTTATCATCAGTCCACGATGACATAACAGAACCCGAAACCCGAAAGTGCAGATTGCTAAGAGAGTCAACTTCAAAAGACAGTTCTTCACTATCATGCAGCTGTTGTGCATAAACAACTAATAAAAAGGATATCACATAAAACTGGGAGTCAGAAATCAAATAGACTCCCATAATAATGTCCATCTTTTTATGTTGTCTTGGCTTAAAACAATTGCTCGGAATAAGGCTTCGACCTTTTTTAATCAAGTATGAAGAGCTGCAGAACACATAGAAGTAGCAGGGTTAGCTCGAACACCGGGAGGAGAAGGGTCCCAAGGAAAGAGAACGGGACCAAATCCAAAATGTTGGACAACAGGAAACTTCTCCAGTACTTCACCAACGTACATCTTTATCATCCCGCTTGCAATCTTACCCCAGCGAGGAATCGCAGAGATGTCATATAGTAAAGGCGAATGCTCATTGAACGGCCCATGTTTGACTTCATAGATAAAAGAGACGGCCCGAAAATATAGATTCGATTCCTCCATAGATTGGCGGATAGCAGGATCAAAGACAGAACTCGGAGATGGTTCTACTGATTGAGCCAACTGAGCTGCACCCAGAACGTAAGGAATGGCAAAATGGTCATCTAATCCCCATACTCCATGGCTTCCAGCCGGCTCAAGCCTGTAGGTCAATAAAATAGTCCTCATTAAGTCGAAATATTTTCCAAATATGAATAAAATTTCGGCACCACTTGTGGACTTTAACTCAAGTTGGCCTGTTAAAGTCAATGATCCCACAAAGACAAAAAAGCTCAATTCATGACCAGTCCCAAAGTCTAGTCGCTGTGGTGACCCCAATCCCTTTAAGAGGTAATCTGAAAATTCTTCACTCGCATTCTCCCAGCCTCGTATTTTCAAGATTGATTTCACCCTTTCTGGGACCGTCTCTTCGACCTTCTTCAACCATTGACGAAAAGCAGGATTTCCAAATCGTTGATTCGCTTCAATCGGAGGAAAATCATTGATCCAAGTTCGCATTTCATCTAGCAATGTTCCTAAGCTATCCAAAATCTCCAATCTCTTTGGGCTGTCGGGGTCAGCCTTTAACGCAGCGGTCAACTTCAGCCGATCCATACTTCGTGGACACTTAACGTCTACTACCACGGTTGAGTAAGCCCTTAATAGCCATTCAATACGCGCAAAGGCGGTCGTGCGAGGGAACGCGGCCATGTCGGCGACATCTTGGATGCACTTTTTCGGAAGACCAAAAGGCCCTCTCCGCGCATCTAATGGAATAGAGGGAATTGAAGTAAGTAAACTTGCAATATCGTGAGTCTTATTTTGTTTAAGATCTTCTCTTCCTCGCCGTGATGAGTTCGCTTGCATGGTCTATCCGAAAGGTAACGACTGATGTAAGAGTATACAGGACCTTACACGAGTCTTCCTATCTACTCAGGATAATACTCAATCTTACAGAGAAAAAAATGAATTAGACTTATAGGTAAAAAAGGAAATATAGTGATATGGACGAGATTCGAACTCGCGCTTCTTTCGAAACTAGTATGCTCATTTTGGTGAACACCTGAAACTAGCACCTTAGACCAACTCGGCCACCATACCTTTGTTTTCCCAATTTTTGGGCTACTTGTACCTAAAAGGTAAAACCGCTTATGTCAGCAAAGCCACCTACAATCCCCCTCTGGTTCAATTTCGCATTCAGTATTTTTTTATAATCGACGTATTAGATAAGAGTTGCAATCAAGAGTTGCAATCATAGTTTAAATATTTCTGAAAGAGTACGGATGTACGAGCCATGCAAGGGCCTTCTCTATGCATCTATTGATCAGTCCTGTTGTAGGAAGCAGTGGAACCATATGCGTTGCCAATCAAAGGGGCGATCCAAAATATCAAGAAAACGGAAGGGAAAAAAACTCTCAGGACTCGATCCTCACTCAAGAAAGAGTTTTTCTGTGGTCCTTATATGCACTGATATGCCTGATATGTCTACAATATTTTTGTAGGTGCGAGTTGTTTCAATGTTAACGGTCAAGATATGGATCTCTCATGCATCCGCTGGTTCTTGAAAGAGTCTTAGCAAGACCATTAAATAACCGAAATCAACTTGTTCGGGGTTACGCAGGTGGATTTGCAAGGTATAGAGTCAGGAATGAAATATATCCGGCGGCAGTGATTGATGAACGCCAAACAATAGAGGGAATGTTATTGTTCAATGTAGATGAAGCAGATCTTCAGAAACTGGACGAGTTTGAAGGTCCCGACTATATTAAACATCTGGCTGAAGTCAGGGATGATAAAGGTGCGACTCATTGCGCGGCTTTGTACCTTTGGATTGGTTCTAAGAACTCTATAGATTCCGCGTCATGGGCGTTTGACGAATTCTGTCAAGTTGATCTGGAATCATGGCTCAAAGATGAACTACTCTAAAGATTTATCATAAGGTGACCATTTTGTCGAAAACCAGGCTTACCCAGCACACAGTGAGCCAACCCTCGATATTAAAAACGTGTACCTAAGCCTATGCGAGAAGTTCACTTTGAAGGAACATCCATGTTTATGTTCTCTTGCTACTTCGTTTAATGACTAAAAGAAAACAAAACAAATCTTCTCAAATAGGTCAACCAGAGAAGTTCCCTGCATCGTATCCACCGTTAAGATAGAGTGTTAGCTGTTGAATGGGACGTTCTTAGGAAAATGATCGATTGTCAAGCTTATTCTGATGACGAGAGACTGCTGATGTCTTATTGATTTGTAATGATTACTTAACAGCTACAATATCTAACTACCCCAATGTGAATTAGTGTAGACTTTTTTTTTCTCTTCTCATTACATTATAGTCGGTCTTACGGAGCAAGAGACCCTGAGGCTGCTTCATATCTACATTCATGATATAAACGTCTGAAAGAGAAAGTCTCTATCACTTCTTGTTACTATGATCCTGGAAATTTTTATATTCAGGGTTCTATTATTTTGATGAAGCGCCTGTCTCTTGATACGTATGTTGTTAGGAACATTGAAGTCAACTAAGTTACGAGATCGATCCGTGTGTCTACTGTTTCAGATTTAATAACTATTTCTGATGAAATCCTTGAAAGAGGACAAGGAGTCAATAAAGAGGCTCTCTCAAGGTCCTAACAAGGGGCAATCCATCTAACAGAATGCTTCATAAGAGACGCTAACTAATTCTTCCATCAAATGAGTTACTTAAAAATCCAATTAATTGTAGATACTAATTGTCTGACTTCAGAATAGTGACCCGCGGAATGGAAAGATGTGAGAACTTTCGAATAAGTCTATTGAAGAAGAAACCATCCTGTCGCACATTTCTGGCATATAAAGACTGTTACTCCTATTAGCCATTCAACGGCCTCTTCCTAAGGGCTCTAAAGGTTCTAAGGGCTTAGTCCTCGCCTTACGCTTATCTCTCACTCTGGTCTCAAGATTCTCCTGTGAGACGGTATTTGGAGATGCGGCTCAATGCGTATCCATATCAAGAATTTCTTTACTTGCGCTTAATTATCCGGTCGTCTTTGCTCCCAGGCCTTAATCTCATTTAGGCGCGGAAGGCCCTGCTCACCGAGCTCAACTGGACTTTCTTCTTTTCTGACAAGCCAAGAACTACTTAAATGCAACAAAGGAACGAAAAAGATTCTAAGATCAAAATTGTTGCCATTGTGAAAAGCTGATTCATTCACGGGCAATGAGACCATTATCTTCGCCTAAAATGTCGCAGAAAATAGTAGGAATCATGTTGGACCGTCAAGGCGGAGCCAGAGCGACAATGGACAATGATCCCAACAATTTATATTAATTAAGATACGATCGTTCGTATATATCAAGATTGGATGGGATGGATTTCCAATTAGAGATCCAAGTGAAAAATGGAGCCAATGCGGAATCTGTGGGACCGACATGTTTATCCGTTAGATGAGACGGCTAATCAGCATGAAGAAGTTAAACATTTTGATGAGGCCTTAAGTGCCATTAGTAACTCGAAAAGGAAAACTCCCGACTACGGAAATTACTATGAGCGCCATGCGGGATCTAGTAACAATATATGGTCTTGTCCTTCAAATAGTTCGACGACACTTAAAGATAGTTCAGAGGATCCTCTGGCGTGTCAAAGTTCTTCCGAGAATCCTCTTTCGAGTGAAACGCTGAATACAGAGAGTGCTGATCCTCTTATAAGCCCTGAACTGGGAAACGAGAAATCCTGTAGTAGCTCTATAGCTAATTCAGGCAACATACTGAAGACACAGGTAACAGGAATATATCACACACTAGTTGCACGCCGCCCGTGGTCAAAAAGCCACCGCCCAGAGGTCATTGATACGACTGAGAAAGAAATACAATCTAATACCGACTTAACAGTTTCAGCAGAAGCAGTGGGCAGCAACAGAAGAAGAAACATTTATATGTCTTCACTAACCCCCGATCTCCAAGAGTTTATGGTGTGCGAAGATATTTTTGAAGATGGTGTCGACTTACTTCCCGAATTATTGAACCGACAAAGGTCGTCAACGAGCCGTTCGAAACGTGAATCTGCTTCCAGACCATTGGAAGCAAATAAAAAACAGTGCAAATATTGTGGAAAGTTTCTTTCTAGGGACCTGCCTCGTCATATGCGAACGCATACAGGTAAAGGGCAGTTTCTTTGCCCATTTCCTCGAGAGAGCTGTACCCATAAGACTGGACAGTTTAACCGAAGATATGACTTCAAGAAACACCTCCTTCACGAGCACTTTATGTTTGAAGATCGTCGCGTTAGAGCCTTGAATAGTCTAACAATTAAATTAGGTTTCTGGGGAAATTGTAAATGTGGCAGACGAATGAAGGCTCATTCATTTCTGGATGACCACGTCCTATGCAAGGTCCCTAAATGCAAGATGCTCCTAAATAAACCTGTTCCTATAACTGTCAGGACTGATGAAGTAGAAGCAGAAGCTATAGACTCTATGGAAGAGATGGACGATGACTGCGCGGAAGTTGATGCCAGATTCCTTAAGAAATAAAGTAGGTTTTTAGCACTCAAAATGAACATGTCCCTTCTTACTGGCATTGATTCTGTCATTGGAGCAAAATCATTGTTATATTCAAAGAAATTTACACATTTAGACCTTTGAATGGAAAAACCAAATTAAACATGTGACTGGTTTTTTTTTTCCTTTTTATCGAAATTTTCTGCCCATTTCTGAAGACTCAAACAGGGCATTACATTGCAACCTCACCAGTCGATCTAATGCAAGAAGACTTGAAATCCTTGAGCTACGGTCTGGTAACCTATAGGTCACTAGATATATTTCTTCTTTAATCGTGGCTTAGGCTGGCTTTCTCAAGGCTATCAAAATGAATGCTGATGCAGGTTTGTCTATTTATCACGCTCTTCGGAGACATCTTTTCACCAGGAGCAAATAATATATGACGATCGCTTGGGATCCTTGTCGAAAGAAAGCCTGAGTGACTTGACTACAGTTTGTTGTATCTGAAACAATAAAATACCCAGCATTTCTCGGAAAATTGGTTTATTCAAAATGGCACAAAGAGACCGTAAAATAGCGCTTGCTAGGGTGGAGTAAAGAAAGAGAGCAGGTTGACCAAGGAGGGAAAGGTGAATAAGCGAGAAACACAAGATACACGTATGGCTTGTTGAAAGACAAAGGCAAGTCAATAAATGCCGTAGAATATGGCAAACAAAAATATTAAATGTCCTTTGAAGTGACCAGCTCACACCCGGCCGCTCTTAGTTTCTCGAGAGCAGCCTTGCCAGTGTCTTGTGCCACGGGACGCGTAGCATCGGTGACGACTTCGACTTGATAGCCGTGCTTTTTAGCATCTAAAGCAGTGTGCATGACACAGTAATCTTGAGCCAGGCCACAGACCACTACTTTTTCGATTCCGGCAGCTTTTAGCTCCTTTTCGAGATTGGTCACGTGTTCTCCGAATGGATCGCCAAAGCCGGAGTACATTTCAACAGAAGGTAGATAAGCCTTGTGGACTTCGGCATTGAAGTGACTGGTATCTAAACCAGGGACAAAGTCGCATCCCTTTGTTCCTTGAACACAATGAGGAGGCCAAAGAGGAGAAATCAGCTCACCATGAAGATTGGGGTTTTGGGGTTTGAGGGTGAAGGTATCAACATAGGGCTTCTTAGGAGGCACTGCAAAGGAAATATGGTTGGGGGGATGATAGTCTTTGGTAGCAAGAATGAGATCGAATTTATTATTCTTGATTATCTCATTGATAACCGGAATGACCTCTCTGCCATTAGGAACCGCCAAAGCTCCATCAGGAGGAACGAAATCATTTTGGACATCGATGACAAGTAGTGCGGTTTTAGTCATTTTTCGAACGAAAATCTCGTAAATAAGAAAAGGAGAGGTTGGGTGATCAGTTGTCTCACCTCATCGGATGATGTATGCTGGCTAGAATGTTCCTTTCTAGTTCTAGAAGACACAGTCACGTTACCATGTTCAGGAGTTTTCGGGATCCCCAAACTAACTTAATACATGTTTAAAACATCTCTTTCATTGCAGTTTGATTCTCAATTATATATGTCGAATGATCCAATTGAATAAGTCGATCACTCTACAGCCCTTTGATAGTGAATTTCTCTGTCCTGGATACTTATTGTAGAGTCATAACTGGTCACTCCTGTACCGTCTCGCTGCAGATGACGCAACGATAGACAACCACTTCTTATCCTTTATCATTTGGTGCTTCTTGGAATTTTGAACTTGAAAGCGCTTATCTGGTGACCTTTATTTCACCAAGTAATTACAACCGCATAACCCCTCCACTATCCCGGCCGTCTCTCGGACGCTGAGCACAATGTTACCCCGGCAGATCATCGGCTGGGAAAGTTTGAGCATCTCCACCGTTGGGTACGGATGTGTAACGACAGCCTAGTCCTAAAATAATTCCTTTCGCCCTTGTTCCATCCGCTCCATCCGCTCTTTCTAACGCTTTGTTACGAGAGTATTACTTTCCGATTATGAGATGGTGTGCTGTCAACGCTCCAAGCCGTAAAACTTAAAGGCAGCTTATGATTTCTTGGAATATCACGGTCTCTTTACACGCCACGAAACCCGAGAAGACAAAAATCGATGCTAATGATAAGATGCAATGAGCAAGTTCTACAAAAAGTAGCCATAAGATCCAATTGGTGAGATAGATAAATAACATAGTGAGATTCAAATATAGAACTTGAAATATTTACATAAACATGCAGTTCAACCAACATTTCCAGCACTAGAATAAGCGGAACTGAAAGCACGAGCAGATTGGTTACCCAAGTTTCCTTGCTACGATCCACTTGGGAGTTAGCAAGGAGGAGACCATCACCTAACGAATCCCGAGAGAGGCCTTAGCAACGCCACGGCAAAGTGCGGGGTACCTTTCTATTTAACCCCTCGTGTCCCATGAAATAGGTATGTCTCTTCGTTTGGCTTCTCCTCTGCGCTTCATTATTTTGGGTGCTCCTGGATCAGGTAAAGGGACCCTCACCAGCCGCCTGTGCTCCAAGTTTGCTCCTCCCCTCGAGGGTATTTCTATGGGAGATCTTCTCCGGCAAGAAATATCCAACAAGACTGAGATTGGGAAACAGGCCGATAGCTTGATAAAGGCCGGTCAGTTGGTACCCGATCAGACAGTCCTGAGCATGTTGAAGAATGAGATGGGCCGACGCAACTGGCTTTCTCCCAAAGCTTCGTGGTTTCTTGATGGCTTTCCGCGAACTCTTGTCCAGGCTGAACGACTGGACGACATGTTGGCGAACCATGATGCATCTCTGACCTGTGTGGTCGAGTTGGATGTTCCAGATAAGGTCATTCTAGATCGAATAGAGAATCGGTGGGTGCATGTGCCTTCTGGTCGGGTTTACAATTTGTCATACAATCCTCCCAAAGTACCCGGCAAAGACGATGTTACGGGAGAACCATTGAGCAAGCGACCAGATGACAATGTGGAAACATTTCAGCGAAGATTAGATTCCTACTATAATAACACAACGCCCATCATCGACTATTACAGGATTAAATATCCTGGCCTACTCTTTACTGTCTCTGGAGAGACATCCGACATTACTTATCCCAAACTTGAAGCTGAGATCCGCGCTAGATTCACCTGAATTGTAAATTAGGAAAAAGAGATTAATGACCACTCTCCTCCACTGTCAAAGCTTAGTGCAAGTAACATAACCTTTTTCCTTAAACCCTATAGTACATATTATTACAGCTGGTTGAACGCATCCAGTACTCATGATCTAAAACCTCAAAGCTCCAGTGATAGTAGATCCTTTTTTTCCAGACCTGTCCATATCTCTTTTCTTTGCTTCGTGCCACTGGACACTGGGACTAGAAAAAACGCTCGATCTCGAAGAGGTTCTTAGGGCAATGTCGTCCTTATAGGACGGCAGATTTTGCACCCGCCACAACCGCCAGAAGTTTCTAGCAGTCATAAAATTACTGCGGTCCCGAAAATTATTCGCTCGGACTTCCCAATGTCGAATCTTGAAGGCAGCCAGTCGCCATTGCCGTAGACATGTTCTCATAATCTTGTTCTTTCCTTGTCTATCTCGTTTCAAGGCAAGAAAAAGGTCGGCGCAGCGTCCTTTTTCCAACTCTCTCCATCGTTTGAGACATCTCTTTGAGAGCACATCTTCGTAGTAGTCATATGCCTCGATATCATCACTCACAACTGTGTATGCCTTGTTTCTCCACATGTAGAGATAAGATCTTAGTAAATATTGTAGCTTTTCGCTCATCAACTTTTCGCAAGATGTTACCATCTCTCCAGATTTATCCAAGTATTTCTTCCATTGCGCCATAAATTTCCCTTTTATCCTATCTTGATACTCTACTAAATATCCAGAGCAGATAATGCCCATAATCCTCTCGGAATAAAAAATATGCCATGAAATGAAGGCAAGCTCGAGATCCTGCTGTCTCCGAAAATTCTCCGCCTTTTCCTGTCTTGAACGGATCAACGTGTGCTTTGCTTTGAGAGAACAGAGCATTCCTCTTGCGAGCGCTGAATTACGCTGTCCCGCAGCCTTTTCACGCAAGTCCTTGACCAATCTCATTCTGTTCCTCATTTTCATCATTATCTTTCTCGATAGCAGATCCTCAAAGAAAGAATCTGCCCATATTTGGATTCGGACGAGACGCTGGTGTCTCATGTTCCATGCACGATAAATCATTATGCATAATAATTTAAGCCTTGATACCTGAAAAGCGTCAGCTCTCTTTTTGTATGACTGAAGTTGAAGGTAATAATTTGTGCTCTTCAGGAGCAAACGACGACACAATCGCTGCTCTCTGAATTCAACCAGCAGATCGCACTCTTCATTCAACCTATGTAGTACTTGTAGATTTTCCCTCATTTGCTTCATAAAATGATTGACAAAATGCAGATCGCCCAACTTAGACTTGATCCTAATCTGTTCCATTCCTGATACCATGACGGCAAAATTTACGTGGCTATGTTGCTTGTAAAAGGACAAGGCCTTCTGATCCATCTCCGTTATATTTCGAAGCCGTTCTCTCCATATTGTCATGTGGCCAGCCAGAAGCGATTGACGCTCTTCATCATAAGCTATCTGCTCCATTTTCTGAATCGATCGAGATTCCAAGTACCATTTCCTAAAGTATATATATATTAGCCGTTGATGATCACTTTTTTTCTTAATGCGAGACCAAAGAAGCAGACGCCAATTTATCAATTCCCGCCGAACCTTACGGATGGATCTGCTTTTTCTTATTGAGGCTGCCTGATTCGAAATTTCGGTCCATATTTCCCTGCGCTCCTCCAGTATAATCAGTAGCCTGTGCGCAGAGCATTTGACGGACTCCCATCGAAAGTGCTCAGCCCATTTCCTATATTCTTTTATCGTATTCAACCTATCGATCCAACTTTCAAATGACGTAAATTTCGAATGATTTAGGTAAATGCTTCGACTTCGTTCAACCAAGGCATCCTGACGATTCTTCTTGAGAATCCATATGCGGAAAAAGACATTTTTCTTAGCGGAAAAGTACTCTTCTAGTCTAAAAGACAGTACTTCAATATGCTGGGCACGCGACTTTATCCTAATCATTATATCTCGCAATACTATTCTGCGATCACAGTCAAAGGCTTTTAGCTGGAATTCTAATAATCGCACAGCTCGTTTCCGCCAGTTTCCCATTATTAGTTCAGAATCTTGCCAACTGTGATAGTTTCGGAATTCATCAGCCAATGTCTTGGCACGGCAAAGTTCAGCATTTCTTTTTTTCCACTGAGTTAAAACTAGTTCAGCGTGCTTGAAGTTATGTAGCTGTAATTGAAGCGAAGATTCGGTACTGAATCGCCAAGCTCTAAACAAGGAACTTAAAAGCACTTCGTCATGTCGATGCTCGAACAGGGATGCTTGCTGAGAAGCAAGCTGATTATATTCTTGTACTACACGAAAATTCCACTTCCACATTTGAACACCATCAGTTATAAGCCGCAGCGATATAATAGATTCCATTAATATCTCAGCGGTATGAAGACGAGAGAAATGAGAAATCTGTCTTTTAAGTAGTTGAATAGCAAAGCAGCTTAGTCGATGCGTAAACCATTCTTCAGCCAGATCCTTGGTTTCTTGTATGCACGTCGTATTGACTAGCCAGAGCTTCCAAAAATCAGCTTTGGAGATATTATCAGTTCTCGTGGTTAGAAGTTCTGCTGCTTCCTGCAGAGCTCTCAAGTTATCATATTTGTCAAACCAAAGTCGAAAATAGTACACTAATCGACCAGATGACATCCTTTGTGATAAGCTTTTCTCCAGAATACGTAGTTTGTTCGCCTTTTGAGTAACACGGATATTCTCTCTTTGACGAGAACTATTATTCCAGGAACTAACGATAACTTTGCATCGATGTTTTAATTCTTGACTATAAAAGTCATTAGCTTGTTTAAAGAGATGGTTTAGTTGGAATAACTTATAATCCCATCGCCGCAAAGTTTTTTCCAATAGGAGAACGTTCTTCCCGGTTGAAAACCTTTCACATTGGAGGCTTAAAGATATGCAATCTCTATATTTGTCAAGGAGGTGAAAAAATATCCGCTCTCGTAAATTCTCATGAGATACCCTGGATGCCAGTATAGCATCTTCTCGAGTCTGCTTGGATGATTCCCGCCAAGAGATCAGTAAATAGGCTGATCTTCGCTTGAGGTATCTCTGGTTGTAAGATAGAGCTCTTTGTTCTAGTACAACGTTATTATAATGGTCCTGCCGCCAAAGGAACAAATAGGATTGCAGCTGTTTGACAGCATAGAGCAGCTGGAACTCATCGCACACTCGATTCAACTTTCTAAGGCGATAGCTACCTAAAATAGTAGTGAAAGTGGATAAACGGGACCTATGTAAAGCAATAGCATCGGCATTTTTCTTAGTTTCCTGGAAACCATGGAGTCTTAAGGTCCACCTCTTTAGATAGCGATTAAGATATATATTCTTCTTGAAAGCACCTCCCACAACTTGCAAACGGATATATCGGGTTAAGCCTAATTTCCATTTTGCGAGACTCGTCCGTCCTATTCTCTGAACACAATACGTTAAACTCAGTTTATCTAGAAACATTTGACGTTTCCAAACAGCATATAATACCTCTAGAAACTCAGATTTCATCAATCGATCTGTTTCTCTTATTACTTTCCGTTCGTGATACATCAATCTCCATTTGCGACATATTTCATAGACACCGTTTTGGATTATTTCATCCGAAAACTTATAGGCCGAGACCCTCATGTCCGAAAGGGAAGTAAGTCGACTCCTCCAGATCCGAAATTTTCTTTCTTCAATCGTTCGATCTTTTTCTAGTGATAGGCCTATTAGGACATCATCTAAATTGTATAGGTGGTCAAAGTTGGCTTGCCATCTATGAAATGTGTGCGCCAGACAGTCTGACAACCATTCATTATCAGCAATATCCATATTTCGACGAATTTCACGAATCTGAGTTTTCCAACGAACCAGAGTTTTCAAGCAACTCTTCAGTATATGTACATTGCAGAACTGGAAGGCAGATGTTTGCATTAATTTCAGTTGATCATGCCTAGCGAGGAAACTCTTAAAGAATCTGGTCTTTAAAGATTCTTGGAAAATAGAGAATCTTGAGGCGAGTCTCCAAGCCTTTAAAAGAGCACTCTCCAATCTATTTCCATGAATGAAACCAAGATCTATTGCCAACTGTTCCAAACCATGTAGATAGCGCATACGTGAGATAAGATGACCGAGTACCTGTCGTTTATGGGTTAGAGAAGCCATCTTAGCAGCTTTAGCATCCAAAAATTTCTTATAATGATAACTTTGGAGAACAGTACGTAACCAAGCTCGTTTTTTAATGAAAATCTGTAAGTTGGTTCCATCTTTTAGGCAATCGTTGAAAAAACGAGACTTCTCATGCCAATAAACAAACAACGGTAGCATGACTCGAGTAAGGTCAGAATTCTGGCGGTATACACACGCTTCTTGTTTCAAAATGTCAAGATTGTTCGTTCTGTGCCCCCATAATCGCAGAGACAGTTGGATAATAATGCCATCATGTTGTTTGGAGAAAGATAGGCATCGAGTTTCCAAAAGCCATGACTTGAAAACGTTATTTAAATGAACCTGATTCAAAATTCCTTTAAACATCATCATCCTAGCCAGTAAAGTCCAGCTTTTGAACGTATTACACAGAATATTGATTTCATAGAATGCTGAAGCTTCAAGCTGACGATCCCTAAGAATTAGTAACAGCGTTTCAATTAGGCTCACAGATTTTGTTTCCATATCACAAAATATTTACCTTGGATCGCTTGATCACGCCGTGAGCAGAATTTCATACAATGGATCGAGAATTTGTACTCGTCACGGATTTTTAGCCAAAATTGAAAGAGATAACGCGATCGGGAAAACGCTTCAGCAACTTTAGCTTCTCTGAAAATAGCATGATTGCGAGTAGTCCAAATATGCCAAGCCCTTTCCAATAACCTCGCATTGCTTTTTGTCACCTCAGATGTATATTCTTGATTGAGTCTCTTAAATCGAGATTGCATAACTCGGAAGAATTTTATGTTGAGCTTGAAAGAATAAAATGACTTAGCCTGGCGATCAAATAGACTATATCTCCATAGCTTCAGGTATTTATTCATAAAGGTCCGTCCATCAAGAACTCTTGCATTTTCCAGAGCCCGTTGGGTAGTCCGGTATCTAAAAATAATCCTTTTAAAATATTTTGAGAGAATGAAAGTTTTACCAAATGTGTTATACTTATCGCTCAGACGTCTAGCCGAGTCAATACGAGACCTCCAGGATGACCAGGCTTTTGTGATGAAAAGCTTTTTTTCTTTCTTATGCCGTTCAAGCACTACTGATGCTACAGCCTGCAATTTATTTTTCCAAAGATGAAAAGCCTGAAAAATAAGAACTGAGCGGTCATACTTTCCAGCAAGGCTTTCGTTTAACGTCGACTTCTGCAATTGCTCGATAGTGGCCGAGATCCATCTTCGAAGATAGGATCGGGCCCAAAGTAGAAGAAAAACCTTCAGCCGTTTCGCCAGCACAACCGCTTTAGATCGTTTAAGGTCAAGAGGAGTAGATAATCCTCTTGACAAAGATGAGAGTAAAACATCGAATTTTTCGGTCCAGGAGTAATCTCCAGGTATCCTTGATAAAGTAACAAGAATTTTGAAATAGATCTTATCACTTGACGCGTCAATTTCGAGTTTATGCAAGACAGCTTCATAGGCGGTGAACACGGCCACAAACGAATCAGGGGACGGTGATTGATCCGCAATACGAAGAATTTCTCGAATAACACTATAATCTAGGGGGTTAGAATTGGAGTATATATACTATTACCACTTGATGAATAGGAGTAGTTTTCGTAATTGAGTCCGTCGTTCAGTGATAGAGCATCATCCAAGGTGGGAATTACTTGCTGTAAATAGTGAGCCACGTCTTCCTCTTCTTCCTCATCTGACGAGACCTGTGAGGATTCAGACATAGATCATCAGCTCTGTATAAGACGATGATGTCCCTCTGTGATGGCTAAGGGATGAATGTATGGTTGACGCTCGCGGTCACGTGGGAGCTTTAGTAGCACCTGCTGAGACTTCCGACTCAACCAGATCGAGGATATTATTATAATTTACTCTAGAACAGTATAATACGAAAATATGCAATATGGAATATCCCGCTGAGACAGATACTACTGAAAAATTCTGGACTTTAGAGTCTGGCAGTTAATGAAAGAATTAGACGAAGCAACTGTCATGATCACATTAGAGAATATATTTACATTATTCAGCATATTGGAAGCAGTTTATTATAATCACCGAAAGATCTTTTGAGCTATTACACTCCACACTGCGTATTAATAAAGAAAAGCTCCTGATAATAGTAGGTGAACATACCTTGGAATGCAGTGCGACGTCCGAAATATTTGGCCACTAGTGGAATAATAACCAGGGTCAGTAAGCGATCCAGTTCCCTCAAAGATTCTTCCCATTCTTCTTGATCTTCATCGTAAAATGAACTCCCGTCGTAATCACTTGAGCTTTCAGTCTCGTACTCTGAATTCTCATTTTCCACTGGTCGTATCTTCGCTAGAGCCACATCTTTCAAAGGCTCGTTAGCTTTGGATAAACCTCCAGATAAAGCTGCTGAGGTGGCCATTCCACTAGGTAACGAATGGATTTAGATCAAGCGTGATGCGTGACTTGCAGATGTCAATTGAATAGCTCACAAGAGCCGATATTCTCTATTATTTGAGAGACGTGAATCTCGGGACGAAGTCGAGCAAGCGGGTTAGTCAGTTTAGGTTGGTATGACCACGTCGTTACAGTTCTGGGCTTGCCGCATCATCATTCCATCTTCTTATCAACATACTCTAGAGGAGTCATAATCGCCAATTTCCTAGAAGTGATTCTGTGCTGAAAGTTCATTATGCTAACGGGGTTTCTTCCCGGGAAGCCTAATGATCGCCCTCAATGTTTTAGCTACGGCCAATGGAAACAGATCAGGATCTTTGTATATGACTTACACGTTTATAAGGACTAACATTAGGCTTTTTGCTCCGGAAATAATGTCATTATTCTACAGAATGGAAATAAGATTCTACAAACTCTCTATGTTGATCGAGATGTCTCGGGCATAACTTTCAGCCGCAGAACTGGACAAGTGAGTTTGTCCTGCAACGATATTCTTATCCGTAGTTAGCAATTGTTGTTGGAGATAGCTTAAAAATATATGGCTGTGAATACTCTCGAAATACAGATCTCTTACGGGTGTGCAAGTCCTTTTTCAAAGTGAATTAACTCTAATTTAGTGGCACGAACTAAGCGAGCTTACCTTAAACTCTGAAAATCATTTCCATTCTATCCATTGGGGTATGGAAAACATGGAACTCGTGATTCTTGGGAGTTCAATTGACGTATGGAACGTTGGAGATCCAAAGAAGCCTCGTTTATCATGGAAGCGGGATTTACCTACGCCTGTATTTCGAGGATCAGTATCTTCAGATGCTTCTTTTATAGCAGTTATTGCTCGAAATGATCGGTTAGTAAAAGTTTGGAGACGTACGGTCTTTGACGTCAATAATGCCGATTTCGATTTCATTTATCTCCCTCATTCTTCTCCTGTATCGTCTCTAAGATGGAAAGGGACACTGCCTGGTGCTCAAGCAACTGAGAATGTCCTTTTTACATCGTCGCTTGACGGAATAGTTAGATTATGGGGTATATCTGATCGATCCGGGAATATCTTCGGACTTCTTTCATCAATTGACCTGTTTTCTGTGTTTCCAGGAGATTCAAAAGTATCTAAAGTGAATCGTCCGCATGTTCTGATCGATAACATCAATTTCAGAAAGGCAGTAGAATGCGCTGTTCAACGCGTCAAGGATACAGATTCCCTTAGGATGCATAAACTATGCGAGCTGATTAATCGTGATCCTGATATCTTACTCATATTCGGTGACCATTTTGAAATGGCTGCGATTGGCATAGAGAACTTGGGAACATCCAAACTTGTCAAGACGTTTCAAATATTCAAAGACGATAAACCTATGGAGAGTCTGAAGAAATTGAATCATAGTGCTTTATTTGAAGCAGTGGGACTGGACGTTGAAAATAATGAAATAGGATGTGATATGGTTCTCCTTGTTAATATCCCAGGATGGGAACTTATTCGATTTGAAGCTTATATGGATGTCCTCTTTGATCCGCTTACTGGTGGTGAAGATGAAAGCCGTCTGGATCTAATTGACATTCTAACCGGTCATAATAAGTCGATTCAGAAACTGTTTCGGTCCCACAGAGGACGAGCCTTGGTATCTACGAGCAACTTTAGTGAGAATATGGTCTGGAAATCTAAGGTCATCAAAAAAGGAGCAAGACCGGGAACCGTTCTCTTTCCTCAAAGTCTTTGTCTCTCTCCGAGAAAGGTCGATTTTGTCATTCCATTGAAAGAGGGAAGCATACTTGTAACTATTGATAGCACCTTTATCCGATTATGGAATTCTGAAGAAAGACTGGCGAAGCTACTTGATCAGCAACCTATAGAATCTGACCATGAGCTCTTGGCGTTTTTTCGTCTTCCTGAAGGCCGACCTGAAGATGAATCCACTATAGTTGCTATCCTAGCAAGCGGATCAGGCTATGTTTGGAAGATTAAGGATCGAAAATCTTTGATTTTGTTTGCTATATTTGAATTACCCTGTCGCGAACCATTATATAAGGTCTATCCTATTGACCCTCTTGGATCTAATCGCACCCTTCATGAAGATTTTTTTGATGAATATCAAAAAGAAGTCGTAAGTACTGTAACTAAAGAAGGAACTATTGAAAATTGGACCATAAAACTGGGATCTCATGACAATAAAGGTACTGTGCGATGGCTGCAAACTGCGAAGATCGAATCGGGCTTGAAAGAGATTAAGTTTTTGAGCGGAAGCTCTATTAGGAAATTGGCGGTTGTTTCGAGCTCCGGTAAAGGGCTGAGCATATGGGACAGCAGGACAGGGAATTTGGAGTATTCGATCGAAGTCGCAGACGAATACGCTATATCGGATCTAGATTGGACTTCAACGCCGGATCAGCAGAGTATCCTTGCGGTTGGACTAGGTCATCGGGTGCATCTCTTTTCGCAATTGCGCTATGACTATATAGGAAAGACTCCCGCCTGGGCGATGGTAAGGGAAGTGGATATCACACATGCCACTCCTCATATTATTGGAGACTCGTGTTGGTTGAATAATGGCAGCCTAGTAATTGCTTCTGGAAACGAGATCTTTGTCTATGACAAGCAAATAGATAATGCCCAAGAGACTTTGAACCGACTAGGCGCACCTAGAGCTGCTAAAGTGGGAAATATTTTTGACTTAGTTGCTGTCTTGAATGGACCTCTGGTTTTCTATCACCCTCAGTTATTGACGCAGGCCGTTTTTGCTGGTAAAAGAAAACAAGTAGAGTTCATTCTTTACAAACTTTATCATGAGACAAAATACATTGAAAATAATGACATGTTGGACAGCATGGATGCCACTCTAGGAATATCTGTCGACGATTTAGTCGCCCTGGACGTTAAAGATAAGGCTATCCGAAGTCTTGTTACCAATGGAAAGGAAGAGGACTTAAATAGCTTATTGGACAGACAGTATAGTGAAGACGATGAAACAAAGTTCGACGAAGATGTTGCTTTGCAATTGTGTGAGAGATTGACCAAAATCTCTCTACCTTTGATTACGCCACATCAGCAAATTAGTTTAACTAGTATTATCAGTAGTCTTGTTGATGTGAAGAAGCAGCAAGATATCCTTGA
Organism: Trigonopsis variabilis; assembly: GCA_003707065.3. Lineage (NCBI taxonomy): Eukaryota > Fungi > Ascomycota > Trigonopsidomycetes > Trigonopsidales > Trigonopsidaceae > Trigonopsis > Trigonopsis variabilis. Next base: position 216,356 of record PPXM03000008.1, on the reverse strand, counting down.
TGAGAATGGCCTACGTTATCTGATGACCTTGAGATTATATATGGTACGAAGAGATCTCAGTGTCCGCTCCATGAGATTTAGTGACTTCTGTTGGGCCTTTCACTCTGATTTTCAGGAGGTTATTACTGACATTGTTCTCAAATCATTCACTGGTCGAGTGCGGTGGCCTCAAATGCGGGAGACAGGGCTATGTTTTTGGCAAAAACGGGCATCCAGTGTAGTGACGTTATTTGAGACTCTTGCTCAAAACCATTTCTTTACTGCGAATGGAAACCAAGACCCTGTTGGATGTTCTCTGTACTATCTTGCATTGAAGAAGCGTCATGTCCTGTATGGTCTTTGGCGGACAGCAAGCTACCACAGAGAACAAGGCAAGATGTTACGCTTCCTGGGAAACGACTTTTCACAAAAGCGATGGAAGACTGCAGCTTTGAAGAATGCGTACGCCTTACTTGGAGTCCAAAGGTTTGAGTATGCAGCAGCGTTTTTTTTGTTAGGTGATAGCTTGAAAGATTGTATACAGGTGCTTATCCGAAATCTAAACGATATCCAACTGGCTTTGGCGGTTTCCCGTGTTTACGAAGGAGATGATGGCTCCATCACTAGAGGCATATTAGTCGACCATATTCTTCCTTCTGCCTTTTCCTCAGGAGACCGTTGGCTAGCTAGTTGGGCGTTTTGGTTTTTAGGAGATAAATCTGCAGCCGTCCGAGTATTGATAGATTCGTCTTGGGCCGAGTCAACTTTTAATCGTTTTCATATTAAGACTGACGTGGGAAATGTTTCTATAGCATCCAAATCCTTTTTGTCTCATGACCCTGTTTTAACAGTTCTCTACAGGCAGCTTCGAGAAAAAAGCCTTCAGACTCTTGTTGGTGCTGCTGCAATACCTCCGGCAATGGAATTCTCTTATCTTGTCAACGTTTGTGCAGTTTATGATCGAATGGGTTGTGACTATCTAGCCCTTGATCTAGTGAGAAGCTGGAAATTCCTATATCCAAATAAGATCAAAAGTACTTTCAAGGATATGTCTTCACCTTTAGGGTTCGCGCACCATAGACGAATGAGTTCTATAAGTGATAAAGACCTACTCGCGACTGAAAAAACTACTGAAGAGGATCCTTTTGCGGAATTCAAAAAATACCAAGCCAAAGTTACTAATGACGTTAAGCCTCCTCCTTCAGCATTCCAAGAGCCAGATATGAGTGCTTTTGATTTCTAGCATTATTGTGTATTATATTGGGAAAGGCCTATTCCAAGTAAAAGACCTTGTTTCCTTGGTTAAATTCTACAAGTCCCGTCTCCGTTACATTCATTGTCTTGCAGTGTCCACAAAGGATGATGTAGCCAAATTGTATAGGAGTGTATTGCCCAATGTCATAGGATGTCGTAATGTTATGTTGTATGTTTAAGGAATACTAAGGCTGGAAGTAGTATGTATTAGCGAAATGTCTAGTTAGAGAGAGCCGAGCCCCCTTTGGTGGTGGTCGTAATTGGCATATATATGACTGTACTCATTCTGTATGTTCCATCAGTTTGTCTTCAATTACATGATCTCGCCGTTACATTTGAGCGGCTCAGAAATTTTCCAACAAAACCTCACATTCTTGTTACAATTGGGAGATTGAAAGAAATTTATTTATACCAATGGATTCAGATAACGAAGATCTGAACAATTTGTCTGCTACTCAAAATGAGCTCGAATACACATCAGATTTAACTGACGATAATGATGTGGAGTTAGTCGGTTTGTTTGATAACAGAAGGGAACGAGATATAGAGACTGTATTCTCACGGGCTAAAGAGAATGGTTTTGATTTCAAGAAGATCTGTCATGATTTTGGTAATTATATGTGATATGGCGATTCTAACATTATAGATCTTGATTTCTTTGGGAAAATCAAACTTATTAACTATGTTCGAAGATGTGTCAAGGAGGGACAAGAGTTAGAAATAGCGAGCAAGAAATTTCTTGACGGGGAGGGATATCTGAAGCCCGTAATAGAAGACGATGCTGTGTTGACCTTGATCGATGATTTTGATGTCGATTCGAGAGAAGAAGAGAAGAATCAAGCTCCGTCTGCAAGAGATAATCTGGACGCACGAGTGAAGCTTTTGGAAATAGAGATGAATTCGATGAAGAAGTACCTCCGGGATATAATGGATGAGCCTGATTTAGGAATGGCTGAATCAGATAGAAACCAAACCAAACCGGATAATGATAGTTACTACTTTGATTCTTATTCATATAATGATATTCATGAGACTATGCTCAAAGATAGGGTTCGAACAGATGCTTATCGTGATTTCATCTACAATAATAAAGAGATATTTAAAAATAAGATCGTTTTAGATGTCGGCTGTGGAACTGGTATTCTTTCCATGTTTGCAGCTAAGGCTGGTGCTCTAAAGGTCTACGCTGTCGATAACTCTTCAATAATCGAAAAAGCAAAAGCTAATGTTCGGGAAAACAGGTTAGACGAGGTTGTGCACTGCATACGCGGGAAAATAGAGGAGGTCACTCTTCCTGATGATCAGGTAGATATCGTTATTTCGGAATGGATGGGCTATGGCTTGCTTTATGAATCCATGCTAGACTCTGTTCTCTACGCTCGTGATAAATATCTTGCGCCTGGTGGGATTTTAGCACCTTGCGAGACCAGGCTTGCTATCGCTGCAGTCCAAGATGATGACGCGGTTGAGGACGCGAAGAATTTCTGGAACGATGTCTATGGTTTTCACATGAGTGCAATGAGAAGAAACCTTGACGACGTTTTTTTGGAATGTTTTCTTCCAAATCAGATTGTCTCTAACTCTTGTATAGTGAAATCACTTGATCTTTATAGAGTGACAACAAAAGATCTTGATTTTAAAGCGTCTTTCACTTTGACGATCTCTAAAGATAGCTCGATTAACGCTCTCGCTGTCTTTTTTGATACCTTCTTTGTTGCAAGACGAGATGTTACCATTCCTCCCGAAGCTTTGGCAACAGGATGGCCACCTAAAAGCTTGGAAGGAATAGGTGCAAATAGCTTTACTACCGGACCTCATGGGAACCCTACTCACTGGAAATCCTGTGGACTGATTCTTCCTCAAGTCATATTGGCAAAAGCTGGCGATGTACTGAATGGCATCCTGTCTTATAAGAAAAATAGTGTGATCCATCGTGATATTGACATCGGCTTCACAATAACTTATAAAGATCACGAAACAAAGTCGACAAAGACAATCGCAAGTGCCTACAAGATAAGGACATGAATGTGTGGGAGAGATTGTAAAATTGTATCGGATGCTATCTGGTACTGTAAAATTGTTTTTCTGTATAACTATTCAACAATCAGAAACTAAATTTTCTGTATATGAAATATGCATTGAATATTGTTTGCTCTGGCATAGAGATAACTAAACTAGGGTGCCTAATACACCAGAAACACTCACAATCAAGATAACAACTGAAGGAGAAAGAGAAAATGCTTCACTTTTCTGGTGTTTAGCAGCAGCGGGACGTACTGTTTGAACAGTTATGTTTGCACTCGCTCGAGAACTTGTTGAGCCGTGAGAACCTGTAGAATTGGATGTTGAATTAGTCAAGCTAACTGAGCCATTTGAAGTCGTATAAGATGTAAAAAGAGGTTCTTGAGTTGCGGTTCCGTTGGCTACTGAAGCCAGAGAGTTTATTTCAACAGGAAGTGCTGTAATTGGATATCGAGCAATAGCAAGAGATGCGAAGGCGAAGATTAGCGAAACCATTCGATATTAATGTTTCGCCAGTTGCTATACACATCTTTCTAATTTATAAGTCTTGCCAATATGTAACACAGCGTCGAGCTTTCAGGGGTAAGGATAGAAGTGTCTTTCGTGCACATATTAAAGTCACAGTATTTATTTTAAAAATACTCAATTGGTACATATGAGTTTAATGAATGGAGTAATTCAAACTAGGGGAGTTGAAAAAAATGGTCGCCGCTTTTAACATGCAGCGCAAGTTGGTCGTCAGAACTGGAGGTGGTGAGCTATTCGAATATCCTTTACCTTGAAAAAGACACAAGTGTGGATGACCGAAAGAGAGAGAGACTACTATCCAAAACACCATAGCAAACTATGCGAGCAGAGTGACTGAATATCTCCCAATCATTCTTTTGGACATAGTCACCATTCTTTATATCAGAGACACACGAAAGAAGCCAGGTGAGCTAGGCCTTAATATGCGTTAATCAATGAAATGCAAGTCACTCGATGTCTGAGATATCACACATAAATGCTTAACAGGGGCAGATATCAACACGTTCTTATGCCGAATCTTTTAGACAAACGCCAATAATACCTCCAAAGTCAATTTAGTCAACAATTTTTTACCTTTGGTTTTCAATCATCTGCTTTCAATGAGAGAAATTAATACTAAAACTGTCGCTTTCAAACAAATGCGTCATTTGGACCAATTAATATTATATTATCACGTACGATTCGTTCACAATTAGGAACGGTATTGTGAAATATTATGCATCAAAGCTCAATCTAGATTTAGCAAAGATATATAGCAAAACTAAAAGTATGAAATGGCATTTATTAGGAACTAAATGCTCATTATATGTGAGAGGAAAGATATCAAGTTAATGGCCATAATAATCGAATATACCTTCTCAACGTTCAAAAAACCTCCGTTGTGATTGCTACGAAATGATCTCTTCCACAAGTTTTCTTAGTCTGACAAATAAATGCATTGACATTCATCAACGATCAGCTTGTCATACGGTACAAGGGCAAGATCCTTTAGGAAATGACACACATAAGGTCATAAAATCCGGGAGCTGCGAGTGTAAGAAAAGCTATCAGTGTTATACTTGCGAGAGGAGTAAATAGCAGTCTGAGTAGAAGTAGTCAAGTCGTTAGAAGCCATTTTTAATTGCTGGGTTATAGTGGGGCAACAACCTATACCCTTTATATAGCTTTAGACATATCTATCGGTTTGAATACGCTTTTGGGATAATGTGCTGTCTTTCTGGTCACGATGAGGAAACAATGCATTGTTTATAGATCGCCCAATAAGATGCTGCAGACATGTTTCCGAAAATGTCAAAACAATGCATTGTTTATAGAAAGGGAAAATGTGCTGCACTTACTATCCCGAAAATATCTGAACAATAATGCATTGTTTATAGATAGCCGGGTAAGATACTCTGCTCAGAATTCCAAAAATGTTAAAGCAATGCATTGTCCAGGAGAATCTTCCTAGGCAGTGTAACAGCTGGAATTACTGGCAATAGATGTGAGCTCAATCCCTTTTCTTAGAGATGAGTGTTTCTCACAGATTGCGCATTGACGAGCCCTCTAAACTCGATCATGAATATAACGTGAGTCAGTGTCAATCGCTCTGGCGACATTCAAGTTTACTTTTTGATCTTCAAGAAACATTTCTCTTAGAGATGGTCTCTTTGCATGTCACTCTTATTTATTAAAAGTAATATGTTCATCCCAAAGCCAAATCATTCACAGAGAATAATACGTAAAGCCAGTTCTATGACTAATTTGCAGCGCTCATCATCTCCAAGTTAAAATGCAGGGCTAATATTCCATCAAACAAGAGCATACTGGTGGTAAATATGTCACGATTGAACGATCCTTTAGTAGTGTTCTCTCTGATAATTTATTCAAACGGAGATGTGGTAACGCTTTTTTTGTCAACGACTACGTTACGGTAAACTAGATAAACACAAATTTTATCGTTCGATGACAGATCGGATGAATGAAGTATCATTCACGTGAGTTTTCTCTAGGAGAGTGCTAATTAGAGAACATTCGAGTCATTGGTCGAATATCTAGACCATGATGTAGTTACCTATAAAGTGGTCGATGACTTTCTTCAGCAGGTCTTAGATGAATTCCTAGTCTTCTATACGGATTGGAAAGAATACCAAGGCGAATTCAATAAACAAGAGACTATGTTTACATATGTTGGGGAGAAATATTTCCTAGAAGACCAAGTTAAAGACGATGCTAATAGATTTGCAAAGAGAATGAACTTGGACGTGAACATTGCACTAAGGATAATCATTTGTTGTCCCATTCAGCCTGATACCTCATTTGACGAACGAAAATCAATATATATAAGAAAATTATTCTCTGAGCGTCGAGCGACAATTAAACTTATAAGCAAACTTGTTGATATCAAGTCTAATCCTGAAAACCGCAACTATGAAATTGCAAGGAAATATGTCAGTAAGCTTTTCGACGCAAAAGATCTACTTGTTATGGTCATTCGTCAATTAGAGAAGCGATGTCTTCGAGACTTACAAGGATTAGAGATTGGGAATCAGTACAATCTTGAATCGCACGAGAGAATCTTGGAGGAATACGAATTGCTCAGCTTCATATTTAAATCAATTTTACATGAAGCTAAGATCACGACTGAGTTAGTAAGAACCTGGTTTGAAATGATCAATAGAACTCAACTATTTACCATTCAACCGTTTACATCTGATTCAGATTTCCTAACAAAGACTCTGGGGTCAATTGAAGCTCTGGCCATAGCCATCTCATTGAAAATATTGGGTCTGGCATCCAACTCTAAGATTGACTTTGGTGGAAATATTGATAATTCGGCGTACCTCCTTGATGTTCAATGTATCAAACTAATCCACGATACTATAACACAATTTTTACCTAATGACTCCCTTACCTCGCCTCTGAAACTGGCTTGGAGCATAATGTTACATCGAATCAACAGGACGGATAGATCCAGTTTGGGCGCCGAAGATCGTGAAGTTCTTGAATCTCTCATATTATCTTCTCCTCATGATAATGAATTGAGGTTATCAAACTCGCTTGCCCATCAGGCTATGGATCAAAATGTGTTCGAAATGATCGGTCAAATGGCCAGAGAATTTGCTGACGATCCATCTCTTGCTCTCGAACTGTATACATTAATGACATCCAGTTTACCGTTTATTTCCATCTCAGCGGAGCTTGCCAAAGCTTTGACTGGTGTCATGAAAGTATATCCAAAGCTTCGGACAACTTTCCTCACCGATCAGTCTTGTTATCTATCGGCAAAGTTATGTCGTGCGAAAATACCGATGCTACTTGATCCTTTTTTGATACTCAGTGCTGGTCTTGGTACGCATGCGATAAATTTTGTCAGCAATACGAATTGTTATATGCACATTCTACCTCCATCATTCAGAGACTACGAAATCGATATGCATGATCCCTCGGTCGTTATCCTGAAGTCCCCACTGCTTATCTTTCCAAGCAGGACGGAAGACGGTGGCGGGGGTCTTGTTCTTCCAATAGAAACTCGAGGTAAAGTTATCCCAGGTGGCCAGGGCGGGCTCATTGTTTTATGGACCTTCGATTTTAACGGATGGGCTTTCTTTGGTCGCATATTAGAACATTCATTAGAAGTAGATTCCTTTAACACAAGCGTTGCTCTGATTATTAATCTCTTCACCGGTGCTCTCTCTGGCGCTCCCGATAAATCAGTTCGAGAAGTCATGTCCGCAGGTTCACAGTACCTTCTTGGTGATAGTCTTATTGAGATTGTGGAAGCGATCCTCGATCGTGCTCTGCAAACTAAAAATCTTCCCTTTGCCACGGCGGCTCTGGACTTTTTGGCGGCTGTGGCTCCTCTATATAGACATCGCGTGTGGCCTTACATTCATAGATCCGCATTATTGGGTAAAGCTGACCGCCAAGGACAGGCAGCTGCGATTTTATCGTCTGTCGAAGTAAGTCTTCTGCCAATTGTTGACCAGCTAACGGGGCAGATTATTAATGAAGATTATACTTTCACCATATCTGTGTTGCATTTGTTGGAGGTCCTTATAAAAAGTGTTGTCAACTCGACTTTAGACACAGATGCTACTATAAAGCTGAAGTCTGAAACGCTGATGCTTTATACCGACCACATGCTCCGAGTTTTCGAGAGCTTTCCTCGATGGAGATACCAAGACTTTTCTCAGCGCAGTCGGCTTGCCGAGATGATTAGCAATCGGATCTATGATATTTTATCGATTTCCTTCAATATCGAGGATGCGTTTCAGAAACCTTGCCATGCGACTGAGTCGTTTGAGGCTGTCTCTCACAAGTTATTGAATGTCTTCACGGTGGAGCAGACGGAAACATCACCTCTTGTGATTCCATTTCTTGCTTCAATTTCTATGGGAAAGGTGAACCTAGATCCACTTCAGGTCGGTCCCAAATCAAGAGAGGACAATCTAAGGTGGATAAAGAGCTTTCTTAAAGTACTTGATACAATCATCCGCGTGCGCTGCATTACCAAAAAGCCATTGTCACATTTAGAATTAGAGATCTTCGATCTAAGCAGGGAACTCTGTCGATTATTCTCTACTTATTCATGTCTTCATGGTAGTATTATGAGATTACTGTGCTCTCTTGTGGCGAGTGACGTCTCAAGTGTTGCCCCATCATTATTAGCTTATTTAGGTGCTGACTCGAGCCGAGTTTTGACTACTTCATTAACTGCGGCCCTGGAAAATCCACTGGAGCTCCCGTCAGCTCAAGCAGCAGCGGTAAAACTCGTTTCTTTGGTCGTTTCATGTCAACAAGAAGGACTATCGATCTTATTTCTCACCGGTGCCAACATCAGTGTCGGCTCTACACATAAAGATCAAGTAATCTCGTTGGTTCAAGTAATTGAAAAGAAGATTCCTTTCTTAACAAGAGTACCATCACATCTGGCCTCTAATTTTCTGGAAGCAATGACCTTGTGTTATAACAACTGGACTTTGTATCAATCTGACCGGCCTTCTGTTGGAAAGAGTTTAATTGGAACGATGTTTGGCATCTTGCAGTATGCGCTAATCCCCGTCGACAATAATAGTAGCTCACCGAAGTTTATCGAATATTGTCACGGTTATTGCCTGGCTTCCTATGCTGCTGAATTCTGTGCTATTCAACTGAGTAAAAGCGATCCTGCTATGGTATCGAAAATAGTTGGATACATCTGCGCCTCTGGTGACTTTGATCGGTTTTCCGAGGAAGCCTTACACATAAAAGGGTACCGATCCTCTTTGCATTTGAACCTACAGAAGAATTTCAGTCGAAAATGGCCCAAATTTGGGTTAGGCAAATTCACTCAGACGGGAGTTAAAGAACGCCAATACGGTAGCTCGTTTGTGTATGATTTAGATATCATGGATATGATCTTTGGTCATGATCCAATGTGGAAAGGATATCGACAAGAAGTTGTTGAAGCAAATTATAACTTATCGTTGATGGACGCTCAGATCAGTCTGGCCAGATCTTGGACTGCTCTGGTCAGCTCATTGACTGAGCATCTGTCGGATAACAAGAAACTCGCTCCGATTCTGGAGAGTATCGCTCATAGGTGTCTCCGCCTGAATATCGAGGAAGGGCTTTCTAATCCGTTATTTTACGATTTGTATATAAGCCGCGCCCAGCTTGCCTTCCAGATTCTTAGCAAGCTATCGAAGGATCATTACCAAGTTAACTATGACCTATTCCTACAAGTCGCGTGGGATACGTTGAATCGGGTCGATTATGGCTTCATGGATTTATTACCAAACCGAAAACCAGCATTTTACCGGTCATCTCTCCGTATGACATGCTTTTGCCTAAAGCAAATGATCGAGTCTGAATGCAAGTTCTCATCAAAGAGTTCTCAATGTGTTGAAGGGATTTTCCTCTTGCTCTCGGTGCGTGGTTTCCGCGTTCTGTGTGCAATGGCTCGAGACCAGACGAAAGATAAAGTTGCTGACGACCTCTTGCTAATTGTCTTTATAACCCAATATTGTCTCCAGTATCCCTTGATCGAGTCTAAGTATCCTACTTTTGCTTCTGCTTTAATGGACGCGGGGACAATCCGATCAGCATTGGCGCTGTTTTCTTATTCTCAGGATTTAAACGCTAATAGTGATTTTGTTTATGGCGAGCTGGTCATGCTTTATCTGATCCAACTGTCTTCTGTTCAATTGATTGCGGAACAAATGGCTATAGGTGGAGTCTTTGGTGTCTTGACTGAGAGTTCCTCCTCAATACGATTACAAGAAGGTAACGCAATAGCTCTGGAAGATTCTCGCCTTTATCGATTGTGGGCGGATGGAATTCTTCCTCTGATTATCAGTCTCTTTCGTACAATCGGTCCCCGCCTCTTACCCGAGATAACGACGTTCATGAAATTTTTTGGCAAAGTCGTGGAATCAGGCCTCAAATGGTGGCAAGATCCCTCTTCCGTATCGCGAACCAATATTCGAGAAATCACCCAACTAGTCTACCTTTACAATATCATGGCCCAAGCTAACTCCCTCCTCTCCCCTGATCGAGCTGAATTTCTATCTAAACAATCTCGTCTTCAACTTCATGAAGGTATTGATTATCTTCTTTCTCATCCCAAATATCTTATGAATAGAATAGTTGCCAGTTCCGTCGAAGATTTGAAGCTGTCTGAGGAACCTTCTGAAGGAGAGGGAGATATAAACATGCTGGTCAGGGTAATCGCCAGTGAACTTGAAAAATTGCGGGAAATTACTCTTTTGGACAACTGACAAATTTTTTAGCCTTTTTGCAGTCCTTAGAATACGTTTATACCTATTATGTACTTTTATAGATGACACAAAACGATGTAAAATATAGTACATGTAACATCGAGCCCATCATATTTGTGGCTCGGTCCACTTTCCAGATTTCAGATATTCGCTATACAACGCCTTGAAATATTGCCTGGAGTCACTGTCAAATAAGGCAGCATTGACCATGCGCAGCTCTTCACTGCTGTCGCGAAGCGCCTTAGTACTTCCTTGCTGTTCCAATTTGTTTCCTCCACTTATAATCACTTCAAAAAGAGCAAATATGCCTGGTATAAGACCATTTCGTTCAGCTAGCCGAAGGGGAGGAGATTTACTCAAAGTCTTGATGAGGTGAATCAAGATGTATGGGCCTATGAGTCTTGCCAAGACCTTTCTCTCGCTTGCGTGCGCTGAAGATAATTGAGCCTTTCCCTTTTTCTCTCTGATCGCAAATGTCGGAGGCTCACATAACGTCGACAGTAGACGGCCCAAAGAAGAACAAGTATCCTCATAAACATGCCCCAAAACATTTAAACAATTGTACGTGGAGTTCCGGCCAGGTTTTACAATCGTAAGAGTCACTAAATGACTTATTGCAAAGACAACAAGATGAGACCTATTGTTGAGCCTATGACGATGAAATAGAATTATTCCGGCGACTACCTGAGATAAATAGGCGGTCAAACTCTGGTCACAATCAGCCGCCAGCCAAGCATATTCGACAGGGCATTTACAGACCCAAGCGAGCATTGATTCTAGGGAGGATTGAGACACTGCCCAAGGCAGTTGTCTAACAATCTCGTTAAGAATACATGAAGCCAAGAGCGTGTTGGTGGGAGTATCATGGGGGGATTTAGCGAGCAACACAATGCATAGATGGCATATTATGGTCTCGATATGGGAGCTCTCTGCTAATTTTGACTGACTTGGCCTTGTCTTGATAATGACAAGGATACCAAGTAAAGTAGATGTATCCATGGCCGAAGAACATAAATTGGAAAGAACTAGTTCGATGGTAGAGCTATCTCTGGTCCATAACCAAGAGAAGAACTCAGATGCTTCAAAGGAGAAAGAAGGGACAATATGAGGCTCTAACGTCTGCTTGAAACCGGCAACGAACAGAGCTGTTATTAAAAGTATGTGATCACGATTGAAATGTGACCCAAAAATTGATGAATAAAATTCTGAGGAGGACTCCATATAGATCTTAGAATGTAATTCAAAAGGAAATAATGCAAGCTTTGCTCTCAGATCGGGAGCAAGTGCATCAGAGGACAAATCAGAGTGAAAGACGATCGGAACAATTGTCTCATGAAGGGATCTTACGAGAGCAATCAGATCTATCGGAAAGTCCGCAAGCTTGAGTCTCTTCAATAGTAATGCAACATATGCAGCATTTTCATTGGTCTTGTTAAGCATATATTCTTGAGTGATTTTATTCCAAAGTGTGTTCGCTATCTTCTCTTGCATTTTGCGCGTTCTAGTAAGCTTGCACATAAGAGCCAATGAGAGAAGAATTCCTTTGAATGATGAACAGTACTCGTTCACCAGAGATGTCAGTTCCTCCGTAGGAACGACATCACCAATCAAACCAGCTAGTATCATAGTCAGGGAGATAGATGGTCGATGATTCGATAGAATATAATCTTGGCTATATTTCATCACATCCACCGATATCTCAGGAGGCCCCAAATGCACCATGAATTCCGAGACTCGTTCGCTCTCCCCTTCATACGCACTTGACTTCACACAATTAAGATAAAAAGGAATCAAGCTCGACTTCACGGCTATCGGTAGAGGTAGCGATAGCTCTTGAATGCATTTCACAATTTGCTCTAAGTAAAAAAAGGAATCATTGTCGAATTTCCATGCTGGAAGACAAAAGAACGTCGATAGGAAATGATCAAGCAAAGTCCGCTGTTCAAAAAAGACGCCGTCATACATAAGAGACAAGCAAAGAGTAAACTGAGTCTTGTTGTAAATCATGATATTAACCCACGATCTCATAACCGTATTGAGACCCTGGCTCGTGGCAAGTTGGTTTAATAATACAGGCCATCGCTTGATAAGTTGAAGCGAAAACATAGAGGAGATTGTCATCTTATCCGGAATAGTCCAAGCATTTGAATCGATTGAAGATTCACTCGGCGTCGGTAACTTCGATAAAGAGGACAATAATTCATCAATTGTCGATTTCATCTTACCAAGTTCGAGAAGACGCAATCGGACATTCCATTTATAGTAATAAGCTCTATAATCATCTCTGGTAGAGAGCTTTGAATCATTTAAGGAGGACAGAATAACAAGACGATCGAAGACTGATCGATTACCAGTAACATCAAGAGCACGCAATATAGGATAAGAGGATAAAAGATTATAAATGAGATACCAGTGGTACCATTGAAGAGCATCAGCCGTAATAAGTGTCGAAAGAAGAGACATTAATTGTTGAGAGCAAGATAAAGACATTGTACGGTTATCAATTGATAATGCTATACTGAAACTCGACAGAATTATCGAGTCAGGCAAGGAAATGCTGTCTATTTTCGAGATAATATTCGTCAGCTCATGTTCGCACTGCGCCGAAGATAGAATGGTCGCCGATATTTCATACATGCGCCGATTAAGTTTCAGAGCCATTTCATCAAAGTCGCGATAAGAAAATAGCGAGACGAATATATCAAGAAACTCGTTGATGCGCCGGGACTTTGCACAAGTTAACAGCAGTTTATCGAGAAACGTTTCTAGACACCCTCTATTCTCCGTCATATGATCATGCTTTGCGACAAACGTTAAAATTGCAGAAGCGTAATCAAGAACTAGTTGAAAATCAAAGTCACAACAGTCATTTATAAAGTCCCACTCAAGAATTCCCGTCTTCAAAGCATCATCGAGAGAGCCATCGAAAAGACTAACTATAAGAGACTCATCGTATGTGATACCCAGGTCCTTAAAAGGTCGTATCATCACTCTAGCCAAAGGAGATAATGGGCTAATGTATTCCAGTATGAGAGTTTCTTTTGTTGAGATGAAAGTTGGCGATAGGGAAGATAAAAAGGCAGACAAGAAGCATCTAGGGTAAATTTTCTCTGAAGATAGTAAAGTGAATAACTCCTGTAATAGGTTCGTCTGTTCTTCTAAAGCTTGCTGGATGGGAATATTCCTTAAATAGATTGCCCATTTGAAGTCCAAAGAATATCTCTCTGTAAAAAGACATAACTTTGGCACGCAAGGCACAAAACTCATGAGAATGCTTTTACTATTGACTTGAAACTGAAGTGATAGGGAATATATGGCAAAGAGATTATCAAATATATTCCCCATGTGCGCACGGTCGTCGGAGCGAAGTTCAGAAAAGCTTTCCAAGCTAGCTAATGGTATATCTGAATGGGGTATTCTAGCTGTTTTAATTGTTTCCATTAATATATTGGTCGACTTTAACCATGAGCTTCTTATTTCACTCGAACATGAAGTTTGCTTTGATTCTCTAAATGATAATTCAAGCCCCTTTAGCAATTTATCCATATGATTATGTAATGAAGATAATTTCATCTTATGCTGGTCCACTAGTTCAAACATAATCTTCCAGAAAGCTACATCTTTTCGAAAACTAAAGTCAGAAACAATATACCAAAAAAAGGACGTACAGAACATTGTCTGGATCCTTGACTCTATCAAACCACCATTCGAAAACGAACTCGTATTTTCGAGGTAGAAACACTTTAATAGGTTGACTGGTATCCAGTATTTGCCTCGCGAATGTAATCTGATCGGCAGCATTCTCGCCCTTTCCTCTTAAGCGTTTAGTAAGAGAAACGCTGGAAACAAATCCCATTATTGCAAGAGATTCGGCCTATTATTTGTCAGTTATTCGGAAACAGAAGTGAATTACCTGCATCTTCTCAGACTACAAAAGAAATTTGGGTTATCCCAAGTCTTTGCTACCATAAAATGTTACAATGGGGTTCCCTGACTGTTGCAGCAGCGAGAAGGACTTCTAGATAATATTCTACAAGAGGTTCCCGAAGTGTTTATACCTTTACGTATTCTATAAAGATTTCACAATTGTAATATGCAATGCTTTCTTTTTTTCCATCTATTCACCCCTTATCTTCTCGGGAGCATGACATTTGGTTGTCTCACTCAATCGTTACATATCGTTACTAAAGTTAATAGTCATTTCAAGTCGAGTTGACTAATAGACTGACTGATCCATCTTTAGACCTGACTGCTATTTCCTTCTAATTGTGCAAAAGGGTCTATTAATTATAAGACCGAGATGACTGAGTCTCAAGCAATCGATACTTATGTAGTGCTAATAGACAACTATGATTCCTTCACTTGGTGAGTTTTTCGAATCTCCGGGCCGGCCTAACTGTTTTAGGAATGTCTACCAATATCTTGTCTATGAGGGAGCTAAAGTTGATGTTTTTCGAAACGATAAAATCACTCTCAGAGAGGTTATTAACTTAGATCCGGACCGAATAGTTATATCTCCCGGTCCAGGTCATCCCAAGACGGATGCGGGTATATCTAAAGAATGCATAGAATATTTTAGCGGGAAGATCCCGGTTCTCGGAATCTGCATGGGAGAGTGAGTGAATTTGTCGCTGCGATCATACTGATTCGTATTAGGCAATGTATTTTTGAGCAGTATGGTGGAACGGTCTCGTATGCTGGAGAAATTGTCCATGGCAAGACATCGACGGTATCTCACGACGGCGAAGGATTGTTTGCTGCTGTTCCTCAGAACGTGTCTGTTACTCGATACCATTCTTTATCTGGAACTAAAGAGACAGTTCCGGACTGTCTTAAGATCACATCTCGGACCAATTCAGGAGTCATCATGGGAGTCCGTCATAGAAAGTTTACTGTTGAGGGTGTTCAGTTCCACCCCGAAAGCATCCTCACCCAAGATGGCCATCTCATGATCCGTAACTTTCTAAAACTTGAAGGAGGTACTTGGGATCAAAACTCCTCTAAATCTTCTGGCGGTGTTAAATCAAGTATCCTCGATAAAATCTTTGCGCGGAGGAAACTAGATGTTGCAGATCAGCAGAAGATCCTGGGACATTCGCGAAGTGATCTGGAGCGTCTTGTGAAAGCCGGCTTGGCGCCTCCTGTCATTGATTTTGCTTCTCGATTACGATGCTCTGAAATGGCATTATTAGCGGAAATAAAGCGTGCCTCTCCTTCTAAAGGTGTTATTGCTGCTCACATAGATGCAGTTGAACAAGCCACGTTATACGCCGAAGCAGGAGCGTCAGCTATTTCTATTTTAACGGAACCAACCTGGTTTAAAGGATCACTCGATGATCTTCGCAATATCCGTACATCTCTTGAAGGTCGTGTCAACCGTCCTGCTGTTTTGCGTAAAGAATTTATCTTTGACGAATATCAAATTGTCGAGGCGCGTCTCGCAGGTGCCGACTCCGTTCTCCTTATCGTCAAAATGCTCGATGATAACACTCTCGCTCGTCTCTACAGGTATTCTGTGTCTCTCGGAATGGAACCTCTAGTCGAAGTTGCCTCAGCACAAGAAATCAAACGTGCTTTCGCCCTCAAACCCAAGGTCATTGGTGTCAACAATAGAGACCTTCATACGTTCATGGTTGATCTCGACACTACATCGTCCGTTGCTCAACTTGCTCCCAAAGATATTATTCTGTGTGCCCTCAGTGGCATCTCGTCCCGAAAGGACGTCGAATCTTACATCAAACAGGGTGTTCGAGGTATTCTTGTTGGTGAAGCTCTAATGAAAGCTGAATCACCAACAGCTCTTGCGCGTGAATTAATAGGGCAAACAGAGCTCGTATCGGCGTTCCCAAAGAAGCCATATGTAAAGGTTTGTGGTCTGAAGGATGTCGACTCTGTAAAAGTCGCATTAGACGCGGGAGCAGACTTTGTTGGCATCATCTTATGTCCTAACCGGTCAAGGACGGTCGATGTTGATACTGCTCAAGCTATATCTAAACTGGTAAAGACATATCAAGGACAGTCTAAACCTTCGATAGTGAAACCAATAACTGGAGAACCTTTGTCCGTATACCGGCTGCGTCAATTGACTAGCCACGGGCCAAAACTTGTTGGCGTTTTCAGAAATCAACCTCTGGAGGAAATTTTACGACTTATCGAAGAGACTGGGATAGATATTGCTCAATTGCATGGTGAAGAACCTTTAGAATGGGCGCGTCTTATCCCCATTCCTGTTATTAGGAGATTTAGCCCTCAAGATCCTGCTCTTTTCACCTCAGGATATCATGATGTGAGTCTTTTAGATGATGAATCTGGCGGGAGCGGTAATAAGCTTCCGCTCGATCTCATTCCTCCTGATAGTTACGCTTTTTTAGCTGGCGGACTTGACAGCGATAGCATTGTGAACAGTTTACAATGTCGAGGTATAATTGGGGTGGATGTGAGCAGCGGAGTGGAGACCGATGGACAAAAAGATCCGATCAAAATCAAGTCGTTTGTGGAGAAGGCAAAAGGCGTGTTATTATAAATCAATACATTGTCAAAATCTAGATTATTTATCAATTAAATCACGTAATTTTCCTGGGGCCAATGCAGATTTTTGAGGTGAATGTCATGTGATGTGCATATATATACATATACACGGTGCGTATACAAGTGAAAAGCCAAGAAATTCACACTCAACATAACCAACAATAACGGATAAAAAGGTATTATATACAAACCATAATGTCCAGTATTTCAGATTTCTTACATCCCACTCGAAGGGTTCTTTATGGAACTCTCGAAAAGACCTCTCCCACATTCCCGGAGGGAAGTTTTCGTCGAATTCGAATTTCAACTCCTGCTTATCACAGTCGGACCATCGAATGTGAGATGCCTTACCTTCTAGTAAAGAGAGGAGCCGCAAAGACAGATGAAAACACTCAGAGGACATTGTCACAGTGCATAGGAGAGGCCCTGGGAAAGCTTACCCCATCCGAAAGTGATGCCAGCTCAAGTTATCAGCCATCATTGGAAGAGATCGCTGACGAGGCACGGCGAGAAGTTGGCCTAGAGCCTATATTTACTAAAATGCAAACAAATTCGATCTTTGAAGCACAGATGAACCAACCATCGCCAGCAAGATCAATGAGACAATCTATTCGGCAAGTTTCTAATAAGATACGGCTCGCTTCACTGCGTATACAATCTGCGTGTCGTTCCTGGTCCCGTTCCCTCCGTCGAAAATGCTCAGATAGTTCAAGTCTCTATGGACCAGTAAGCGAACAAGATGCTAACGAATCGTCAGCTCTTCGTTCTTGGCCTCAAACGAACGATTATAAAGGGGACGCTTGGAGAATAATCAAGAGTAAGGCAGAGAGCGCTCTACGATTTCTTGAGTATTTCTCTACAGAAAAGTCCCATCCTCAAAATAAAGACAGTCATTACTACCAGCAAAAATCAAATGGTTCTGATCCTGAAATAGTGCGTCCAATAGTAAGCCTTCCCGCTTATCTTTCTGAAGGTGCTGGTGCGAGCATTCCATCAATCGTTGTTCCAAAGAGGACAGCATCATCCAAAAGCAAAGAAAATAAAGAGAACCTTAATTCCCGTCGGCAGAAACTCACTAAACTCCAGTGAGTGCCAGTAAACTCACCTTTGAACATCTTTCTGTTTTATCCTGGACCAATCCTAGGCAGATCATTATGTTCAGTCATCTGATCAAGATAACGGTTGTATTCTTTAACCAGTTGCTCCGAGCTTTTGAAACCTTTAGCCTTCAATTCACGCATAAGCTAAGTATTAGCATGCTCCAATCTTTCTGTACTCACCCTTTCTTGTTGTATTTTCTCCAGTTGCCTTTCTGCTTCGGTCTTTTCAGCACGATTCTCCGTTGACTTCTGAACCTTTCCAACATCATCTTTTTCATTCAGATGCTTCTTCTCTTTTCCCTTCTTGCCCCTTTTTTTGCTTACCTTAGAGCCTTTGAGTCTTAAACTGCCGGTTCCTGCGGAACTGTAGTCATTACTGCTCATGAATTTGTGAGACAAATGGGACGTTCGCCACGCACGGGGGGTATCCTGGTTACTTTTGCCATGTAACGCTCCCTCCTTCATAGGTCAAAACAGCGGAAACTCCAATTCCATATTACAGCTGTAACGAGATAATGCGTAGATTAAAGATAGTGCCGACGAGATTGTTGATGTTTCTGTTGTTCCGAAGATATGTAATCTACGTAGACATTTTTATTTGTTCCTTTACAAATGTTGTAGCTACAGTCCATTAGTACTCTTCGTATAGTTCTTTGGCTCAGTGCCATAAAATATTCCTATCTATGCAAGGGTATTTTGTAGCTGGGCAAAAGAGTTAAATCTTCGTTATCCCACTTTTTTCAATGAGCCTGCCAATTACCTCATTCAAGATATCAGACAGTTCTTTTCTCACTACATGACTCACACACTTTCGGTTGCATAATCAAGATAATTACTGTACATATGATATACATGCTTAATACTAAGATGGAAAGTTGATTGAAGGGAAGTTGAATTTAGTTGACATTTTTTTTTCTATTTGACTTTATGTACATCAAATAGCGTTCTCTAAAGAAAACAATGGTAACAGAGTAAAAAACCACGAGGTTACATTATTTTATTGTATCTGAAGAAAAAGCCGGTCGAGGGAATTTTTTTGCTTTGTATTTTCTCTCTATTAAATCTTATCTGATTTCTGTAGCATAGGTTTATACACATAGTCAATGCTAAAAGATGGACCTTCTTCAAGAAATCACATGCCTTGATGGCCAAGCTGGTAAGGCGCGACACTAGTAATGTCGAGATCGTCGGTTCGAGTCCGGCTCGAGGCAATTTTTATTTTCTTCTTTATTTCTTTTTTTGAAAAGAACTCAGTGCTAGAGTTCTCCACAAAGCTAGCCTGAAGACTGTAAAAAAGGAATGTTATTAGCTTTGATACGTTCATTGCGTGGACGAATCTTCCTTAATTGTGTGATTTAGCAGGGCAAGATGATAATCGCTAAGGCAACCGAGCTGAGCGAGCTACTTTTATTCGACAATTGAGGGCTGGTTCTTTCTGCGTTTCTGCAACGTCAGGATATTAGAAGGGGAGAGTGCATAGTATACTATGGTTATAAACAACGACTTCATGATTTTGGAGACATAAAGGAAGACATTTCAGAGATTTTTCTTCCGGCGTGCCGCCGCTGAGGGCGCTGCGGCTCTACTGAGTTAGTGGTGTGGTTACAGGTGTTAGTTGGTCTGTTGCGACAGACACTACAGGGTTGTCGAGAAGGGACCAGATTCCAGCTATAGCTTTTTGATTACGCTCATTAAACAAAGAACGAGACGACATGGATAGCCAAAGTCTAAGGCGACATCGACCCCTTACGGGGATCCGACAAAGCGTGATGCCAACCATGCAAGAATTAACTGGTCCTGCGGGAAAGGCAGGAGAAGAGAAAGTGAGTTCGGCTCGGGAAGGAGGCTAACTATAGGTTGGAAATCTTATGAGAAGACGATATTCCAGTCGAATGGCTGCTCCTCCTGTCGATATAAATGATATTCCTCCGATTCCAGATGATTATAAGTCGATAGGGTTGTCGCAGGAGCCGATTACTGAAGAAGGAGAGTTTAGGGAGGATTATGATCGGTTATTATTGAAAGATTTTGATCCGTCAAAGTTTATATCACAATCTCTCGAGAATGGTGATGAAAGGGATATCATTCAATTGGAAAGGAATCTAAAGTCGTATCGAACGCGGGCTAGTGTAGATCTTCAGCACAGTCTGTTCAAAAACTACACTCAGTTTGTTGTGATTTCGAAAGAGTTTTCACAAATAGAAGATCAGTTACGGACTCTAAGAGGCTATCTTTCGGGATTGTCAGCAGCTTCTCAAGTAATACAAGATGAGAGTGCTCAACATGCTGGTGATTTCAGTGAACTTGCTGGTAAGGTTCAAAAACGAATAAATAGAAACTCAATTCTTGAGCTTGAGAATATGTGGGCGTCCAAGCTAGCAAGTTTATGGCGTCATGTGGAAGGCGCCCAGAAATACTTACCTGCGTTACCTGGAAGACACATAATCCATGAGTCAGGTGGTTGGTTTGAATTGAATACGGCTACTTGGAAACCCCAACGGGCGGTACATATGATTTTACTGAATGACAATCTGCTCGTTGCAGTCAAACGGAGAAAACGGGCTCCCAAATCAAATGACGGATCTGATGGCCAAAATTTAACTGCCGAATACTGTCTGCCTTTACACGAAGTTCAGTTGACTGAAATTGCTAATTCGCATATCCCCGACTGGGAAGGAAGTAACGATGTTATATCTATTTCCTGTGAAGACCAGACCCTTTTGTTTGCGACGACTAAACCTAAGTATATAAGTACTTTTGTGGCATCCTTTAAGGCTGCCACTGAGGAGCTTCAGCGGGCACAGAAACTTCAAACGGAAGGTAATCTTCGCATCCGAGACTCTATGGCTTATCTTGCTTCTAAGGATCCCTCATTACTTCAGAATCCTGACATTCTACTACCAGGAGTAAGCGATGAATCTTCTAGATATGATTCTAAAGTTCAAGATACTGAAGTGCAGTTGAATCAGTTAGATGTCTTGATTGCTCATCGAAAGTTTGAAGATGCTATTAGTTTACTAAACAGATGCAAATCTGATATCAAATCCAAGTTTAGCCCTGAATCGGCTACTCTGGGTTACTTTCAGTCAATGTTGGACACTAAAGCGGACAGTATATCTCGCCTTCTCTTGGCTCGTCTTGATCTGGAACGGCCCAGTCACTCCACACTTCAAGACGCAATTAAATGGCTAATGAGACTTGGAAAAGGGGACGAAGCTCGAATGAGATATCTATCCAGTCGGACTGCCTTGATTCGGAAGAGGACAAGACAGATCATGTTCCAAGGAGACATCCCTTCTTATATCTCGCAACTGGGCCTTATAACGTTCACTCTTGTTCGAAGTACGGCCTTGACCTATGCCCAATGTTTTGACGAACATGGCAATGCCAGTGCCATCGTCGAATGGGCGCGGGAGCAGATGGAAGCATTTGCGGTATTGTTTTCAAGGCAGCTACATGCCATTCCTCGTACAAGCAACTCGTTCCTTGCTTGTATTGCTGTCACTCGAAAACACAGCGAAATTCTTAACACAGCCGGTCTCTCCATGGGCTTCGTACTCGAAGAAGCCCTGTCGTGAAGGATCAAATGAAAGCATCTTGCTCTCTTTCTTGTTGTACAGCTTCCTGTTCGAGACGAGCCTGCTCAGCTCGATCATATTCATCCCTATTATCTATCCAGCGTTCTTGGATATCCTCAATCGAGGTTAAGTTCTCTATTCCTCCCAATCGCGTTGCTTCAGCCCATAGAGTATCACCTCCGACTTCTGTTGATCCAAATAGATAGCCAGTTGCTTGATCTACAGCAGTAAGTAGTCGGATCATACAAGCCTTATCTTCGACTGCCAGCACTTGGAAATCAACCAAGCTGAAGTCTTCAATCAACTCAGCAAGAGCTTGAGTGAGCTTGGTATATTTTTTGCCGAGAAGCGTGGGCGACTCTTTTTCTATCAGCGGGAAAAGATGCGATAGATCTTGCACTTGTGTATAAAATTGAAGGTTAAAGTCTAAATTAGCTCTTGAAAACTGTAATAACCAACCTAATTTACCATACTGGGAAAGGAGATCGATCTTACTCAGAACATTGATTTGCGGAAGTTCCAGTTGAAGCATTGTCCGTAGGCAGAGGAGCACAACGGCGATATACTGAGAGGGAGAGACGATATAGACAGAATCAACCAAATTCACGACGCAAAGCTAAAGTCAGACTTCTGCAGTCTTTAAATGACATACCCGATAATCAGCTTTTTCAAGCTTTTTGAGTATCCGTTGGAGAGAAGAATGATGCGTGAACAGTTCAACTTGTCCAGGACAGTCAAAAATGAGATAATCATTTTTAAAACGCTCCAACTCCCTCATGAATTCGGGCCAATGTTCCTCAAGGTCTTCAAGGGCTTGCATGATTCCTCCATTTGGTCCAAGATGTTCTTGAGACATAACATCTTCTAATCGAATAAATGACCGAACATCAAGGGCACACGGATAAGAAGTATGGTCGTTTGCAGGGTCAAGATTTATAACTGAAGCTTTACGGCCAATGCCGGATAAAAATTGGTGCACTTCAAATTAGTTCTCTTGATATAAAATGTCTTACTTCCAAAACAGTAGGTTGATTTGCCCGACCCAGGTGGTCCCACAACGAGCTGAATATGTGAGAATGAAGGTATGTTTTATCACAAACCTGAGCAAATGGCATAGTCTCTCGAGAGATTAAAGCGCAGACGAAGATTGAGACCGAGCCGTTACAGTCACTGGTCGACTATGCGGTATGCCTAGACACAACTGCGAAGAAATGCATGGAAAATCCCAATCGAACAAAGACTGCGTACCTCAAACGTGATTGGAATTATACAGGATGCACTATTCGTTAGTAGCATGATCGTGTAGCGTCATTCCTTTACTCGCGTTTAGGGTGTTTCTTCCCGTGGCATTTCTGTTAGATTATTGTCTGATAAGTTGGGCGCTAACCAGAGAATTATTCCACTCTTCCCGATTGTCTTGATTTCTTGCTTCAGGTTTTAGGACTCATGAAATCGTCTATGTCCTTTCCATTGAGTGTTAGCTCCTTGAAACTGGGGTAGTACGTGAATGATATACAAAAAAAACCCATACTATATGATAGTTTTCTTCTCAGAAATCAACGTTAATTATTAGTTGTAGTGCACGTGAATGGCTTTACAAGTGTCCTAGACGAAAATGATCGCATCTTTTGATGATAAAATCGATCCTACGTCCTTTATATCTCTTTCATAAAATATCAGAAATGATTAACAACGGTGGATCCCAATTGCTGTACTTCTTGGTGGACAGTTTGTGTAAACATTGCGGACGATCTCGTAGAGGCTACAGATACGATCTCAAGAAAAATATCGATAAAATAGAAGTCTTTATGCAACTGTTAATCAAAACTTTAACTTCGAGGGGTTTCTACCTTAAACGAATGAACCACGTCATTAAACCGCCTCCGCACGAAAACAGGTCTTGCACGTGACCAGTCCCTTAGCAACGGCCCGAAAAACTTTCCCACCTGCTCTTCTCCAATGTCTAGTTCGTCGAGCTCGTATACGGCCATTGCTACGGCCGGAGCAGCTGCTGTTGTCGCTGGAAGTAAGTGATGTCATTTTGGGTGATGACTTACATGGTAGTTGCTTACTTGGCCGTCTTTGACTATAGGCGTCGCAATAGTCCCGAATTCAGAAAGTCTCTTCGCCGCAGCGCTCGAAAATATGAAAAGACAATTCAAAAGCGGGAGGCTGCTCGTGATGCTGCCGCACGAACCGAAATTACTCAGATGGTCGATTCTGCTTTAGCTGAAATGCCCCAAAGATTGACCGTTGAGGAACGCGAGAGGACCTTTATGAGTTTGATTGCCCGGGCTGATGAGTTTACTCTACAAGACGATCAAAAACAAGCTGCTCTCTATTATTATCTTGCCCTTTGGGTCTTTCCTAATCCGGCGGATCTCTTGGGTGTGTTGGAGAAATCAGTTAAGCCTCCCATTTTTGATCTCATCACATTTATGATGAAGGTCCGTCCCTTGGGCGTTCCTGTCGGCGCTGGATCGTCCCCTGCCGCCCAACCGGATACCGATTGATGTACATAGTAGACCGGCCAATGATTTTTGTAAAGTCTTACGTAGTCGCCCGACTAGACATGCGCTCACTTCAATCACTCTTTCCTTTTCCTTCTCCTGGAGCAAAATGCCGGACCCAGACCGTCGATTTTCCTTCATCTTGTCCTCGCTCAATCCCTTTGCTGATCCCAATAGCGAGCATGCTTCCAGACATATCGATATCTAGTCTGGCCACGGCATCAGGGAACTGGGGATATTGTCTTAGTCGCTTCTTAGACTTGTAATCCCACAAACAGGTCATACCATCAGAACCACCAGAGACAAACGACGAATAGAAAGGATGAAATGCTAGAGCATTGACCGGATATACTCGTGTTTCGCCATTAGTAGAGGATCGGTGACTCTTAAAGGCGTATTTCTGACCCTGAGCTTCTGGAGAAGGATCCATAACCTCAACAGCTATTCGTCCCTCTAAAGAAGCAGTCACATAACCTTCGCCAGAGGGAAAGCATCTCAGTGCAGTAGTCATACTGCTTAAACTACTCTCCCGTCGTTGCAGGGGCTGATCAAGGTTCCTCCAATCATAAATATTCACCTGGCGCTTGGCCATTGCAACCACAATATATCGGCCTGCGCTATCCATATATAAGGCCCGTTGGGGCAAAGGGTAGGTCTTATGTTCAGTAGCTCTTGGATCAGACAACTGCAGGGAACAATCCCAGCTTCCTGATACGACGGAGGATGAGTTTGAATCAAAGACTAGACAGCTTACAGCATTGTCATGCTGACATAACTTAGTTGAAGATCCAGTTTCTATATCGCGACTGGAGTCAGTTTCTTCTCAGTCGCAGTTAAGGCTCACCTTTCCACCACTCCCTCAATACCACCGGTGATCATAGTTCTTGAATTGATCCACCGCGAATCTAATAGAGCATGTTTACTAGAATAACTTGAAATTAAGGGACGCTCTTCATTCTCTGAGTCTAGAATCTTGAGTGAACCATCCCATGATGTAAGTGCCAGCAACTTTCGCTGATCTTGACTGGGGCAGAACCTGAGACTTGAGATAGTATCAGGGCATTCAAAGAGCCTCCCTTTGACTTAGTTTCGTTTTTCCATTTTACTTACCTAACCGAGACATGATTGCAATAAAAGTGAACATTCGTAGCGCTACAGTGTGCATGAGCAACAGGCGAAAAATCAACTA
The DNA here is from genome assembly GCA_003707065.3 of Trigonopsis variabilis. Classification (NCBI taxonomy): domain Eukaryota; kingdom Fungi; phylum Ascomycota; class Trigonopsidomycetes; order Trigonopsidales; family Trigonopsidaceae; genus Trigonopsis; species Trigonopsis variabilis. The sequence continues at coordinate 190,928 of PPXM03000008.1, read as the reverse complement.
CATGCAGAAACTGTGTTCTAGTCTTTTCGCGTGACATAAATGATAGAAATCAGTTTGAGAGAGAACGAAGATAGAAGGACAAAGGACACTGCTCTGTATCAGATCTGAATATGAACGGAACTATCTGGCTGAATAAATAATGCTATATTTACTTGATGTATCACTAATTGGTTGTGTCAGGATACAATATGTTTCCAATTAATAGACAAGACACTGTTTATACGTGTTCGGGTGGATATATCATGCGATTGTTTGGGTCCCATGCACACGTCTTAAAACCGGCTCACAGAACCTTGATGTTGATTGATTATGGAGGATAAGAAAGTAATTATCAGTCCAGATATCTCACGATGCTGGAGATCGCCCATGCAGACAACACTCGATCACCTGTATGTCGGAGATGTCTAATCGAGGTTATTTAAGAATTCAGGGTTCGTTTGTAATTTGCTTTGGAACTTTTGCCACCTGACGTTAACATTACAATCAATAGATCTAATATACCAGCTCTCAAAAACATTCAAAGAGACTTTTCCCATAGGGTCAGTAAAGCCCGCCAGATAATTATATGCGTTCTTTATTATTCTGTTTGCTAATTCTCCCACTGCCTGAGGCCGAGTAGCTACTAAAGCGGCTGCGTCGAGTCCAACAGAAGATGAAGCTGGATTACTCTGATGCAAAGCGTCTACCTGAGAAGCCACTTGGGCTGCGGGTTCAATTGAGATGCCTAAGGCAACTGACATGTGCTGATTCGATAGCATTTGTTTCCTATTGACTTTGAAGATAGCCGAGGGCTTCTCATTAGAAATTCTCGATAATTAAATTTCGTCTTCTCTAGTTTGATGCTTACCCTCCCAATAACTGGAATGGTTGACCAGGCCACTGAAAGAAAACAGTCGCGGCAAATCCTGGTTCAAGATTGACTTGCTTTAGACTAGAACTTGTCTGATCATACCTCCTGGTAAGAGAAAGACACAGATATGATGGATATTGGTGGCATCGGCAAGCTCTAAAACAAATTTGCTTTGATCTACTTGCTGTAGATTCGTCTGAACTATAACTAAGTTAGATTGTCACCATGTCGTTTTCAATGAACCTACCGGGCCTTCCAGCCACTATGGCTCCAAACATTTTTTATTAAGTCTATCGGAAATCTTCCAAGCGCACGTGACAGCTCTCGTTGCTGTCGTGACCATGTCCATTCCCAACAAATGTAAACAATCGTCATCAAAACAATCCTTTGTCATGGTCACTACCAGGGCTCAAGCAAGAGCTGCTAAAGAAGCGGCGGCAAATGCTTTATTAAAGGAAAGTCTACAAGCAAAGAAACATGCTCGTGTGAGCAAAAGAGAATCCAGCCGGAAAGTCGAGAAAACCGGGAAAGTCGAGAAGAGGCCACAGGCTCGAAAACCTCTCGAGAAGAAGAGCTTCAAGTCGAAAGAGACGAAAGAGAAGAACATAAATGAAAAAGAAGCAGGCTATGAGCATGAATCATGGATTTCAACTGATGATGATTTCTTGGCTAATCATGTCATTTGGTCCGCTAGGAAGAGCTCAGTGAAGCTACAGCCGTCTCCAAGGAAAAAGGTGCCAAGGCTTAACTTAGACAACGCTGTCGACAAGGTATCGACGATAAAAGATGGTAATTCCGATCAAGAAACATTAGTGCGCAAGACTTTAGCAATTCTTACCGATACCACCTCTCATGGGGATTCAAATGTGATGGAGGAGAAGCTTGCCAACTCATTAATCACTGATACGGAAGAGAAAGTGGAAGGATCATCCAGTGCTGAAAATAAAGATGATCCAAAGTTAGAGGAAACGCATGTGGGGGAATATTCATCCGTGAACCTGGTGAATATTCAAAGGCTTGATCACATCGAAGAAGAGCCAACGCCGCAAAGAAATAAGAGCCCAACAGTCCTAAGGAAACGGCGGCGCTCAAGTGCTCTTTTTTCTCCTGTGGTAGATCCGAGACGTCAAAAACGACCTAAGACTGACTCTAATGAAATCAATCATAGGCCGAGTATAATTAGTCTAAAAGAAGAATCGAGGACATCTCCAAGAAAGCCAACTATTCAAGGAATCAGAAACTCGCCTGGAAACTGTCCCTTGACGGCGCGGAACCAGAGTCCTCGAGATAGCCCTCGATCAGTACCCAGACCTTCCTATGACTCTAGACCATCGGTCTGCTCACCATTAAGAAATGTCATTTCTCGCACTCAAGAGCCTCCTTCTCCCTCTCCGATTCGCCGGCCAGGAACTCCAGATTTATCTCGATGCGTCGGACCCGATTTTACTTCCTCCACTCCTATGCGACATGTTGCACCTCTCTGTCGCTCCCAAGAAAAACTGGCCCGTACGATGCCGAGATATCTTGTTTCTCCAATGAAAGTCGTCTCGGTTCCCTATATTGATAAATCTCCTTCCAAGTCTAGACCTACTATTCCACGACCATTTAAGTTTGCTACAGACCAAAGGGCTGAACGGAGGAAGTCGTTGCAGAAAAGTTCACCATCAAGGCACTCAGAGATGCCAGCAAAGGAAAATGTAGATTCTGTCAAGGCTGCTAAAGTGATAGGCCAACATGAGGTAACTGACAGGATAAGCTGCGTGCGCGATATGACTTCTCCGGAACGAAAGCATGGCACTGGGATATATCCTGACTTGAATGATACCAGTTCTAGTCCCGCTAACCTTGGGAACCCTCCAATAGTGCGTTCTCCTCTTTTCGACATTACAAGTTTGAGAAAAGATGCCGCGGCCTTATTCCATGATTTTGAACACCTCAAGCAATTCGCAGCAGAGGAAACTATGAAGAAAATGCGGGAATGGGAGATGCGATCTTGACAAAGGCTACATTAGTGCAAGCCTACGAGATCGGATCCGTTTCTAATATAGAATGTCTTCATAAATAATTCTACTTAGTCGTTGAGTCATTTATAGGTAGTTAGCACCACTCAGTGTAGCAGGCTGCAAGAATTAATAGTTTGACGTAAACTCCATTTCTACGCGCGATGCAGAACAAATTATGAGAAAAGGTAATATGAATTCTTCTCTAAAGCATTCGTACATCTGCCACAAGGTTCCTCGTTATTTGTGAACTTTGGCGTGCTGGTCGTTGCATCTCTAGTCCAAGCTCTTCCCAATAGAATGTAACATCTCAAGCTACCTCAAGCTTATCCGATCCTGCGATGGAAAGGTTCCGGCTTCAAATACTCCGACGTTGCCATCCACGCTTTGCGTACTCTACCAAATCTGATAACGATGAAGGATATATGAAACGTCGGCTAGAGCAGCTGGCCGAGGATTCCAATGTCGACCCGGTTAAGATGAGGTACTACGACGAACTGACCAAGGGGGACCTAGAGAAACTCAAGACTCGAGTACGAGAGCATATTTATGACAGAGAAACGTCTCAGGCCAGAGCTGTAGCTGATATCAAATTTCAGAATATATCATCGGCGCATGCTAGGGATATAGCCATGGCTCAGCCTTGGAGAGGACAAGAAAGCCAGTTGGACGCAAGTCTGAGAATGTTAATGGACACAAATAAACCATCTAAAGCTGCTGCACAGAAATTCAAGCCTCCTAATCCTCAGCTACATACCCAGACAAAGCTACTTAGACCGCATACCAGGATAGCTTCGGCTAGAGAGAGCGTCCTCGATTATAAATTAAATAAGAATCAGGAAATCTCTGATAAGAAAGAGCAGGAGGACTTTAGGAGCTTATATGCCGAGCGATTTATAGGACCTGGTTTTAGTGCCTTCGATGGCTTAACATCTATGGCTGAGCGACGGATTGAGCAAGCTCAAGCAAGAGGAGAATTTAAGAACTTGCCTAGAGGTAAGCCTTTACCCAGAGATCAACATGAAATATCACCCTTTCTTGATAAGACGGAATTTCTATTGAATAGGATCATCAAGGTAGAGATCAAAATGACACTACAAGTTTTCTAATGCTGTTTAGAATCAAGGGGCTTTGCCTCCATGGATTGAACGACAGACTACGGTTAATAAACAATTAGAACGCTTCAGAGATTCTTTGGCTCGAAAATGGACTCTTCATGCCAAAACGTTAATCAGAAATCGTTTCAACTCTTTACCAGCACAGCTTGCAGCTGCTAAATCGTATAGTCAAGCTGAAATTAATGGAGGAGACAAATTAAGGGATTCAAATTGGGAAGAACAATTAGAATCCGCCATTGCGGAAGATATGAAAACCATAAACAATGCTATTCGAGGCTATAATTCAATGGTGAGTGCTCAATATTTTTTAATAACTATTTAGGCCCCTAGTACGTCTCGTTACACTCCTCTGACGTTTCCTAAAGAGATGTCTCTGTGCTACAAGAGTGTAGCCTCTTTTCTGTCCGATGCCATTCAGAATAAAGGACCTTACGACCAGAACGTTAATAGTAACCCTATCATTCCTCTCCCAAATTCAAGTGCTAGTCTCTCTTTAAGTGCACAAGAGAACTACACTATGTTCCAAGATCGAGCAGGCGAGTACGGACTGAGAGATTTTGTAAAGGACATTTTTAAGTGGAATAATGGGCGCAAACGTTGAAGCTGTTTATTGTTATGAACTATTTTTCATTCCCATGCCCACAGCGTATTGTGATATATTTCGCCTCATCTCGAGATACGCACTGTCTTCATAGCCCCAGTACAGCGTGGGATCCCCTTTCAGCTAGGGAAATTCTTCACTGGAACATGCACGGGTTGATAAAGAGTTCCGTTGACAGAGTCATCGCATAAAAGACACCTTGATGGCGTAGTTTATATTCTCGCGAGTATTCTCATTATCATTCGCTTCCACCATCCCTCTTTTTATATAGCAAGATCAGTCTGTTGTTATGTCCAGTCTTTTCCCAAGACTCGTCTGTCACACCTGCGACGCTCATAGAATATCTCAGTCTCTAGTCGGATCGCAAAAGACCGTTATGGCAAATGATTGGTGGATCCGACCATTTCGACGGCGGAGTCTTGGTGAAATATTATATAAGGGATCGCTTGGGTTTTTCATTTCCGCTTTGATCGGCTTCCTGGTCGTCACTCCGGCCGACACGGTCTCGCAAAGCTCCAAGCGAGGAGAAGTGTACAATACTATCGTTATCATTGTCATATGGGTCACCGCCTTTACTATCATAATTATTCTTTACGCTGTTCGTATCTATTTTAGCAGACGTTTCTTGGCTGATATCCCGAAAGCCTACATCCCCGGCAAGGAAGAACTTCCACGAGTCTTGTGGTTGAAGATCATTGATCAACAAGACCGCTGTGCAAAGATAATGGCCGAATCTGAACCTTCTCGTTTGATATCTCACCCCGGGGTATGTCCACCTCATTATCCCCTGGTGGGGGGCATCCATTATGAAGACGTGATTGAGGGTTGTGCTTCTGTTCTTGAAATGTTGGCTACGAATGTCTCGATTAAATTAAAACGGCGGACGGATATGAGCTTTGCGGAATACCTCCTATTTCTTAGCTCTTACATGAGTTCCAATGAGAATCTCGATAAAGTCATCCTTCTGTACGACAAGGCGCGGTACTCGGGCTCATCCTTAACAGAAGAAGAATTCTACGAATTTTTGTCGTATTTTTTTGTCTGCCTGGATCTCAAGCTCCCAGAATCGGGCGTGTATTATCAATAGTGTATTTTTAGTGACATCTACGATTCTTCATTACAAGGTCACGCAATAACAATACACACTTCAAAGGCGCAACTGCTCGACGATATCAAACAACCTCTTCTAAACTAAAAGGCCAAGATTTCATTCGCCAGAAACGGAGATGAACATACACCGTCCTTCGACGGTTGACGCAACCACCCACCACACCTCTCTCTCCATTTGAAAACACTAAATAAACACCACAACTGAGAATCAAACGAGTCCAAAAAATACTCAGGTTCTTTTTCAGTAGACACGCTTCGCTAAACTTTAGTGACGATGCATAGATGCTCACACTTATCAGCTCATAAATCGATAAGACTCTGGTTATTCGCATAATGTGGAGCCTGCTGATAGCCATTCTGCTGGAAGCCATTTTGTTGATAGCCATTCTGTTGATAAGAGGGCTCCTGGAAACCATTCTGTTGCTGATATCCGCTTTGTTGATATTCAGTCTGCTGACCTGCATTAGAGGGCATACCTGTGTACATAGGACTAAATGGATTGGCTCCAGCAATGTTACCGGTCGGCTGCTGTTGAAGACGACCAGTCCCATAGGAATTCACAAGGCCTACTGAAGCAGTATGATGGGCAGCCACCCGTGCTTCGCCTGTGTTACCAAAGGTGTCAATGTTTGGCCCTGACATGATGAGATCATTCAGCTTGTCCTCATGAGCAGAGCCTGTGCGTTGGGAAGCGACTTGGCTTAATGATGGCTTCGGCTTGGAAGAAGTCTCCGTCGAGTTGAATGGAGACGAAGTGGCAAAAGGTGAAGATGTACTTGAAGTTCCCGAACTCGCCGTGGGACGAGCAAAGGGATTATTTGAGCCTGTTTTGAGAGGCTTAAGTTCTTCGGCCTGTTGGGCGTAAGAAGAATCATGAGAAAACTGCCCGAGATCATAAGATTGAGGCATGAAGCCGGGTTGCTGAGTGGTATATCCAGTAGGCTGAGGGACCTGGAATCCGACGCCCGTAGGCATTGTCTGTTGATAAGGAGCATTGGAGCTGTAAGCTTGAAAGAGGCTATTAGTAGGGACAGGTTGCTGGGGCTGGAACTGATCCATTCCACCAAAAAGATCCTGCTGTGGTTGGAATTGCGGTAAGTATTGCTGTTGCTGTGCAACTTGCGGCTGTTGGACGTAGCCGGTTTGCTGTAATTGGGGTTGGTTTTGAGAAAACTCATTGGAATCAAACAATATATTCATTTGACTTTGTTGAGCCAATTCGTTTCGCCTCATTTCGTCTTCTTCCTGACTGAGTTTCAATGCCCGAGCCAAGTCATCTTGTTCACCGGAATTGTATTTACGTCGTCGTTCTTCTTCTTCGGCTGTCCGCTTGGACTCTTCTATTGCTCTTTCAAAGTCATCCTCATTACCACCTCGAGTGCGAGTTCGGCGACCAGGCCTAGAGGGCCGACTGGAGCTGTCATAATCTTCATCTTCTTCATCATCGCCCGCTCTTACTCGATCTCTCATGCTCTTCCTAGCTGCCCGCTCACTCCGAAGTCGTTCATCATCTTGTAATAACGAAGTCAATGCTTTGGCTTTCTGACGAATATTAGCACCATGGTCCCGTCCATCTTCATCGACGTACTGGAATTCTCGGAGAGTCTTGATAATATAAATATTATCTTTCGACCATAGCACTACGCTCTCCGATCCAGCATGAATGCAATAATCCAACAATGTCAATGCTTTCATGACATGTCGCCAATTCTTGCCTTTATCATTCAGGCGCTTATCAATCATTTCCATAATATCAAATAACTCGGCATTATCATAAGTCAACCTTGCTATTTCATTCATTTCATTGCCGCTTGGACCCCAGGCATCATTGCTCGTAGCTATCTGTTAGTTGTTTGCTTTCCCATTAATTCGAATGCCAGACTGACTAACCCGGCCGTTCCACATATTTTCAACTTACCATTCCGAACCTTGACTTGAGAAGAAGAATACCCATTGGCCACGTTCTTGATTGACCGAACGATCGATTTAGACATTGTTCCAAAAGGTCAAACTAAAGCCACCCCGCCACTGCCGGATAGCAACCGTAGTTGAAATGCAGGACGTGCCACAACCGCTACCGTCTACAGGGTAGGACATCAAAATACGTCGCGGGTGAGCATTGTTAATACTACTTGCTAGGTAAAGATGCTCCACTCATTTGTGTTCGGAGTTATTTTATCAATGTCATGCCAGGCCATCTAGACGGATTACGATGATCATCATGGATAAGAAATTCGAATATCCTCGTCAATTTTTTATCCATTATATTCCCATTTATGTCGTTATCTCGTCGTAACTCGAAGTAAACGTAAATCATGCTTTCACCTCTGTTGTCTTGTCATTTGGACCATCCTCAAACATCGCATCTAAGCTTGCTCCAACATACATTTGGAGCATTTTTTCCGTAACTGGGACTATCTTACATTTCACGTAATCTTTATTCAGGCGCTCGTATGCTTGAAATCTATGGCATCCTCCAAACCTGGCTGTCAGATCTTTCCCGGAGATATATCTTCATACCCGAAATAGTATGATTTGCCGTTTCGTCGGACCATCAAGACATCAATGGGTGGTAATCCATCATCTTTCCCATCATTTGGTTGCGTCTTGAGTGTCTCCATCATCAGCGATATTTTATCCTCATCAAGCACTGGCACTATAGGTCGCCGTATTTCTTTTAGAGGAAGGAAATCAATCTTAGAAGAAGTTCTTGTTTGAATTGACATTACTCCAGATTTCGTCAAAGCTTCCGTCTGCTATTTATACCTGATCCAATGACCACCCGTTGGGACATTAGCAAGCAATCAGAGATCCAGAACCTTCGTGACGTCACTCTTCATTCTACAGACCGCGCTACAGTACGATAAAGATCGACTACGATGCTCCTTCTATTTGAAGATATCGCTATAGTACGTTCAAGCAGTTTACGATCATCTAGAGCTGAAATTGTAGTGCTAGCAGGTCACATTAGGAGAGAATAACGGGTAACGGGGGAGTAGTCAATCTGGTCACCTGATCAGGCGATCTTTCTTCTGCTTGGATATTGTGGTGTTCCCAAGGAAATAGGACACCTGTAGATGAGTTAATGTCACAATTTCCTTTTTTAAACCGGTAAAAGCACTTGTCGCTTAAACTGAGAGATGAGCATAATAATACGATGCAGTGAATAGCAGACCATGTCTCCATGTTTTCGGAAAGTCCTCAGCTCAAATTTTTCGCTTTATGTCCTGGCAGAATACAGCCATGCATAGAGATGACCAACCCTTCTTTAATAGAACTGATCACTGACTCCGTGTAATACATACGGAATTTGAACTAAGTCGGCAGTATTCTACTTTCAGGAATGAAGCAACCAATAAATCACTCGTTTCTCATATTGGAGCCCTTATTTATCTCTCTTTTTAACGTGTGAAAGGGCTTCACGTGCATGATATATCCATTTAGGCTACTTGGTAAGAATTACAGAATATAATTGAACGACCATCTCTGCTGTGTAACATTTATTTCCTTTATGATTAAAAAGAGATTCCGAACATCTCCAGATTTTTTTTATTTTCAATGCAGATCAATGGGTTTTTAAATCGATATTCATCTATATGGGGACCGAGAATACGATGGTAGTTTAAGGTTGAGCGATTTCACCATGGAGCGGCAGCTTCGGAGGTAATAAGGGGACACAGCTCACCCGGAGATCTCGATTTGTGTCTATGCCCTATTTTGTCATCTGTTAATGTTCTTAAGACCATTGTTGAACCAAATGCGAAGATAAATGATGTAAAAGTATTAAATAAAGTCACACGTACACGTCATATTACCAAGTGAAACCGATTAAAATGATATAATACCATCAGTTCACAATTAGGATGCCGTACGTGACAGATACTCATAGAGCGATCTTCTCTTAGCGAGATGCTGCGTTTCAGCTAAACTGAATTCGTATTTGCTCAATTAATATTATATTTCTTGGCGTGAGCTTGATACCATTGTGGTGTCGATTTGGCAAACTTTCAACCTAGGCTCTAACAGTAGTGGCGGACCGTTATCTGTCATTATTTCATTGGCCGTAGCAAACAGTTCTTTAATTAAGCTATGTGAGATGGGCTCTGATCATGATTTACCTTCCAAGGAGGATATGACACGTTCATCCGACCGCAATCATTGATTCTGTGGAAGTGTCGATCGCTCTAGTGATTGAGAAGGGGGAGATAACAGATATCAACAGTTTGGGTCATAGAAGAGCATCTAAAGGAGCTCATGACTTATATCGCCTATAAGAAATTGAATACGCCGTAAAGCAGGTACAGAGATCTTTTGGGCCGTAATCAGCACGAAAACCGATTGAGTTCAAAGCCTATGAAGGTGTGACCTTCATCTTATTCGATAGAAGTAGCCAATTACATGACACCAGGCCATATACTTTAATGGGTTCTCAATATCGATTACATACTTTGCAAGGGACGCCAAGTTGTGTCCATGGAGAACGCCACATTTCTGTATTCTGATCCGACCATTTGATGATATTAAACAATTCTTTATGCCCAGAGTTCTTCTAGTTATATATTACACCGAGATTCGCTGATAGCAGGTGAAGGCAAAAAAATGTACCCATAACTTAGTCCAAGCTGCAAAATATGAGCTAGGGTAGACAAATAATAAGAACTGATCGTCAATTGAAGAGACGAATTAGAGATGGTGTAGATAATGGGATGTGTATCGGATGATAATGCCAAGAGGGCTGAAGTACGGATGCCATAGATCATTGAGCACAGAGCTTATTTCATCCAGCCAGATATCGAACATACTTTATATCAGCCAATAATGAGCACAGTCAACAAAGGGAGGAGCTTTCAATGGAAACGAATAATAGCGGAAAGAGGGGATAAGCTTTTGCTAAAAGTCTCTTGGCTCTTCATAGTACAGAAGATCGACATTCTCTAAGTCAGATGCGCAAAGCTATATAAACGGATAAAGACGCTTTGACCTGCTCTCCTATTCTTGTATCTTGAATTTTCAAGGCATTTCTGCATTTCGACAATAACTGGAATTTTTCTTTTCACAGCTGAGACTGTTCGGTCATATAAATATTCATATATATAATCGCTCTTAACAAGATTTAAAATGGACCTTAAGGCGATTCTCAATAGATCAGAAAATAAGGTTGCTGGTTCTGTCGAAACAGGGTCATCCTCACCTGCGAGGGATGACAAAAAAACAATTCAAACAAATGTCCCTAGGACATATTCAAAAAATGCATTCTCACCTCGCAACACAGACGACTATTCCTACCCTAACGGAGTTGACCAGATTCAACCTTATTCTTTCGGTACCCAATACTCTATGCGAGTGCCCATGTCGAGTCCGTTCGTTTTTAACCCATATGAGACTTATTCATATGCGAGTTTTTCGGCTCAACAATACGCACCAGTTACCGATCATAGAGTACAGATTTTGCCGTCGGTCGCACCAATCATTCGTCCTATCAGCAGAGGAGGAATGACAACCGGTATTGATAACCGGAATCTTTCATTTCACCAGGATTGTAAAGACGCCAGGATAAACTTCCAACAAAGATGCCCTATTCAGGAGATTATTGGAGAGAAAACCGATCAGATAATGACGCCTAAGACAAAGGAACATAACAAGATCTTATCATGTCCATTCTGTTCCAAAGGATTTGCCAGGCGATCAGATTTATCAAGACACGAAAAAATTCACCTAGGAATTCGACCATACGATTGTCCAACGTGTCATAAATGCTTCCTCCAGAGATCTGCATTGACACTTCACATTCGGACCCATACAGGCGAGAAGCCGTACCATTGCCTCACATGCGGGAAAGTAAGTATTATTAATGGTATCAGCACTAAATCAAGGCGTTCAGTGATTCTTCTTCCTTATCGAGGCACAAACTCGTCCACACCGGTGCCCATCCTTACAAATGCAACGTCGAGAATTGTAAAAAGGCTTTCACAAGGTGAGTTGTTTTGAGAATAACAGGACTTATAAAAGGCGTAATTCACTCACCAGACATCTGGCAAGTTGTCACCCTTCTTACCCTATAACGCCAAAGTCTCGCAAGATCGAAGTCATCGCTCAGGCTTATAGTAAAACTGATATTCACTAACGAAGACATAACTATTCCCTATTTGAAACAACATATTAATAATCTTCAATAATAGATAAGAAACAGTTATTATGCTGACCGAGACGTTGGCTATGAGTCAAGGATGAGTGTGACAGATACAATTCGACCACTTTTGATGCGTTCTAAGAGGAGTTAAGGGCGAAGACTATTCGTAACTAGTTTGAATGACATTCAACAGAATAAAAAAAATGGTCCCAGAGTAGGCAGGGATGATCATGAAAAAGTGTCAGTCTCGCACATTAAGTTGGCTTCCTTATCATATTCCTATTATGTTCCTGGGTATTCATCTTAAATGCCACGTGTGTGATAGATAGATATCGTGGACTTCCCTTACCTCGCAGTCGCCCATGACAACAGACATGTTACGGATACGTGAAGGACAGCGACCCTAAACAAACGTCTGTGCAGACCATAGAATGGTCGAGTTTAAACTACAGCCTTGCATATCCGCCAATGGAAAGTATATTTCGATACAAAGGGCGAAAGAGATCAAGATATTCTCAGTATTTCACGGCTCTAAAATTAAAGAAATCAAGATTGTCAAGCAAGACGAGGTCTGCTGCTCATTTTCATGGGCTCGAAGGAGCGACGAAATTTTTGTTTATAGTACAAAGTCTCGCGTCGTATTTGTCAATCTCAAAACTAAGTCTTCGCAGGAGATTGAAGTGAATTGTGGAGATATAGCGGGAGTGCAGTTAGGACCAAATAATGAAGAACTCTTGGTTTATGAGACAAGTGCAGTAAGTATACGTCGCATAAGGGACTAACTGGGTGAAGCTAAGAATCATCTTGATATTACTTGCAAAACCTCTCAAAACATTTGAAGTGCTCCATCCAAAACTATCCATTCCTCCTATTCCCTTAGGTGATAATATCGGGTTTCTTTGCAGAGAAAGCAAAGACAGAGTAGCTATACTTCAGACGGCCACGCGCTCTATGCGAGGTTTTGATCTTCATGCTATTCAAGACGCAGCCTTTGTCGAGAAACACTGTGACTCTTTGATCGCAGTGGCAGAGAACCCCATCTTGGCTTATAAAGTGGCGATCTACAATAGCTACGGTTCTTGCTTAAAAGTCATTGAGCAGGCTAGTTCTTTTTTTGGTGTCTCATCGATGCTCTGGAAATCAGATCATTTGATCTTGGCTTCTTTCGATAACTGCTTGAAATTATTTAAAGCTCCTACTTTCTCATTTACCACAGGGTTGCGGCATCAGAGCATGATTCAGCAGAGCCATAAACAAGTTTGGCAGTACTCTGTCGATGAAGGTCATTCATCTCCTTGGTTTCAACGTCTAGATACTAGCGATATGATTGTTGAGATCAACAGTGTGAATATGCCTGATAAGCCTCCACCAGCAATCGATATGGTCTCAATAGATTGTTCTGGAAAATATCTTGTATCTCATTATAATGGGATCCCAACGTGCGCTTGGGTTTGGCGCTTAGGATCTCATACATATTCTGAAGCTGTTTTAATTATGGATGAAGAAGTAACGAGCCTTCAATGGCACCCATCTGCGCCTGGAATTCTTCTTATCTGCTCCAAAGATTCTCAACAACCTCATGGAATAAAAATGGTAATATGGAATATGAACTGGGCCAAGCCCATTCTTGTTCAAACAAGATACTGTAAATTATCCTTAATACATGGGGCATTCTGGGTCTCTAATATAACGTTTTGGCCTGAACCAGGAGACCATATGAATAACACTTCTTTGCGTATCTTGGTTTGGACGGTCAATCGTTACGATATTGTGGCTTTGTCCTCTTTACTTGAAGATAATGATAATGAAGAAAAGATAAGAGTGATTATGGAGGAAATACAGCAAAAAGAGTGGAATGAGTCAGCTAATGATAGCCAAATGTCGTTCGAAGATACCTTCAACCGGGCGCTTGACTTTCACAGTCTAGCCAATATTAATCTCGGATGATTTCTTCCCTGCCTCGCTTATCAAGCTGGCTGCGTAACTGTTCGATTAGGTTGTTGAACTCTTTATCGAGTTAGCGAAACACAACCGGGTTACTTGCCTTCCAATGCAGCACGCAGTCTACGGTTCTCCTCGTGCAGGGAGGATATCTCTGCTCGTTGTTGCTCCATTCGGCCACATGAGAGCATCAAACCGAGTTCTTCATTTTCTTTCTTGAGAGCAATCATCTTCTCAATCACAGTATTAACATACTGCTTTTGGCTCATTATTTGGTTTCTTCCTGATTGGCCTTGGTTTGTCATCATTTGATATGTCTCTATTGTTGCTTTCAATTCGCCAATCTCCTCATCTCTAGCTGCAACTACCTTGGACAAATTGCGCAAGGTAGTTTCTATGGCACGATCAACAGAGCAAATGGTAGATACCTTGGGCTGAGCCAATAGTTTCCTGAGTCGTGCAAGTTCAGTCTAATAGTTAGAGTTTCAATTGCGTGATGGATCCAGCTCACGCTCATTACCAGCATCTCTTTCTCTTGCTGATGAAACTTTATCTTTTCTGACGTCCGATTCCATTCACTTGATGGAGGGCCCTCAAGGCAAGCACGGTAGCTACTTATATTCTGATATTGTAATTTGGTCTCTGATGGAGAAGAAAATGGCTGAAAGGTCAGTCCTGTATGGTCCTGTCTAGGATTAAACTCCTGGCTCCAGTTCGTCTTAAAGCTTAAGGAAGAGGGTTGAGATGATGATACCCCTAACTGAGTATTGAGAGCGTATTTAGAATTTTGAATATGCGCTTCACTATGGGAAGACACAGGTCGGCGGCTTGCAGTCTCAAAAGGTCTCATCGCTATGAAAAGTTGAGAGGGAAAGATCACCACGTAGGCATGTCAGTAAAAGTGGCTGTAGGTCATACCACCATCTGGCTACCCTGCCCTTGTGAAAAATTGTGAAGCTCTACGTAAGCGCGTTGACGTGGGTGAAGAGATAACACGATTTGCAGAATCTCTTTCGCGTCTAGTCTAGCCTAGGCCAACAAAATTCACCGACGAGTCACTAATTGTACGAATTATCATTTGTCAAAAGAGGGCAAGATTACCGATCTATGGGTGTCTAGAACGATTCCTCCGTTTAAAAAATAGAAGTCCGGAGCAGTCTATCATGATCCTCCGCAAGGAGACTAAAGGCAGCTTTTGCAACGTTGCCTGCCCGCCAAATTTACGACGAATAAGGGCAGTTATTAGCCCATTCTTCGGTCCATCTCCACAAGGAGAGAGGCACCCACCCATAATGTACCAACACGTATAATGAAGTGTTTTAACAAACAGGGAGGCTGGCTTTCATACAGACAGCTGATAGCTGAGAGGAGGTAACTGTTTTAGAAGTTGGCAACGCTCAGCAGCAGACGAGTGGGAGTCAGTTTGGGTAGAAAGATAAAAGCAGTTGTAGAGATCTTAAATTCAACGAAGAACAGAGGGATATTTATAGGATTCCACGCTGAGTCACCTACGTGGCGTCTAGCCATTTCATGTTCTCACAAGGACAGCGATTTAGCAGTTTTGGAACGAGTGGAACAGTTGTAACATTTTCACTCATTACTACTCTCGATTCAGACTTCTCGTAGGAACTGTCCTCTTACTAACTTTACACGAACTTATATATTTCTCTTGCCTACCTCGTCTAATTGATACTTCTTTGCGATAAGCCAAGTCCGTTCTTCCTATCTCCATTACTCCTCTCCTCTGGCCCTGCTTCTGTTGGTCCCATCTCCGTTGTACTTCAGGCCTCTCTATAACCCCAGCTACGGACTTGTAACATGCAAGCCATGAATGTTTATGACTTACGTAATCACATACCTGCAAAGACATGATACTGGTACCATTGATATTTTCTACGACACTAATCAAGATCAGCTCACTCCTTCGAAGGGTATTATTTCACGTCATTAGAGTTCGTCGACAGAGCTTATCTTCATATGAGTTCTTCTGTACAAATTACGAATTTGAACTCGAAACAAGCCAGAAATGATTCGGACACCTTTCGACGGCGTCTAGCAGGGCATGGAACTCAGGAGCAAAAATTGAATACGAGGGTTCTTGAGGATCCAGATTTCTTTTGGACATATCAAGAAGAACCTCATAGAAGTCGAAGGAAAGCAATAATAGCAGCACATCCTGAGGTCACTAGGTTAACTGGCCCCGAACCGAGTACAAAATACATAGCTAGTGGTGTCGTGCTTTTGCAACTGCTCTGCGCCTATCTATTGAGAAATTCAGAATTCTTTAGCCTCAAAATGTGGATAACGGCGTATATTATCGGTGCTACCGCAAATCAGAATATTTTCCTGTGCATCCATGAGGCTTCGCATAATCTTCTATTCCAGAAACCCATTTTTAACCGACTATTTAGTATCTGGGTAAATCTACCAGTGGGAATTCCCTACAGTGCGAGCTTTCGGCCTTACCATTTGCTCCATCATAAATACCAAGGTAATACCGAATTTGACACCGATCTTCCAACTAGATTGGAAGCCTTAGTGCTATCAAATGTTGCTGGTAAAGCTTTTTTTGTCACTTTTCAAATCCTTTTTTATGCTATTAGGCCGATGTGCATCACTTCTATCAAATTTACTTTCATTCATCTCTTGAACGTGATATTTCAAGTTTTGGCTGACTGTATTATTGTCCATTACTGGGGACATAAGGCGCTAGGCTATTTTCTCCTAAGTAGCTTCTTGGCTGGTAGTCTGCACCCGTGTGCAGGACATTTTATCGCCGAACACTATGTGCTTGATCCTCCTAAAAGTTATACAATTCAAGGTATTCCTCCTCCTGAAACGTTCAGTTACTACGGAATACTTAATATTTTTACTTGGAATGTCGGGTATCATAATGAACACCATGACTTTCCGTATATAGCGTGGTCGAAGTTGCCATTAGTACGGGAGATTGCCTCTGAATTTTATGATCCTTTGCCGCAGTATAAAAGTTGGACAAAGGTAATTATAGATTTTGTTAGCAATGGTGATATTACGCTCTTTTGTCGAGTGCGAAGAGATGATGTACTCTCT
Source organism: Trigonopsis variabilis (assembly GCA_003707065.3). Lineage (NCBI taxonomy): Eukaryota > Fungi > Ascomycota > Trigonopsidomycetes > Trigonopsidales > Trigonopsidaceae > Trigonopsis > Trigonopsis variabilis. Next base: position 174,106 of record PPXM03000008.1, on the reverse strand, counting down.
CAGAAACTTAAGCAGATTGATGTCAAAGACGTGGGGGAATAGAAATGTCCTTTATTAAAAATTTATAGCGGACTGATGAGACTAAAGGACCTATTCTCTTTGAATCTCTGCGAAGCTGCATGAGAAAGTGAGGTCTACACTTCGAAAAAACCTTATGGCTGCGCTGGACGTTTTGAGCTATAAAATTTGAGGTCTACATTCAACAGCGAGCAGCAGTGATGTGATTATTTAAATTGATCTTAAGAAAGAAAATATGTACATAATTTAGTGTAACTTTCGATATTTTGCCATCTCCTGAGCTACAGCAGTTTCATCAAGATAGCGTCCTTGTTCGGCCGCTTCATTCAATATGCGCTCTCGAAGGAGTAATCGTCTCAGAGTATCCAGTCGTTCATAATGAAGTAACTCCCACTCGTAGTTGAGAGTCCCTCCAATCATTACGCAGCCCATTCCAATGAAACTTAGGTCAGCATCACTATTCGCTTGCCAGGCAACTCACAATTTAAACGGCGTTGAGAAAGATCTATAGATAGACGAATACCGATACAAAATAAATCCAGATGTAATACCGAAAAAGAGACCTTTGCCGGCTCCAATCAGAGCCGCTCCGAGCATCTGTAGACTGTTAGTATCTTTAACCACCCACATGAGAGCATTAACTCTTGTGACGACCTACATGCGAAGTTGCCGTACGCGCATCTGCACGATTTGAAGCGTTTGTTGACAGAACCGAGCGATCCATATCTGACTGGTGCGAAGGGAAGTGGCCTGAATGGCTGATGAAATAGCAAGCGTAAAAATACGAATGAGTAAACCGTGGTACAGCAGATCATTTACATGAGGTATCGCGATACATCCTGTGACTCACCCTTGCTTCTCGATTGATGAGTTGATACTACCCGATAGTAAGGTTCTGTAGCCTCTACAAGGTTTTAAGGTCTGCAATCTGCGGGCAACTTCTGTTATTACCGTTTATAGTCTTCTAAGCAAAATGCAAAGACATACATTGATATGCATCCGTTGTAGACTATCGCGCTGTCTCTTGTCCAGTTAGATCGCCCTATATCTCTGAAAAAAATTCCCGTCCTCTGGGCAAGTATGAAAGTAAGCGGGACCGGAATCTAGGATACACAGAACACAGGCTCCCTTCCAACATGCATGCCCGGTACGAGATGAATCGCCCCGAAACTGGCAGATCTCAATGATAGTATAATTATCTCTACTCTATATTGATGTCTATCCCCTGTCTAGCTGACTGCTCTTAGATGCACTGCACCATCTCTTAAAGTAGTTTGACGTAATCTGTCTCTGAAGGTACCCCTATATACGTTGAAATATATATAATATTCTAAAAGTAAGGTAACATAAAATGCCAGGATGTGAAGGAAAAAGTGGAACGCTCAAACTATGTCATCCATTATTCTCGAATGCGGTAATCCGGAAAGTCTCGACGTATCTAACACTAGCCTGAAAAGCCGAAAATACAGAAATAAAAAGGCAATCGCTTAAGTGAGGCGTTTTCCTTTCAGATAGAAAGTGGCAACCCTGCATATATTTCTCTTCTTCGTGTCCAAGGTGAAACTGTTCTTGTCGCAAGTCTAGTAATGTCTGCTGTGAACCTCTTTCTGGTGTAGCGCCTGCAAAGGTCCAAGCTCCAAGCTTCTTCCCTGGTCATGAGTGATCAATATCCCTTTCCAGAAGGGCTTGACCCTACAAAGATCAAAGAAAAACTAGAGGATAAAGACGAATTATACTTGCTCACATGGTTGAATGATCTTTATTTAGCGCTTAGTGAAGCAGACGAGCAAGATGTGAACTCTCATCAAATGTTTGTTAAGTCTCAGCTATATTTACTGGTCACGAAATGCAATCTGCCTACAAGATTTCACCATATCATTGGAGATTGCTATTCTATGCTGTTTATGCGATCTGATCGAAAGTGTTTATTTGATACCGCAAATGAAGCGGTCAATGGTTTAATATCAATCAAAGCAACAAAAAATGGAGAAAATAAGCTGATATATGTCTGTGTTATCAGGTCAATCTACCAAAGTGCTGGCACTCATTTAATCTCTATCTCTAGTCTTGCTGCCATATCTCTGATCAAATGCTTGAAATACGCTAGCGCGAATGTCGGTCTAAAAGGGTCTATATTCTACTCGTTAGCAGTCATCGTGAAAATATGTGGACGATCTTTTGATGATGCGCTTATTCGGGATATTTGGAAACAAAGTCGATCTGCCATCAATTCTGATTCTGGGCTTGTCGTTCGTCATGCTGCTCATTGTATTAATGAGTTGGTACTATATACAAAATACTTTACTACAGAATCACATCATCAAAGTCTTCGAAATTCCCTCATCAAGGCCCTTGATACCCCCTTTAATGAATCTCGCCGAGCGGTGGCCAATTGTTTATCTGCGTTACTATTATCTTGTCTAAATACCATACCTGGAGATACTGATTCAACAAGAAGACAAGTTAAAGCAATATCAAGGAGAAATCCTGATGATGACGGTGAAGACAATGACGGGATAGAAACTCCTCCTTCGGGATCAGAAGCTTCAGCATTTTCCTCTGTCCTTGATAAGAAGCCAGTCTTAGTTGTACTAAGTCTGACTGATTGTTTAACTTTTTTGACTTCCATCTATCATGCTAAAGGTTTCACTGCGCTCGTTCGTTTAGGAATCGTTGAAACACTCATTGAATTCTTGCGCTCATTAGGGACTGACATGGTTGAGAATAGTTATTCCTTAATAGGGCAAAAATTACTCGATCTGGTGGATCCGTCTCAAAAACGGACCGTAACAGGCCCTAAATTGATGGTTTACAGAAACCAGGCTATCCGACATTTGTTGATAATTTTTAATGAAGTTCTTTGTACCGAGATCATGGGAGAGTTATGCCAAATACAAGCGATCAAATTCTGGATAAAAGAAGTCCTCAAACGTTATCCACCGGTCCTAAAAGAGGATCGTCCGCCTTCAAGCGACTCCATACTAGTGGCTTTGGATGTCGTTCGCTTTCTTATTAAGAACCTTGGCTGTGCTGTTGCTCCCGTTGATAGGATGATTGCTGACTGTCTTACCCAGTTGATCTCTCACATGAAACTGTCTGTTCAATTAGCGACTTGTCGATGTCTCCGAGAACTTTTCATAGCGTCGCCGAAGTTAATTATCCCCGTCAGTGATGCTCATCTTACTCGTTTTACCCGTGATTTGAATACTATCAAAACAGGTAGTCACGCTACTCCGGAGCTAGCTAAACGTCTTATTGGATGTGCATACTCTATTTCCACCGCTATCTCAATTACATCCGAAAAGCCTACTTATGTGTCCCTTGATCATGCTTCTCGCGTGCTCACTTTAGCGACTTCCATTCTTAAATCTACAAATGAGACAGATATTAAAATTAGTTCATCACAATTAGAGTCTGCCTGGATCTTGATCGGCGGGTTGGTTACATTAGGTCCCTCTTTTGTTAAGCTTCATTTAGCCCAGTTCACTCTTACATGGAAGACTACTTTGTCAAGACCACTACCTCGAGAATATTATCTAAATAAAAACAGCTTTGAGCTTTGTTTCTTGTTTCATATCAGAGAGAAGGCGTTATCTAGTGTCTTTCTGTTTCTAAAATACTGTCGTCGTCTGTTAACCCCCGATCTTGGCCGCCGCGTGACAAATATGCTTCAAAATACGTTTCTTTTCCTTAACGCCGTCCCATTGACTGCTGAAAATGATAGTAGCGGCAGCTATTTTGCCTCTTCTTTGAACGAGTATCGGACCACAGTGACGAAGAAGCTTTTTCAATGTCAAACGGAACTGATGAGTGCAAATATTGTGGAGAATCTACACACAGGCAACCTTTTAGTGCAGGCAGTCAACTTATTTGCCAGTCCCGAGCTGTCCAATATTCCATTAGATTATACTCTCGGTGCAAGTACTACTAGAGGATCACTCTGGTCTGCTGAAGGAGCCTTTTCAGGAGTGACTAGCTTACTGAAAGGATATGAGTACTACGATATTGGATCAGGTTTTGGTACTGAGCCTGTCAAGTACCATCATCACTGGCTTGCCAAAAAATATGTCGATGGAGCCCTTGAAGGAATCTTAATTGATCCAATTCAGCGTGGTCTTGAAAATGACCCAGTTTTCATTTTTATCAAGGATTTAGTAGTGTTACCTCCTCCATCCCATGTCGCTATTATCGACGAAGCCATCAAGCTTGCTGCTTATCTTTTGCCAACTCAATCAAGAAAGGTTCAAGAGAGCATCCTGGAGCAAGCTACTAATTTTCTTTCTTCTTCATCCCTTGATAAGTCCACTTTAACTAGAACCGCCATCGGAATCAATATAACGCTATGGATTCTCTATGCTCTTGATCTTCTGAGCAGACAGCACAGCACCCTTGATGAAAAAGTCTCCAGAGTGGCGGGAAATCTTCTTAAGGTATTAGTTTATGTTACTATTGAGCTTATTTATAGGATTTTCTATCGCTTGAAGATGACTTTCTTCGATCGCTTGTTTCCCAGGCCATTGGTAAACTATGTGTTGTCAGCGGAAATGCGTTCACGTCACTACAAATCAAATCGCTAATTGACTCCATCGTCAATAACCGGAGTCCTCAGGTCAGAGTCGGATGTGCGCTGTCCTTAGGACATATACATACTTCAGTTGGAGGTATGGCTGCCAGTTTCCACTTCCGGACTATTTTTGGCATATTAATTTCTTTAAGCAACGATCCACATCCTTTGGTACATTTTTGGGCTTTAGAAACCCTTTGCTTTATCACTTCGTCCTCTGTTCTCGCTAGCGGAGGAGGCTTGAGTGTATCGGGATACTCCTCCACTGTTTTGGGCATTATCGTCAAGTGCCTATTTGCTAACTCACACGGAGAAGAACAAGTCTCCGTGAATTCATCAAATCTTGAACTTGAATACTCTACGCTCGATGTGCTAGCTAGGTTTACTCGCTATTTAATTGATGCCTTCGGTCCTGAAATTCAGGCTTCTCAATCAAATAGACAGCTATTATTTTCTTTAATGATCATGTTTTCTCAGTCATCTAGACCAATAGCTAAAGCTGAATCGATTCGATGCTATCAGGCTTTAATGCTTTACTGTGGGCGACAATTCAAGATCATCTCATTTTCAAAAACTTTGAGCAAAAATTTAGCTCTATTACAAGGACCAGTAAGAGACGCTACCATCGACGTTGTGTATCAATTTTCAAAATTATACCCGGAGGAAGTCGCAGAGATATGTGGTGATGACCATCTTGAAGAAGATATCTGGCGAGCTTATGATATGACACGGTGGAATGAAGGTCTTAAAGAAGTTATTAATAACTGGCTTAGGGCTGGAACTGAAAACGATCCAGGAAGAGTTGTTGATGTTTGCCAAACAGTTTTCACTACAACGAGACATAAAATCTTACGCGAAGGGCCTATTAGAGCCGAAGATTTCAATATATCAAGGTTGAACTTGGATGATGAGGAAGTAGAGTCATTCTCTCGTGCCACTGAGACTACTGGTGACGATCAGCCTACCGGCGATGAGGATGAACGGAGTGTGAAAGAACCACTCAAGTGGCAAACTCGAAACTATGCGTTGGCCTGTCTACGAAAATTGTTGGAAATATGCTCTACGCATAACAAAGGTGTCTGCATCATAGATCGGATTGGTGACATAGTTCGGCTCGCATTTTTGGGAGCAACTTCATCCATCATCGATATGCGTATCTCAGGCCTTTTGTTGCTCAAAGAAATCTTAATTGAGTTTGGAGATGTACCTGATCCTGACTTCCCATCCAGTGCTCTTCTTGAGCAGTTCCAAGCCCAGATTGCTTCTGCTTTAGCGCCTGCTTTCTTTGCTGATAGTAGTTCAGAAGTTGCTGTGGAGGCAATAAATGTCTGTGCTGTATTCACTAGTAGTGGTATCGTTAAAGAACTAGATCGGATGACCCGGATTACACGTATTCTAGGTTCTGCACTGGAAAGTCTTTCGCTGACTAGCAATGATGTCAAAATAGGTGAATTGACGATGCATAATACCACATCATCGGTGATGGTGCGGATCTCTATCTTATCAGCTTGGGCTGAGTTGGAGATCTCTGCTGTTGAAAAGCCACACCTTTCTGGCTTGTTAACGGACACTCAAAAGAAGAAATTGATACCATTATGGTTGAATGCTCTAAGAGACTATGCTAGATTACGCTTTGAACCTGAAATTACTTCTTCGGCCGATACTGTGGAGTTTACTGAATCACTCTATTCGTCGTTTGGCAGAAATGATCTTTTGAGCCTATATGAGGATTCATGGTTGAATATGGTTGAAGCCATTACATCGATGGTTGATCAAGAAAAGTTTCTGGTCTCCGAGAGCTTGGAGCAAGCAAAGGATGATATTGATTACAATAAGGACTCCTCGGCCTTCTTTTTTGTCTTATTCGGCATCTGCATCGAAGCATTGATAAAATCGGATCGGGCCGATCATTTTGCTTCCCGCAAGCTTCAACTTCTTCGATCAATGACTAAAATCGTTTATCCGTCCTTAGCGGGTAAAGAGATGCTTAATCCACAAATTTTTTCTGAAACAATAGACATCTTAGATCGCTTAATTCTAACCGAGGGACTCGATGTCCAGCATCTGGTTGTCGAGATATGTGGGACACTGGCCTGCGGGATCCAAGAATCTAGTCAAGCTTTTGAGCTTTGCCGTGTGATAACAATCGTGTATACCCAGATGTTTGTACCGCAGGATAACCGAAGGTATCCGGTCGACTTTAGTTTTATCAAAACAGCTACAAGTGTATTTGACACATTAGGGTTGATTGCTGAAAAGCTTGATCACGAAGAGCATCTTGATCTGGTCAGCTGTATATTAGACTTTTTTATGGCTGTTCTACAGGATGAACACTACGCTGAGGATGTTGTGCCAAAATTACTCGGTGCCGTCAAAAGACTATTGAGTGGAATGGACAAATTACGCCAACGACAAAGTGGAGTCGAAGTGCTAGAGCGTGGAAGGGAGATCATAAGGACGCTATTATCGAATCTGCTTGATGTTCTGAGGCAGGAATCTAATTCTAAAAGCAAAAGAAACACTATTTTATGTTGTGCACTGATCATTTCTCAATGCGACGGATTTTTGATGCAGGACGATCGCTTATTGATTACTCTTTCGCAAACTGTAGTAGAATGTCTCGGGGATCAAACGGTGAGTAGTGGTTTAACTTTCAATTTGTCTAAATGCTAACTGAAACAGCTGTTGATGGTCTGCAGTCAAATTGTTCGGGCAATACTGCTTTCTAGCCAACAATCGGGAGTCAAACGGTCTCTAACACGATACATGATGCCTGAACTCGTCAGTCTGGTGACGAGTAAAGGGTTTGCAAGTGAAGAGGCCATCTGTCAAGGAATTAAGATCTTGAGTGCATTTACAATGTCCTTCAATGGTGACCACGGTACGTTAGATATAAGGAAACTCGAGAGAGCACTAACATATAATAGAACAATCAGCTATGTCAATCATTATTCCCACCTTAATCAAGGCCAGTGAACTAGCTTCCATACGAGAGATTGGTCGACAGGAGAGCATGAAGCTTCTGGCTCATAATGCTCTAGCCTTCAAGAACGTTGTATCTGAGCTATCAATCCCACAGCGGTCAAATCTTGAAAATCTACTGAAAGGGGATGAAGTGGTCACAAGTGATGAAAACTTGGGACGGGTTCCAGCGCCGACATCATCAGGGCAAGGAGGAGGACACATTGAGCTACGGACTGAATGGTCATGACGTAACGGCCTTTTAAAACGGCGAATCTGTGGACTCCACGTCTCACGTCTTGCATGGAGAAAAGCGGAGCTGGAGTCTTAAAATAACTTATGAATGATTCTATTGGAATGCAATATAGTGTTTGTTTGTGCGATGGAACAAAGGCAGTGATTTTGGGTTGAGCCCGTCGTTATGCAGATGCTGTGGGGCGCCGCTCGTTCTTTTACAGAGCGGCTCTGAGCGGTGGTTGTAATGAGTGAAGACGGGGCTCTCTGTCTAGAAAGGTAACTAAGTAGCACTCAGGTGATAGCACTTCTCCATCTCCATTGTCGTTGAACTAAAGCACTCGTCCCTTAACAAGATGGCAAAAGATCCAATTTTAGAGGCCAGTCTGGGCAAGGACTCTAAGGGAAAAGATACAATAGTTGTCCCTGAGGATAAGAAGGACGTGGAAGTAGAATATGCGTTTGCGTTCGATATCGATGGAGTGTTATTACGCGGTGGAGAAGTGATTCCAGAAGCGCCTGAAGCGTTAAGAATGCTCAACGGAGAAAATGACTGGGCAGTCAAAGTCCCATATATATTTGTTACTAATGGAAGTGGAAAGACTGAAGAACAGCGGTGCGAAGATCTATCGAAAAAGCTGGGAACGACGGTGTCTGATGAACAATTCATTCAGGGATCGACACCAATGAAGGATTTAGCCGAAGTTTACGATAATGTTTTGGTAGTTGGGGGTGTTGGAGAAGCCTGTCGTCATGTCGCTGAAACATATGGATTCAAGAACATCTATACGCCTGGCGATATTTTGAAATGGAATCCCAATGTGTCTCCTTTCCGGACTTTGACGCCTGAAGAATATGAGGCCAGTCGATCGGATGTGGACTTTTCAGAAATAGATATTGAGGCTATTTTAGTGTTTGCTGACAGCCGCGAATGGGCGAGTGATCAGCAAATCATCTTGGAACTATTAATGTCCAAAGGGGGACGGATGGGAACCGTTTCTGAGACGTTTGATGAAGGTCCTGATCTTTATTTTGCCCATGGAGATTTTGTCTGGGCTACTGACTACGATCTGAGCCGCTACGGGATGGGTGCGCTTCAAGTATCAATCTCTGCTCTATATAAGGCGCATACCGGCAAGGACCTTGAGGTCACCCGGTTTGGCAAACCGCACAAGGAAACGTTCGTCTATGCTAGACGCACTTTACAGGAATGGAGAAAACATCACTATGGCTTTACGAAACCTTGTAAGGTGGTATATTTTGTTGGTGACACTCCCGAATCCGATATCCGATTTGCCAATACTTTTGATAAAACGTGGTTCTCTATATTGGTAGAGACTGGGGTCTACCAGAAAGGCACTGTCCCTAAGTACACCCCTAAGCATATCTCCACGAATGTCTTGGAAGCTGTAAAGTTTGCTATGCATCGGGAGCATGGCTCAAGTAAAAATGACTAGAGTGCTGCTAGTATAGGCCGTGCAAAAGCTATCTTTACAATCCAAGGACTATTTGTCACATTTGTCTTTTCTGCATTGGGAATCTATATTTTGTGCTACTTCATATTATCGTATTGTTGCAAGAGCAACCTTTTCTTGTGACAAAAACAGGTGTTTGTACATCACTCTCCTGCCTGCCTTCCCATAGAATTTGCTTTTGGATTGTTCAAAATCCTCTGAACCGTCGTACTTGCTGGGATGCCTGTTACACTCAATATCAAAACTCTTGATCAGCAGCTTCCAGATTATGCTGAACAGAGAAATTTTTTTTCGTCTGGCTTAGTTTATCTATATCTGATAGGCGGCACCTGGAATCAGATTAGAGCTTGTAGTGAGTGACATGATGATCTAGGTGACGCTACCTCACCGTACGTAAGTGAACAAAGCAGCTCACATAATCACCTGTCTAATTGTCTGTAACGGTCCTTATATCGGTACTTTTCTTGATGTATCGTTCATGCTTAATGGCTTTTCGTCATGTCCTTAAATCCTCTTTTGGCTACATGTCGTAAAGCGAAATTCGATGAACCTTCATATCAGAAGATAAAACAGCTTCTAAGAGAAGGCGTTCCTGCGACTGAAACTGATTTCGATGATGAAGAACGAGGCATAGGCACCACAGCACTTCATATCTTGATGACCAATTTTCCGCAGTATGCGAGCAAGGAGCAGATTCACTGGAGTGAGAAAATGGTGCAACTCTTATTCGAATACGGGGCTGGTTGGATGTTCCTCGATAAAAGCAACGAGACGCCAGGATGCATAGCTAAGCGACGACACCTTCCTGCTAGCTTATATGATCTCATTGTCGACGCTGGTGTCCGATCTGAAGTATTATTGCGGAGGTTAAATAATAAAGATCAGAGCCAAGTTTTTGGCGATGATGAGACCGATCCTGCTGCATCGACTAAGGATTACTTGGCGACTGAATTACAATACACAGACTCTGCTCTTGTGACCAAAACTCATCTTGATGGAGTAATGATGGAATGGGAGACTGATATTATGAAGAGATCCGCCGAGGTCTTGATTCCTGAACCTGATGGGTCCAGAGTAGTGCTGAATGTAGGGTTTGGAATGGGCATAATAGATGGATTTCTACAAGAACGGAATCCTAGACATCATTATATTATTGAGGCGCATGCAGATGTCCTTAAAGAAATGAGGAGTCAGGGCTGGTTGGATAAACCGAACGTTACCGTGCTTGAAGGAAAATGGCAAGATCAACTGCCTAAGCTACTAGAAAAGCAGGTAATCATCGATGGCATCTATTATGACACCTTTTCCGAATATTATCAGGACCTCTTGGACTTTATCGATCAGGCAATTGGACTGCTTGACGTCGATGGCGTGTTAAGCTTCTTTAACGGATTAGGTGCAGATAGACAGGTCTGCTATGATGTTTATACAAAAGTTGTCGAAGTTGATTTGGCTGATTTTGGGATGGATGTGACATTCTTAGACCTTGACGTCCCTTCATCAATTAAAGCGAATACTCAAGGGTCAGTTTGGGATGGCATTCGCAAGCAATATTGGGCGGTTGAGCAATATAAATTGCCAGTATGTAAATTCATTCAATAATTGCGTCTGCGGTGCAATAAGTGAGGTTCGAAAGGAACAAATATAGCGAATGTTGGTTCATTCCAAGATGTGCTCTAATCTCTTAATGAACCAAGAAATAAGAGCTACATTATAGAGATATCTGAGGGTACAATGATTTTAAAATTAGACTGTTCGTGTAGGCATCTCGAGACAGTCACTGGAAAAGGTATACTCTTAAATAGATTATCTACATCATCATGTCATGCGATCCCTAGTATCCACCACGTAAAGCCAAGACAAGATGGAGGGTGCTCCCGCCTTCGAGCTTGTAATACTCTGCGGTCTGGTCATCATTTCTATCGTCAGCTAGAACAGATAACCACTCACATTTGTTTTCCCGCGTAAATCAGACGCTGTTGCACAGGTGGAATGCCTTCTTTTTCTTCTATCCGTTCTTTTATGCGCGAAATCTGATCATCAGTTATCTGACTGCATCTTCCTCACCGAATCTGATGGTTCGATATCAAGCTCAATCTACTAATCAGAATATATCCTTATATAATGTTACCTCTTTTCCGGTCAAAGTCTTAAGTCAGTTTGCTCTCTGGAGATCTTACCTTGACCTTGATGATCATATTTGTGGACAAGTGGTCTCAGGGTGTTACACAAGTGACGACGGATCTTGAGCGAATCCGCGCACTGATTGCGCTAACACTTTGTTCGCATCTGCTGGATTTTAACTCTCGTGTATTACGTGCCGTCTACATGTAAATGCGGTTAATAAATTAGGCATGACGTTGTTCGTGATACGTCATCTTATTTCTACACTCCGTAGTATACATAAAGTACAGATTTAGCTCGCTTGGCTTTGATATTGTGGACACTTGCGAAAAGTATGGTCCGTTTTACCACACCATGAACATTTCTTAGGTTTTGACCCAGCTCGGCCAGGAGCTGGAAGAGAAGAACGGCTTCGAAGAGGGAGAGAGGATAAATTAGAAGGTTGGCTATGTCTGGAATAGAGAGCGTCGTTGGAACGAGCAGAGAGATTAAGATTCGATTGATTGGAACTTGTACCGACTGGTGGAAGAATCGACAATGAAGGCCCTTGCTGAGAAGAAAGGTTGTTCAAAAGGGGACCTTGGGGGTGCGCGGGGAACATATTCATAAAATTATGGAGTGTCGCCGAATCCCGTTGCTCCATTAGGTGGCTCATATTAGGGATTTGCTGTTGATTCATGTCGAGAGCCCGTGAGGGAGGAAGATGAGGTTGAGACTGATGGTTGGAGCTATGATTCGATTGATCACCCAAGACTGAAGATGAAGATGGCGGAGGGAGTTGAGACGAAGAAGATTGAGCTGGAACGTGTTGATGAACCTGACTTTGAACATGAGGAGGAACGGGTTGGTGTCGAATTTGTTGATCAGATCGAGGTTGAGAAGAGGCCTGGGGTTGTTGCTGTTGTTGTTGAACATGATATTGAGGGAGATACTGAGAATGGACATGATCTTGAGACTGGCTTTGGTCGTTATTTGACTGAGCGGAAGGATTGTCCAATCCAAACATCCCTTTGTCAATTCCGTAATCGCTCGATAGGGATTCCAAACTTTGAGGCCCCCCAGTACCATTCATCGAAACATCTGGACTTATCTGCAAGGCTTGCTTGGCTCGTTTCACTTTCTGGCTCACGTTATAAACATCTCGTGGAGTCGTGATACACCTGGGAAACTTTTCCGACATAAACCGATAAACATTATGCATAGGTAACTGGTACTTTAATAGTAATAATAGCTCTTTCTCCATTTCTTCCGTCATTTTCCTATACATTGGTAATGAATTAGGCGGCTCGGGGCCATGGTTATGATTGTGATTTCTCACCTCTAACTTCCATTTGCCTTGTTTAACCTGAGAAATATTTAAGCGGAACGGGCATTGCTGACGTACAGTCCGTGCGACTCGAGCACGGCTATCTTTATTGGAATCGTTATTATCCCCACCGCCACTATTATCACCCTTGGGCGGCCGATATTTGCCGCCATGAAAGCATTTCATTCGTACCAACTTGGCCCGAGTAGAGAAAATTGATAGCGCGTAGCCTTGTGTCCGCGATTGATCATGAGCATATTGCTTTGCTTCATCTAAAGTATCAAACAATTTGGTTGGAATATCAAGCACAGACACTGGGACGTCCATTTCGGTGTGAACGCGGTGGCGTTGTTGACGATGAGAAGACACCCACTTAGCCGCAGACACGCCCGCAGTCACCCGGTGCTCTAGGTTACCCTGCCTTGTCTGGTTCATCTTGAACCTCGGGGTCTAATTTTGATACAACAATGAGTAATATCTATAGTCAGACAATCTTGTGCGAGCTCTTATAAATAGGCTTGGTCGAATTAGTTGTTCTTTTGCATAGTTCCGACTAAATTAGGGAGGTACCTCACTTTCCACTTCACTGGAGTCCTTTATGGGACATTGGTCGGCATCATGCCATAAGCAAGAAGAATGAACCAAGAAAGAGAACAATGGACTCGAGCAGTATACAACATTTTCTTCACCTTCAGATTCTGCAGACCAACTTGACTATAATATTATTAACACAGTTAAAGATCACAAAACCTCTTAGCCAGGAAAAAGCTGAACACTCCAAATAAGGTCAAAGCAAAGGTGATCCAATAGAACCAGGTCAGACTGTCAACTTCTTGTCCTGGCACATGCACGTTCATACCCCATAGTCCCGTCACAATATTCATGGGCAGGACGATGGTACCGAGTACCGTAAGTCGACCAAGCGCATCGTTTGTGTCGTTGTTGACCTTGGTCATATCAATATTGATCATTGCGAGATAATTGGAATGGCTTCTAGCTAATAACTGTTCGTAGTGGTTAAGCGATTGTACCATGGTCACCAAGTGATCCTGGATATCACCAAGATAAAGGCCAATCTCACTTGTTGGGGCACTTTCGACTCTTTCATTGCAGCGTTTACTGAACCCTTTGATCACATCGGCCTTATTGCCCAAGAGACGTAAAAGTACCATCACGCGTTTCCGACATTCGCCAATCTGTCTTAGCAGATCGTTCTTCTGTTGCCATAATAGCGTACTAGATGTAGATGTTGTCGATACAGACGCATCATCTCGAAAAGCTTGCTCTTTGCCATTGCTTGAATTCCATGCGTCCGAAGCGCTGTTTGTGCTATGACTATCCATCTTAAGAATGGCATCGTCTATCTCATAAACATCTTCCTCTACTTGTTCTATCAATGGGGCAAACGCATCAGTCACGTCGTCAATTAGAGCGTATGAAATCCAGTCAGCACTGACCGACATATAATCTCGTAGCTGTCGGATTCTCCTTCTTACATTCAGTGGATGCAAGGTAGGAGAAAAGTGAAACTTGCAGTTAATATCTTGAGAGAAGCAAATTCAATGAACTTACACTAAGGATACCATGGCGAAAGACAACAAAGTACATGTTTAGGGCTTCAAGGCTGCATCCATGGTACCAGTCTGCTCCTTCTCGATGCCGACGTCCAGTTTCCTTTGATCTCTCACTGATACTTCTGCGCCGTTGGTCATAATCGTCTCGACGATAATGATCATGCCTGGTGATATGGAATGATCGAAAACAGACAAAGTAGTACGATCTAAATAATTCCACTTTTTCTCGTGTCTCACCTGTACTAATATCTTCCACCGTCAAAGGATGGATTCCGAACGCCTTCGCTAATACTTTCATCTCAGCATCCGTAGGATCCATGATGTCCAACCAGAACGGCACAGGTTCAAACTTTGATCGACTCGAGGGAGCAGGAGATGACGCGTGTGCGGTGGAACTTCCAGTTTTAATGCCTAAGGGAGTATTTGTGCCTGCAGATGACCCCCCTCGGCTATCTTGCAAAATATGGGAGGGGATGGCAGAAGGAATATGCTGCAATGAATCATCATCCCGGCTTGCTACCTCCGAAATAGGCTGAGGGTGATGTAAACTAGGGGCCACATTGCTAAACTGGGTTTCACCGCGGTTATTGTTGCGCACAGATGTCCTATATCGCCGTTTGTTGTCATGGTCATCTGACGACGCTATATCCTCAGACATTACATCCGCTGAATGTTCTCGAGCATGGCCAAACATTAAGTAAGGAGAAAAAAGATCGGCAAAGGTCTGATTGGGCTGAACAAGTTCGGAGATAGTATGAGAATGGATGGTGGATTCTAAATCTTCTCGAAAATATGTAAATCGGAACTTGGATTTGACTCTAAGCGCCGGATCAATATCTTCGTCTCGAAATAAATGGTGATTATGTCGTAACGGTTTAGGCCGAAGGCGTCCATCAATTAAAACTGTCTCATTGATCCGCCGCGATCGTTCTTCTGATGCCTCCTCTAAAGTCTTAAGCTCCTCTTGCCTCCATTCCTCCAATATTGATAAATCGGGCCACGACCTAGTAGGCCCGAGGATATCACTACCGGCCCGTGACGAATCTAAAGGCAAACAGACATCGTCAAGGCCGCTTGACCCCGAATCTCTCCTCGATGGAGCTCGTGAGTTATATTCAAAGTCAGATCCGGACTCTGTATGAGCGAATTCTTCATGTTCCCTAGGCCCTTCCATATCAATGATAACATCATTGGAAGTCACAGGAAGATGAGGGCGAGTCGACACTTGAGAGTCTCGACGTTGGACGAAAGATCTAGAGGGTATATGACCTCTTAACAAACCGGCACGTTCATCGCTCTCTGATTGAGATCCCGATCCGGGAGATTGAGAACGAGACTGTTCGCCTGCTCCCTCTTGAGAGTAATTATAAGAGTCATCAAAGTTATATTGGCCATGAGACCCCATAACAGACGGAAAAACGTCTGCAAATGTGGGCCGTCGGCGGACCTTTGGAGATGTCGCAAGCCGTGATGACCGGCTCCGTCGAGCGTTATCGGGGCGACCACTTTCTTGATTTGAAGACTTTGGTATTCCGAGTTTGTCTTTTTGCTCTGTGACCCGATCATCGTCCTCTTTTGATGAGGACATGGTTAATGTGGAAGAAGCCCGAGAAATGGAGTATTCGCGGAAGCCAAGACTGCTGCTACCTACCTATGCGCAAGACGTGCGGATGATTGTAGCGCAATTAACTGATGACAACGGTTAATGCCACTACGTGTAAGAAAACAAAGATATAGGTGAATTACGATCACGAAAATTTAAGCACAAGATCACATTCATCTCTTACAAATAATCTAAACTAAACCATCAAGCATAGCTTCAATCGCAGCCTGGACATTTCCTCCTGTCCGTCGGAGAGCACGCACGTTACGATCGAAATCTGTGAATCCGAGTTCATTTAAGGTTGACAACTGGCTTTCATATCGCTCCTCTGGAGGCCGTGTATCTTCTTGTTGTCCCTGTGTCCCGCCGAGACCACTGAAAGCACCTAAAGAAGCCAGAAGTTCTGGGTTAAAGAAAGGATTAGGAGATTGCGTTGACTGAGTATTTGTAGCACCAGTTTGTCCTGTCGAATTTTGGGCGGCATTTCCCGTGCCACCTAGACCAAAGGGGAATAAAGGGTTTAAGAAGGGGTTCAAGTCACTATTAGCGGCAGCTGCCTGACTATTAGGGTTTCCGAAAAGAGCAGCAAAAGGATTAGCATTAGGGTTTTGATTATTAGCCGTGGAACTAGCGGAGTCATTGCCAGTGTCTGATAATGGATTTTGAGGTTGACCTGGGGCAGGAAACGCAGACATGGGATTAGCCCCTCCGGTTCCCATTGTCTGTTGCATTTGCATCATCTCTCTTAGCATATCAGGGCTAGTCATCATACTTCTGAACTGCTCAGACTGCATCAATCTTCTAGCCTGGGGACCGAGAGCTTGAAGAGGAGGAGACATATTAATTATCATATCAACCATTTGAGGGTTGTCAAGAACACTGTTAATAGCCTGCTGCATTTCTGGGTTAGACATCATCCCTAATAATTGCTCTGGATTAGGCGGTGCGCCCATTCCACCATCAGGACCAAATAGCCCGGCACTGGGTAACTGAGCTAAACCAGCATAACGAGCGCCGGTTAAGCCAGCTAAAGGGTTACCAGCACCTTGACCAGCAGCAATATTCGTCGGTGTAGCGGGTTGTTGCGAGGCAGCAGAGTTAGCGGCCGTCTGAGATGCGGCACTCTTGACGAGGTGGATAGTATGACCAGTTTGAATCTTGTATGACTCAAGAGTGTCAGGATCTTTGAGTACCCGCCCTGAATAGATCAATCGTTGTCGTTCTGGAGGCACTTGAGACTTCGATGCTATGGCATCTTTAAGCTGAGCCACGGTGGCAGTCGCTGAGATCTCAATTGGATACTTCTGTTCTGAGGCCGATCTAAATTAGTACATCATCATGCTGATGCCTTACTTTATATACACGGCAATATTCCCTTCTGCTGGATTAAGACCGGGATCGGACATAATGATGGAGTTGTGGCGGTTGGAAGATGAGAGAACGCACGTACCACGTACGACGTACCACACTTACTAAGGTAACAAAATAAAAAGGTAGCTGCGAACAGAAGCTAAAAAATTCAAGCGAAGCCGCTACACACTAATTTACATGGGCATTCCATTATTTTTGATTTCCCTGTGCTCTCATAATTGCTTTCGAACTCTCACGCGCGGGCTTGCCAGCTTCTAGAGCCTGCTACCGATAACTGGATAAGCACGGAGATGCCACCTATCACTTGTACCACACTTGCACCACAGCTGCTCCTCCATTTGTATATGATTTCTCAAACAGGCGAGACTACAAGATCTCTTATTTTTGTGCTATCCGACGAATCACTGCTCTGTGGGTACGTACACCTCCCGCAAATATATTCATTCTTTATTAAACAACCAATACAAACCGCGCGCCCAAAAATCATCTATAACCTAGATTAAGCAATTAAGGCAAACCGAGTATAAACCGACTAAAAGGAAATGAGGGGTCATCCGATTTATATTTGGGAGGTTCAGGAGGTAAATCCAAAGACGGAGTGTTAAAGGGAATGCCACTGGAAGTAGAAGGAGTCAGGCAACAGTCGTAATCGTTAGAGATAGAAGGTTCAAGGCCAGGAACATAAAGATCAGGTACTTTCAGCGAGTCACTTATACTGCTCACTACATTTAATGGCATCTTCAACGTAACTGACCTCACGTTTGTGTGAACTTGAAGATGGATCTCGTAAAGTTGTGCACTGTAACAGAAAATATAACTTGGACCGATATTCTCGAACTTCGAAATAGGTATACGTAGCAAGACTCTCATTGTATCCAATTCATCCCATTGGTGACCCCTTAGGTCTATCGTCTCCAATGCGGATTCAAAGCGAATACTTTCTTGAAAAGAGATATCATCCACTGCTCTAGTTTTTAATGTCAACGGCACAGTGACAGACCTTAGATTTACACCAATAAGCTTAGCTGTGACCCTATTGATTCTTGGTGCTTCTTGCTCATTTGTGGCTGAAAATGATAACGAGAAAGGAATATCAAACGTAGAGGTATCGGTGCATGATGACTCGAACGGGAAAGCATGTTTCCCTGCCACTAATGGCCTAATTCCTGGCGCCTCGATTGATATTTTGCCGACTTTCTTCATTAATAGTCCCTTTCGAACTGTCTTTTCATTTCGAAACATTGGTTCCACGTGATAAAGCTCATAGCTGCTGGTCGGATGGATCTGGATTTCCTTTTTGGAAAAACCTAATACTCGTGCTGGCTTCCGCAGACCAATCCTCGCACGAACAAAATATGAAATGTGTCCCTCTCCACTGCATCCGTATGAGTCACAATTCTTATCAAATGATCGGAAACTTGTACTCGGGGGCATATAGATGTGGCGGTCTTCATTTCCAAATCGACATCGACAACTTGTTTCCAAGCTATTTTCAGGAACAATAAATGAAAATTGATAGCTGTATTCCGTGTCTTTCAGTAAGATATTGTCCCCTGGTAATCGATCTTGTTTAATAGGATATGGCATGAATAAGAATTGGTGCCTCTTCTCTAGTTGTCCGGTTATTCCTTGGGAAACGGTATGTTCTTGTCCGATTAGATCAATAAATATATCATCCACCTTAGTGTCCTTATTCATTTTAATTGTTACTTGGCCCTTCACAGCATTTCCTGATCGAAATGGAACACCTTGACCATTGGATTCAATGAAGATCCTTACTTCAGGCTCGTTGGCTTTGGCTCCTATAAAAGTCGACCTAGTCGCTTGTCCCATAGATACCATATAATTCATCGTCCAGATGCATCATCATCTTCAAGAGATTTATATCTCACTATTAGTCATCCCATCCTTAGTAATTCTGCCCAGCACTAGCGTATCCAGCCAGTCGTTATCAGCCGCATGGCTGTCGCCTGGCATAACTGGTCGCCCAATTTCTTGTCGACTAGCAATTGCGTACAAAAAAAGAGATAAAAATGAGTCTCTAAAAATAATAACCATTACACTTAGTTTCTTTCCGGCCAATAATATCAAAACGAATTCCATCTATTGTCATATATACAATGATCAGCGTCATGTCACTTTATGACCTAGTTGCTACGTAAGGAGCCATAATTCTAGGCCATTATGGGTTCCCATCGTCAGCCCTCAGCCCTGCGCCCTGCCTTGCTTCTCTGCGCGTTTCTACGTAAACCGCTATTAAACTGCAGAATAAATTTTTATTATCAATCAAAATAATGTCACAGGCATTTGCAACTCGCTTTGATTCAGGCTGCCGTGTATTTGTTCCATTTGCCTTTATGGGAGAGTCTCCATAGTTTAGTTATATTCTAAACAGCGTGACAAAATGCACGCCCGTCGAACACGAATTTTCCCTGTGACTAATTTACCCCAGTTCTGGCTCTTGCCTCAATTGCCTAGATTAAGATCGCTGTTACAATGATAGGAGCCTCAAAATGACTATCACCATAGACACAGATATATTCAGAGGCCATCATTGCCCACTGAGAAGTTCTGCCAAATAGTACATCGTAGAAAATCATATTATGTATTTGGTTGCGTAGCGTACCTGCACGCCACTTCACCATTCATTTCATGAAAGCTACTATACATCTCCGTTCAACATGCAAATTCATCTCCATATCCTGCACAGCCTGTAGCAAATGACAACAATCAGATCGACTCAGGCCATCCTGGGTCCCAATACATAGCGTCATCATAGTTTGCCACTGCAGAGATCCTCAATCGGTCTTTAAGTTGGAGTAGATCTTGGTAACAAACGCGTAGGAGCTCAAAAACCCAACTGTACCAGTAACAATACCAAACAACAAGCTACCAAGAAAAGAATATCCAAGATAAAGCAGGTGGCTCACAAGACCGTCCAGTTGAAGATTGACAATTAGATACCAGGCTGAATAAATAAATACCCAGACCGCACATCCAAAGCCCACAAAGAATGAGCGCCACCACCATTGGTAACTTTCCCGGCACAGTTGGAAATAGGTGCAGAGCACTGAAACCTCAGCAATGACGGCCAACAAAATGACAAAATCAAGAGTCAGAAAGCCGAACATAAAAAAATATCCACTTCGCTGTTGCCAGAAAGACTTCAAGAGGAAGACAAGCTCAGTATAAGCAACAATGAATGGAAGTAGCCCAGCAAACAAACTGGTCACTAGAGTGTTTTGGGAAAATTTTGAAGATGGCATATATCGAGCAACAGCCGCTATTTTCATTGGAGCTTCTACGGGAGGCATTGATGCACCAATAGCACCGCCAATAAATATCATAGGGCAAGAAATGAGAAGCCACATGCAGAATAATACCAATAAGGTAGTAAATGGCAGTGCGGATGAGGATTTCATTGCCCAAGTGAGTGTATTTAGGATCAAAATCGAGAGGACAACCGCTGCCGGCACGTTAATAGCTGTTCCCAGGGCACCTCGATGCCAGGATCGAATGCCAAAGGCTTTAGTCATCTGGGAGCTGTAGAATCCAGAAACGACTCCACAGAATGCAAAGAAGAACAATTCAAACGTCAATAGATCTCCACGCGGAGTCGGAGCTAACAAGCCAAAACACGACAAGAGGAGACCGACTAAGATTGTGGTGGCAATCTGCAGACCTGCTGCAGTCAAAGACAAGAGACTAGCTGCCGCTCTTGGAGGTCGAAAAACATCACCATGCAATAACTTCCATCCGGTCACTTCCTCCCCAAGAGGGCTCTTCTCGCCGTCTCCTTGCTTTGTTAACTTTTCCAAGTCGGTATTGAGTGTTTTTCCAATAACAACAACGATTAAACAGCCAAGCATAGTAAAGATGACCAACCCATTAATTAGGGCCAGCCAATGGGCTTGACTTGACTTGACTTCTGCAATTCGATATCGCTCCCAACGAGAAGAATAATCTAGTTCATTTTCAGCCCGCCAGAAGACAGAGTAACTGTATGGTATCGTGGTCTCTTTTTCAGATGGATCGAGTCGAAAAGCGGCTACATTGTTATCCTTAGGGTTCTTCACGCATTCACCAATCGGGGAATCGATTCTGAAAGTCAGTCACAAATAGTTCTGCAGGTAGCAATCGAAACCTAGAGTGAACTCACGATTTAGGATAAACTTCAAACGCAGTAATTACTCGTTGATCATCAAAATCGTCCGTGGGCCTGTAATAAATGACGAAATTGAAATGATTATATAAATAATACGACTAGGGTTAGTCAAAATCATAAAACGAGCACTTACATCTCTATCTGACGGACTTTCGACGTAGCCTAACGGAAACCCAGGAGAATAGAATTTTCTCGATCGATCAGCGCTCAGAAAAACAGTTGCTCCAGGCAAATCATCCAGGATCCATTCCACTTGATAGTCGTCTTTAACTAAAGAAACCGCTCTATTAATAGCGTTCCGATCAACTACCTTGTCACATAAATGAACGCAACCGAAATTCTTCCCCATTTCCAGAGCATAGTCGGAACCTGATACACGATCTCCTCGCAAGACCTGCCCTAAACTCAGTGGCAACTCTCTTGCCCATTGAGATGGTTGGCAGACAAATGGCAAGTCATAATAGGCATAAGGTAACTCAGTTCTTTTACTTGAAACTTTATTCACATATAGCGGGACCCGCTCGCTGTAATCATAGGTCTGCATAGACCACCCTAAAGAGTTAGTTTACTGCGAAGGTACCTATAAGCTAAAGGAGAGCAAAGGATAGAGATTTGCGGCTGCAAACCCAGGTCGAACAGAAAATAACAGAGCACCCGAAATATGCATGGATTTAGCAAGTCATCATTGTAAGAATCCAGAGGGAGCAATGAGTAAAAGCTCTAATGGCTTTATTTATAATGAGCTTGTTGCATGAACTTTATCGCGCGGGTAGAGGCTCCATAAATTTCAGCAGTATTGACGTTTAGGACAGCTTAACGTTAAAGTACTCTATTGGTCCACCGTGATCCGGTCAAGTTGATCCTAAAACGCAGAATAGGTTTCTGATCTGCGAGCAAGTAAGACTTACCTGGAATGAAAGAAGCATGAGTCGACGTCAGAAAACAAAGCAGAAATGAAATTAACACTGTCAAATTCATCATCATTCAATGACTAGAAAAGCAATCAATGGAAATGAGAAGTGCTTCAGTTGGAGATTTTTTAAAACAAGAAAAGAAAAAGGAGGGAAGAGTTTAGGGTATATACGAAAAAGTTGAGTGTAGAATATGCTTTTTCTGGTGTTGAGTTATCGTTACAAAATCGTCACTAAAATGATCAGTCCTTCACTTCTACAAAATATTATGTTTTTACCGGCGCCCTAGTCTAATACCTGACAAGATAGCAGTGTTTCGTTAATCTATATCCAACCATTTCGTAAATTAGTACTCCTCCCTATTCTTATTACTTTGTTCTATTTTTATTTTTTTTTGTCTCTATATTGGGTGTCGATTAAGGTGTCACCGCCGTATCAAATGGGAACAGTGCGTATTCCTAATCCTGACAAGTCTCGCTTGGCACCAAACTTGTGAAGTGGATGCGATCACGCAACTAACCTAAGGCGAGCCAATAACGAAACATAAATTACTCTATCTCTTCTGGCTTTTTCCCTTCCGCTCCATCGCTTATCTAAAGACAAGGTGCCTGAGACGGGGAAAGTTGAGTTCAGGGGAACTTAGTTACGGCGACGACAAAATGGGCCGTCAGTCGGTGACACATTTAATGGCCCCATTGGATCATGATGTTCTACGGCAAGATTCCAACTTCAAAAGAAAACATGATCTAGAATGCCTGAATTATTTCGTCCCAGAGCATTCTCATCGTAAAGCATGTGAGAAAAAATTTGATATCTATGTTAAAGTTCACGTGTACTGAAAAAAAATAGAGAAGTGAATATATGTCGTCGCTCATACTGCTTAGATATGTAAATGGGGACCAGTACTAGAGTTTTATTAAATCCTTAATTTGGTGATCCCTTGGGATCTAAGAGCATTCATAGATATGTTCAAATTTTATGGAAAGATCTGAGTTTGCTCGTGGCAGAAAGGTACATAAGGATTCTTAGTTAGTCCATATAGTAACTCCAAGCACACATAACAGCTGTGACATTTTGAAGTAAGTAGAAAACTCGTTAGATTAAACTCTTTAGATGAAACCTTTTATTTTACATAAAGATCAGCAAGTTGCCTGGTGAGGAGAATATGAAGCTCTTGCAAGTTCTTTGGATTGTTTACCACTTCATCTCTTTTTCTCCATCGAAAAAGACAGTTCATAAGGACAAATAGTTCCTCTGAATCGCTGAGTGGACAAACTGTAATCATTTCTTCCATTTTTTCTAGTAATGGAACCACATACTGACCAGGCAAATGGGGAAACTGAAGCAACGCCAACCCTAGCTTTTGTGCTTCAGGAAACTCTTTGGATTTCATTAGTCCCAGCATTCCCCTCACAATTGCTACAGGTGCCAAACATGCACGAATCTCAGGATCACAGTGGTCCGGAGCAATTAAAAAGTCTTGCAACGTCGCATCAACCTCAACCGGCTGTCGGGTCAAATAGCTCCCAAACAATCTCCAACAGAGCTCCCGAATTTGACAGACTTTACCATTAGCAGCAAGAAAAGCTAATGCACCTCCAGGACGTTTCTCATCTTCCAGCAGACGAGACCATGATAGCACGACGTTGTGCTTGACTGATTCAAATTGCAACTTCTCACATCGCCTTAATAAGTCCTTAACAAATTCTTCATCTACCAAAAAAGCATGATCTATGACGCATTCCAGCGTTCGAAGGGCTTGGTCAGTGCCTGAAGCTTCAAGATAATCTGCACCGTATGACCAAGTATAAGGATTTGAAAGCAAACGAATACTGTAGTCATACCATAGCCACTCGCGGATATCTTCGTTGACGGTTAATGTTGTCAAATCACCTAAATAAGTAGCTAGAACTCCCGCCTGATGACAAATTTCAGCAAGAAAGGTAGCTATACCCGTGTCAAGTCTTTCGCAAAGAGTAATAGACTTGATCATGTGACCTTCAACTACAGCTGAAAATGCAGCTTCGACATCACTTGTTTCATCGATAGGATGATTCTTCATCGCCACTTCATAATATTCCCCAAGCCTGCTGGGCTCATAGTCATGGAATGCCAACAAAGCCAAAGTGCATTCGAGCCAAGAATCTGAAGATTCGATAATTGCAGCAGAGTCACCCTTTAAGAGGTCAAAAATACTTTCAAACCGGCCAGCGACGAGTCTGTCGGTGATATCAACACACGTATTAGATGTTTCAATCAATCTAGCTCTCCATGATCGATATTCCGGAGACGATGACGTTTTGTCTTTTATTTGAGCATAGTTTAGTAACAATGTACATAGATTAGTCAAGATCGGAGACAAAGAGGGGTCCACATGGTCGAGCCCCGACGTTTCTAACGAGATTGAACAATCCTTGAACTTTCCTCGGAGTAGAAGCCTCTTAATATAGTCCCAAAAAAAGGGTTTGTTGCAAGGCACTCGCTCTCTGCTGAATACTTTGACTTCTTCCACTGTAGGCCGGGAATTTATAACATTTAGGTCACCCCAAAGTTCAGAACAAAGGTCTTGTGCTAGGTCAGGAAAATATAAACTAAGAAAAGCATGCCCAATGGCACATGCCTGTCGTAAAGGCAATGAAGCTGGCGATATGCTGACATCGTAAAATAATGTTTTTAACTTTTGTATGGCAACACCTATATCTGGAAATTTTTCTGCATCATTCTCATCGGCTTTCGAAAGGAAAAAAAAGATATCGTGAAGAGACCCTGAAAACTAGAAGGTCAGTCAGGCCTTTTCACAGAATTACCTGACAATATTCTTCATTCATCTCCAACTGCTTGATTGGCACTGAATAAACGATTTGATCACGAGGTTCCATCCTCGTTTGTCGCTTTTTACAAGGCTTAGCATCAGATATCCATGCATTTCCGAATGGCAGAGTAGGATGAAGTATAAACTTTAACGTGCGCCCTCCGTCATGCCATGGTTTGACATATCCATGATTTATTGGAGCATCTTCCAGATAATCAATCATTCGTTTCCTGATTTTGCAAGGTTCACGATATCAAGTGTCTGTAGCGGTACACATAAACCTGTTACGAATCCGTCGTAACGAATCCACCTCTCTTGCCAGCCTTCGTGAATGAGCACAACGATTGAGGACCAGACCATGAACCAGATCATTAGTCAGACCACCTTTATGATGACCTGATTCGTTATTGAAAATGTTTAACAAATACTTAGCACTAATACGAGGAGGCTTTTCTTGGGAATTACACTCATTGGTAGCAACCTTAGGCTAAATTGTTACAAAACCTGCTAAGGGGACGAAGGATATAACATTAACTATACAAAGGAACGCGTGCAAAAAGGTCGAAACGTGCACATTTACTGCTTATCCTACAGATTGCCCCATTATTACTGTTCGGAAAATTTAGTCATGTTGTAGCTCTAAGCGATTGTAGTTTTCGGTCCTCCCGCTTTGTGAGTTCCGTCTGTGAGCAGGTCATCCATCACCATTGGGAACTTAATGTATCCAAAAGGAAAACATTCGCGCCACACTCTTGATGAGATCTCTTCTGTCTCCTTGCAAGTTAATTTATATGAAGGGGCATAGCTGGACGTCTAAAAATGGATTTCCGTCCAGAGAAGCACTACAGCGATAAAGCCAATAGATAGACCTGAAACTTCCTCGGATAAATCAAGTTTCAGTTGAAGCACATAGACAAAGACAATAAAGAAAAATCAGTGGAGGCAATCAAACAGATTGTCGTTGACATTGTCTTTGTCTCATGCTCTACTGGGACATGAAGACATGTATCAGAAATATAAGTTTCGCGTAGCATCGTTACGAATGGAAATTTCCTCACTAACCACTTATGCGTCTATCTCGGCTGGTCGGAGGATATAAGAGGCAGATTTGCTTGAATTCACGAGTGAAGCTACAAGATGTTAAAACTTTAGTATGGAATCAGCAGAGGTACCATTATCAGACTCTTGTTCATTTTCAACGGGCCCTAGGAGCTTCGACGAAGACGACATCTCATGAATATGCCAACGTGGATTCCTTAGAAACTAAAGTATTTGGAAACAATACTCGTTTGGTCCGACAGACTTTAAGGGCCGAGATCGAACAATTTAAAGCTGATTGTGGAATATCCGACTTTTCATCAGCAGTGAACTTATATTACAAGTATTTCCATGGATTACAAGTCTTAGATGTATATGAGGCAGGGTCATTTCTGGAGTGCATTCAAAATTCAGAGCGGTTGACAGCACAGTATCTTCGTCAACAAAGTCGTGATAAAGATGTTTCGAAGACCCGGCATGAAGTGAACAAGAAATTATTTGAGTTACTAGAGGACGTATGTGACGATGTTGTCAAAGGAAATTTACTATTGAATACCTTTGGATTGGTGCGTTTACTCACTCTGTGTAAGACTATTGGTTCTCCTGCCCTTGCAGTTGAGTTGTGGCAAAACTTCAGAGATGCTGATAGTCCTATGGCCTACAATTCGAATATTATAGGATGTCTACTAGAATCCTTACATGATACAGGTACAAGTCTTGAAGATTGTCAACAAATTATTAAAGATACCCGCTATAATCCTAAAAGCCGGAAGTCTGCTCACTTCATCCAAGGTGTTGTTGATACTTATCTTGCATATAATCGCTGCGACCTTGCTCATGAAACTATCCAGCATCATCTTGAGAGGAAAGGACATTTACCTGTCTTTGCCAAAGCAAGGGTTTTTAATTCGATGCTGGGTTTGTCAAAAGATCCTGACATTGCTAGATATTATTTTCACTCAATCCTTGATCTCGGCGAAAGTGTTTCTCAGAAAGATTCTATTGCTGTTAATGGAGGAATGTTTACCTCTTACCTCGAAAATATGTTTGACGGCACCGAAGAAAGTTACGAGACTAATGTGAGGGACTTGAATAAGTTCTTCAAGTATATGTCTCCAGAAGATAGGCCTTTTGATTTGCCCTATGGCGTCATTGTTGGCCCTTTAAATAATATCATTCTCCAATTCTTCTCCGTCTATCCAGTTTCAACAGGGCTAACAATTCTTCAAGACTTTTTACGATATCTTTTGGGTTTCAAAGATCTCGGTATTGTACATTTCAATCTCCTTATCAAGTTCTCTTCTGAAAAATGGTGCCCTTCTGCTTCCGAACCTGAACTAAGTCGACTCTTGGCACATTGGAAAGACTTGAATACAATTGTCGAAAACACCTTTACGCAATCCAAAAAAGTTCACTATCGGCAACTTTTGAAAGCTTATTCTTATAATCCTCTAGTCCCTCTAGCTACAATAGCCTCTACTTGGTCCAAACTGATCGCTCAAGAAGAGACGTATCATGAGCCAAACTCTGCTTTGCTCAATATTAAAGATTGGCATCCTCTTACACTCATTTGTGGGCCTAGAATAACTGAACCTGGATTGTGGGACTTTTTCTCCGAGCAGGTGAACAACTTTATCGCCAAATCCGACTTAGAAGTCGAAAAATGTATCAAACCTGTCGTTGATACCTATGATGGTTGGTTGAAATCTCAAGCAGCTCATGATGGGTAGCCTCTTTATAATCCCTTACTATCGTCACAATTGCGCTCTAGTCACACTTGCCGTCATATAAATCGCTGACATCTCCTCTCTGTATAATATGATCTATAACTTCACATTGGCTTTGTTCTTCCATGTAGGCTGACTATTTAGCAAATATCTGCAATGATATAATAGCATTACATTTCTGTCTTAGGATTCGTGTGAAGACATAAAAACTTGGCAATGAGCCTATGCACTACATTTATACACCTTTTCTTTCCTCGTATTCACTGTTAACTTACAACCCTAAGTACCTAGGAGAGACAATATTTTGACACCCACCACTGCGATAAGTGCAAAGAGGCAATTTGGCGCCTTTAATCTTCACTTTTTCCTTTTTCCTTTCCTTTCTCTTTATCTCCTTCTCTTCGTTCCTTCTCCTTTCCTTTCCGTTTCTTAGCCTGAGCCTGTTCCTGTATCTGCTTTCGAGCCAGCTCCTCGTCCTGAATCTCTCTCGCTCTCTGTAGTGAGATTGTAGGCGTTGTACAAGTTGAAATCATAGGGACCGAATCATCCAGATCGATCGTGGCTTTCATTAAAGCTGCCATCCATTCTCTCATTTCTTTCTTGGTCTCCACAGCAAAGTAGTGAACCTTCGGAGCAGTGAAAGTCAATCCTTTTCTAAACCCAGGAGCAGGTGGGACGACCTTAAACACATATCGCCCGCTACCAGTGCCGGCCGCGTATAAAGCCACTAATCGCCCTTCGCTATCGTTTACAGGTAATACCCGATGTGAGTTTATATCTATCAGCCCCTTCTCACGGGTATCAGACATGGACAAAAAGTAGGATAACCTTGTCCCATGCAAAACAAAAAACCGACTCTTCCAGGAACCAACTCCGGATCCACCTCTTTTGGACATCCAACCCGAAAAATCTGCAGTCTTCTTCGCTTGTTCAGGAGTCACGCTTTGAATGCCTTCTAAGAACGCAGATGTCTTTGTTTTCTGCGGCTGAATTTTCTTCTTGAGATTATGGGCGGAAGCAGACCGCAATATCCGAGACCTCATTGGCAGGCTTGGAGATGTTACTGAGCGCTTAGACGACGCTATTGGAGTAGTAATTGTCACCTTTTTACTCGAAGTTGTCGTGACAGGAGTCAAGACTTCTCCGACTTTAGCTTTAGAGCCAGAATCGGTTTTTCGTACTTTTAGGTCTGTTGGGAAAGCTCCATTCTCAGAGAGATTAGGCGAGTCTGCCGCAGTACTAGAAGAGGTTGGGGTATCAATCGAAAGTTCACTCACTTCCTGGGTGACTGAGACCTCAGTATTTTTATTAGGGTAGGAGAATGAAGACATACTTGAATAGCGACGATGATTAAGGTCTTGAACTTCGCCCGCCGTTAAATCAGTTTTAGACCCATTAACGACAGATGACATTCTCCGGTGAGATCTGGCTGAGATTTCTGACGTATTTCGTCGATGACTGGGACTTGTATAAGAGAGCAATGTCTCAATACTTCCTTCGCGACTATGGGCCATTGTATAAGCCCTTGAGCCATCATGTCCATGAGAACGAGTAGTATCAGAGGAAGGTCGATGCGTATGACGAGCGGATGATAAATTTGAGGGAGGAAGCATCGAAGATTTTTGGTTGGTTGATAGAGATCCAGTCGATATGGGTTTGTTAATACTCATGTCTTCAAAATCGGGAAGAGTCCAAGATCTGTCGAAAGACTTGTTATGTTTATGACTTGATTTTGGCGTTTCATTTGCGAAAAGCATCGATTGAGGTCGAAAAGATGACTGAGGCGAGAGACCTTTACGACGGGGAGAATCGATAGATTTAAGAGGAGGAGCTGAATCATCAGAGGAAGGATGACGATCAGATTTATCAGATTGCTGTTTCAGACGTTCGATCTCCTTATTAACTTCGAAGCGAGTTCCGAAGGTAGTAATATCAATCTCCTTTAAATGACTGAGCTCCAATTCTAATAAAATCTTTCCCGAGATGTTGTGACGAAGGAAACATTGGCTGACATAGGAATCAAATCCTGCTGCCTGAAAATGTAAAGCCACATGATGAGGAGTCCACTTAGACACATTTATGGGGTCCATATCATAACTAATAGCAATATTAGATCGTGTATCATTCTTGACTGGAGATCCGAAATCAGATAGCGCCTCATCCATGTCATTTAGCACAGCAGAGACTAAATCCGTAGGGGTAGTGACGGCCGTAGATGATCCCAAGGACTCCTCTGGAGTTGTCTGTGGTATAAATGGTGATGATAGCGTCTTAGAAGGAGACGTATCGGTAAAAATAGGAGCAGATGATGGCAAGGTATCCGGTTTGACAGAATTAGATTCATGAACAAGAGAGGTCGTAAAGACAAGCGGAAAAAGGCCGCTCTCGTGGGTGTTTAAATTGTAACCCTGAGATGTTAGTCTAAATTATTCACGACTGTTCAGTCAAACTCACGGTGTACCATCCGTCGCCAAACCCGGCATCGGTATCCAAAATGTGGATATGATCGCCTCGTCGTAAAGTCAACTCGTCATCCACACGTTTATCAAAATCATGAACGACTATTAAAGTTGGCTGAAGGTTCCACGTGGATGAGTTGGAGTCAGACATTTTTCACCTATCCGACACAACAGGGTCAAGAGTGGAAACCACGAGGTTAAAAGTTGAGAGCCAGAGAAAAGCAGAAAACTCGTAACTAATTCAAAGCAATAATAGAAGCCTGTTAAGCCACCTTCCCTGTTCTTTTCTCCTTATAACCAATTTGGGGTTTTTCTGTCACAACGGGAACCGGTGGGGGTGATGATGGTTCAAGAAGTCGAGGCCGGGTAAAATAACTGACGAGGGCGGTTGCCAACGAACGAGGGACTAGACCTGTCGAACCGATATGATGACTTTTGGATCTTCGAGCGCGTCTGATGTTTTACAAGTAATAGAATATTTCACTGCCAAGTCGCATATATACTATATATACCACCGTGCAGTCTTCATTGAGTGTTTTTTCGGTTGATGTTTTTTTTATTTGGTTTCACCGGACGGATGACACCTCATCACGATGCCAACACATTTTTTTTTTTTTGCAACTTGAATAGGATTCCACAAGCAGCCTTTAAACTACGTTCTAAGTCAGAAATATAATCAATCATTATTAACTAGAAATTTTAATTTACTGTACATTCGCGTGTTAGGTCTCATTCTCTTTACCATGCCTAAGACATACATGACCCGCCATATCGCAACTTCTTATATGTCGCTCGCTACAAGAGGAGGGTTTTCCAACCTTGCAAAACAGGCGACAAACTTCTTTCCTCCATTTCTATCGACTTTGTTACCCTCTTCGGTAGACGTAGTCATCAATTTGACACATGGATCCTCATCCAACTCTTGCTTGGTAAGCTTTCTGAATAATGGATGACTTGATAAATGCTGGTCCATCCAATGATGAAGATCTTCCACATCGGTGATCGTATAGATAATCCCCCCAGGAACTAAGACAAAGGCGTACTCGGCTAGTAAAGTCGTTGTTACTATCCTTGCCTTGTGTTTCCGGACCTTAAAATGGGGATCAGGGAAGCAGAAAAATATCTTCTTTAATTGTCCAGTGTGAAAGAAATTGGGGAGAAATTTCATCGAATTGGCTCGTATCACCGCTATATTTCCATAGCTACCGCCTTGTCTGTGTTTCTGACGCAGAGCGAGAATGCGATCTTCAACATATTCCGTCACCTGTTGACGAATCTCCATTCCCAATGTCAGCGCGGATGGCATCAAAGTCGCTAGAGCTACAGTCAATCCGCCAAAACCGCAACCAATGTCGGCTATCTCCACTTTTGTACTTTCTTTATCATCTTTTGACTTCCCAGGTCCTTGAAAATAACTCGGATAAAGGCTGGACCAATCCATACCGTCAGGTCCTACAGGGTATTCTAGCTGATGATCTGAGAATGGGTTTGCATGAGCTCGTTGACGATAATATTTCTTCTTGGGTAGTTTGATCCCTTCTTTGTCCTCCTCTTGTCCATTTTCCTCCGTCTCTGTATGGCTTTTTTCACTGACATTCTCATGTTGCAATTGTAATCGTTTCACTCTTTGTTCCTCCCGATATTTTCGCCTTTTCCGAGCACTGTAATGAGGGTCAAATTCAGGATCATCTGGCGTAATTTTGCCCATTTCTAGATTTAAGCCAGCTTACCACGAGCAAAATATTCTGATGCTTTGGGACATCTGAATGTTGCGGTTAGCAACCGTCGTCAGGCAAATCCTGACGCCGCCTGTTCGCCGCTGGTTCCTTGGTCTGTTGAGTTTGCCTTTGTTATGAATGAGTAAAGGTTCTTTGTCTTCGTGCCGACTTATCCATCCTTGGATATCTTAAGGCACGTTATATGTATTTAGAAACAAGATTCAATTGAAGTTGTCGCCGATTTTTCCTCACCCCGTAACACTGAAGAGGTCGGTCGTCTTAGCAACGGACTCAGGTAGCGAGGTCGCTTCACTCCTTCGACGCAAATGACTGGGTACGATAATTAAGCTCGAAAGTGACTCACACATATCTAGTTGGACTGTTATTATCGTTTTAATAGTTGTGGTGGTGTTATCCGTTGGAGCATGGTTCGGTTCTCCCAAGCAGAACCAAACGTGAGACATTGTCTGGCCGATTGCTAACTTCAGCGTCTGGAGAAGTAGTCTTATTTTGGGAATGGCCATGTTTTATTTATTATGGGCGATCACATATTTAGGTAAGTAGTCCTGAACCAACTCGCAAAGTCTAAGACTTAGCTCAATTGCATCCTTTGGTAGCCCCCATTCGATCAGATCTGCGGCCAGAATTTGCGCCGGGAAATGAGTTACGCTGATCTCTTTTATGTTCACTTTTTGTCTGTTTCATGATCCCTGCCATCATAGAACATCTTTCTCCTCTATTTGTGACGATGATCATCCCTTATGTCTTAGCTTGTCAATGTCTCGTCTGGTGTAACCGATACCGTAAATTCAGTTTACATATTGCTCCATCCTTTACGATATGTTTCATAAATTACACGAACGCCGCGGCTGCTTAGCCTCTTGGGTGACCTTTGACACTTGCGCGAACGAATTCCTGATCAAACATGAATCCAATGGTTTTGTAAGAAACACAGGATCATAAGGTCTATCATGGGATATCATGGAGGACGAGGCTAGTCTTGTTGGACCTGTTTTCAACGGCAGTGCTTCACCAAACGTACACGGTCGTGCAGATCGCCTGATCATATGGTTCGGGTATTTCTCATCTCTTTGTTCAAGTAGACCCAGGGATGCTGATGCCTTCACTGAATCTTCCCATTGGCTTCCCGATTGCTTTTGATCTTGAAGTACAAAGGAAATCAAAAGTCTCTGACGTTTTATCTTCCACACCCAATTTACAACGACAAGAAGATAGGATTTCATTTGTGCAGAGTTTCTGGCTGGTATCATCTTCTTGAACGAATCTGTCATCCAAAATTGGTCGCCATAGCGTTGTTGAAGGCTTATAAGCTCATATCCTTTTTCATTCATCCATTCGAGGATCTCATTCAGTAAGATCTTGTCCACGCACCTATAAATAAGGGAATGATGATCAGGTATATAGAACATATAGCAAAAATTATAGGTGCTACAAATCAAAAGCGGGTATATGCCCAGAAAGATCTTTCTGTTGCAAAGAATCCAGAATGTGGGTATTCGTAGCTATGATTTGACAGAGCAACATAATCAGATCATCCTACTAGTATGAGCATTACCAAAGCATGGCCTCAGATTCAAAAAAAAAGATATCCTAACCATTATCCTAACCATAACTAATGATTTCGTAAACGGACGTTGATAGAAGCATGAGTAAATTAGGAATTTTGGATAGGAGCGAATTCCTCTACTCTCTAAACAAAATATGATTACACTCTAGTCATGAAAATACTTCCTCCGCAGGTCATTCAGTTTTCATGCCGAGACAGGAGAAGCATGACAGATAACAGTCATATTTCACTATTCTAATATCCATCTCGCATCACTCTGAAACGCTACCGAGACAAGTGGGACAGTGCGCTCGTGTTTGAACTTCCATTTGGCTCGTTAGACGAGTAGTTTTTCCATGAGCGTATTACTGGAGACAACAGATGGTAATTATCGAATGATCGTTTGCAATTAACGTGAAAAGGTGATCTAGTTATTGACTTATTCACTGAGCGAGTTCCAAAAACGTGCGAGAACTTCCTCAAGCTTTGCAAGATCAAATATTACAATTTCAATGCCTTTTATAATATCCAAAAGGATTTTTCTTGTCAGACAGGAGACCCATTGTACCCGAACGGAGATGGTGGGTCAAGTATTTGGGGAATTTTATCACAAGATCAGGAAAAGAGACTGTTTCAAGTTGATATTGACAGAAAGCTGAAACATTCTGAGCGAGGGATGGTCTCAATGGCTTTAATTACGCTGGAAGATGACGAAGAGGATCCAGACGTACCCAGGTACGCCGGATCTCAATTCATTATTTCTTTAGGGGAGAACTTGGAACATTTGGATAATAAAGTAGGTATTTTTGGCCAAGTTGTGGAAGGTTTCGATACGCTTGAGAAAATAAACAGTTCCTATTGTGATGAAAACCACAGACCATATAAAGATGTACGTATTAAGCATACTTATATACTGGAGGATCCATTTCCTGATCCATCTGGATTAATAGAACCAGCCGAAAGCCCTGAACCGAGCGCCGAACAGCTGGCCACCGTTCGTTTGGGAGATGAGGATTTTCAGAGTGCGGACAATAGTTCCTCTGATGATGAAGATAGAAAGAAGGAAGTCGAGGCAAGGGCTAATGCTTTGACGCTAGAAATGATTGGTGACCTTCCTTATGCGGAAGTTAGACCGCCTGAAAATGTCTTGTTTGTCTGCAAATTAAACCCAGTAACCGAAGATGATGATTTGGAATTGATATTTTCTAGATTTGGGAAGATTCTATCCTGTGAGATCGTTAAAGACAAGAAAACAGGCAAGTCTTTGCAGTATGCTTTCATCGAATATGAAGATAAGAAAGCATGTCAAGATGCTTATTTCAAGATGCAGGATGTCCTGATTGATGATTCAAGAATTCATGTCGATTTTAGCCAAAGTGTGGCCAAATTATCGCAGTCCTGGAGGCAGAAGGCTAATCAACACCGTGCAGACAACTATTTAAAGAAACATCCTGAAATGCTGGAAAAGATTGCAGAGCACAATGGATACGGTCGAGCAAGATCTCGTAGTCGATCGCCTAACTATGATCGGCAGTATTCAAGACTTTATCCGAAGACATCTAAGCGTCGAGATCGATCTCACGAGCGAACTTTCTCGCATAGAGAGCGCAATATGTCAGGCAATCGGCCAAGGGACGAATCCGACTATCGTCATTCGAGAGGCTATGGAAGGGATAGGGACTCGCGCGGTCCAAGAGAATATGATAGCGGAAGACGTCATCATAATGACGACCGAGAGCGAAGATATAGTAGTTGACTTACTTTCATTTACAACTGCGTTCATCTATATTTCTGGTCCTTTTACTGATATTTGGCCTTCGCCGAACTTTTCTTTTGACTGTGCTACAGCTTGGCTCAGGTGCCAGAGAGGCTCTAGCAAAGATCGGCTGCCGTTCTTACGCGTCTTTATCTATAAAGATAAGTTACCTTTTACGCAGGTCAGAATGTCAGAATGTTGACACTGTTATATAGAAGCATCTATTGTACAATCAGTAATAGCAACTAGACCAGCTATGTTGTCAAAAGTCTGTAACTGAACCGTTTAAAACACAAAATCCTCTCTAGGAGATATGATTGGATTTTTTGGAAGTAACCATCAGGTTACCTATATAACTTTGTAGCGTGTCATTTTCCTTCGAAAGGCGTTCAACATCCTTCTCCATTTGCTGCATTTGAACTAATATATCTAGAAGTGAGACACACTCAGTGGTAGACTTACCCGCTAGATGCCGTTGCATTTTCATAGCCTGCCTCTTGGCTTCTAAATGATCCATCGTTTTCCGATTTTCTTCGCTCTCCTCATAATTATAAATGGCCGATTTTTCCGACAGTGTTATAGGAAACTTTGTTCCTGAGCATTCTTCATTTTCTCCGTGAACGTCCTTCTCCGTCATAATCTCTGAATCGGGATGGACGACTGGGGAAATGGAGACTGGAGACTGGAGACTGGAGAGACTGAAGACTGGGACCGGTGTTGCGATGCTACAAGATAAGTCACTCAAAAAGTAACTCGGTGAATTCTCAAATGCATGATTTCATGCAGCAACTGCTGATTACCATACACTTCACGTGGAAATTATTCGCTTGTGAGTGTTGGTAAAATAAAGTTACATCAAGTTCCAGAGAGAAATAAAAGACAGTGCAAATGCTAATTTAAAGAAGTATTCGTGAAATTACGTCATAGTCCATTTCTAGCCAAAGCTCGCTCATATATTTTTGATTGGCAATTTCGGTCCATCGCATCAATATACGACGCGATCAACTGGCTCTTGGTGTCATGTCTTTCTATTAAGGTCGAAGCCGAATGTGAGTCGCATTCCCAAGCTGCGCTCGGTCTTTGAAGAAGTGGCTTTTAGGTCTGGAATGGCACTCGTCTTATTTTTAATAGACAACAGATCCAACCGTTACACTGTAAATTTGCAATTTTCCACAAGTTGCTTTACAAGCTCGAGAATTGTGCCCTCATGTGTAGAATGCCATCGAATATTAGCACATCACCAGACAAGTCCCACATTACACCCGCGCCACGGCTTTCATATCTTTTACTCTTCTGTGGAAGATAATATTACACTGGATAGCTATCCAGTCGGCGGCTCTCTGGTTTGAAAGGATATATCGTGAAGGATAAGCATGTAAGCTTAGTTACTTGAATACTGTTTAACGAAAGCTAGTCCGTCTGACAAGCCTCCTACTCAACGGTCCCAGTAGTTGACGGATGTTTTTTCATGCTTCAACGTCACTAAAATGGACATATTGTCTAGAAATTAGCTCTACGATTAGTCATCGCACTTTTTTGCGTCAACTGTCGACCAGGCCTCATCCAAATCTTCTCGACTTTTCAGAGATCAAGACCAACTATAGAGCTCCTCGATATGTAGGGAGTATGGTCATGGGATTAATTAACTTTTGAGCCCATTGTATTATGTCATGGCATCGCTGGATTTAAAGAGCTCGGTAAGTAGTGTTACACGGCTTACTGAGACCGAGATTTTGGTATAGCTCGGATTTCATATTGGAGAGGAATAGATAAGTGTTTAATTGGCCGTGGGATTCAAGTATTGGCTACTGCAGTTCCTCCTACCGGGTCGATTCGATCCAGAGCTCAAAGTCTTAGTAAATACCTGCATCAGCAATTTCCAAATGGGGGAAAAGTGAACTTGGTCTGTCATTCAATGGTATCTATATATGCTATGAACCAAGCTAACATTACAAAGGGGGGTTTAGATGCTCGGTATGCGAATGCTAAGTTGCTAAAACAAGACATCAAAGTAGCTAGCATCACAACGGTTGGTACACCTCATCGTGGATCACCTGTTGCGAGCTATGTATTGGAGAAGCTATCTATATCTGGATATTCTCGTCTCCAGAGACTGCTGAGTCCATTGGGTATTCGAGATATTCAGGGATTTACGCAATTGACCCCTGATTTCATGAATGAAGTGTTTAATAGACAAATTATAGATCCTCCGCATACCCAGATATTCAGCTATGGCGCCGAGTTCCACCCAGGCATCTTCAGCGTCCTGCGCTTTCCTTACAAGATAGTTAAGAGAGCAGAAGGTCCCAACGATGGTCTTGTGAGTGTCTCTAGTGCTGAATGGGGTGAATATCAAGGAACAGTTTGGGCGAATCATCTGGAATTGATCAACTGGATCAATCGACTGGAGCGTAAGCTCTTGACCCGAATAGGCACCAAACCAAAGTGTGTTCTTTCAGATGTTCATTTTAACATTTAGATTTAACGCGCTGGCACTCTATTTACATATAGCAGGTATGAGGAATAACGTTTTGTACTAACCTTCTGAGATATGCTCTACTATAAGGGTTTCTAAAAGCCTCCATAGCAAGTCATCTGGTTTCAACGGTAGCAATCATATTCACTGTATGAGTACCAATAAGAATAAGCGAAAGCTTCAGTGAACCCGAAATAGATTGTGCAAAGTATGGAAAAGAGAAGTAGCTTTTATAGAGTACTTAATATATCAATCATTAAGTTTTCCCTCGATTCCCTATTTAGAGGGCATCTCAAAAAGATAGACCCGAACCTTTTATTAGATTTGTTCTAGAAGATTAGGAACTTAATACCGTTTACGTCCGTTTGGGAAATTTTAGCTGATTATATAATCTTATCCATCGCTGACTCCCTGGCTCGGATACGTGATAAAAGCAAAGCGAAAAATAGACCAGACTTGATTGTGCCTGTTTGACATCTGATTTCTTGATTTATAGCGGCTTACTATACTTGATTGAGATTCTTGGTACTACCGCATGTACAGTCAAGCTCGGTCTGCCTCAGCAATATCAATGTAGCAGACACAAAAGAAGGCCAACGCCTCAGCAGAACGCGTCATCAAGGCTTTCTCTACCCAAACGACATCTGCTGATAGTAGGATCTTTAGTTGGAATGCCTGAGTTAACTATTACCCGTACGATAGAGCAACTGGCATCGTGCTGACAGATAGTAAAACAAAACCCACAGAGGATCTATACGGCATTCGATATAATTGAAGGACAAGTTGAAGTGAACCTTTCCAAGGATGAGACTATTGAGGGGATTACAGTGAAGCTAGAAGGTTAGTTGAGGAAATTGATTAATCTGCTAATGCAGAAGGAATGTCAGAAACTCAGATTCGAGTCCGGCGGCGAGAACGAGTTAGTCACCGAGCTCACGGTCATCGTCAAGATAAGGGCGAATCTTTATATGAGGCTCACAAATTCCTGTATATATCTCAGACACTGTTTCCGCCTAGAGATATTCGATCATTACAGCAATCTAGTAAGAAAGATGGGTTTACTTTATCGAAAGGATCATATAGTTATGAATTTTCGATGCAATTGCCTCTGTATACTGCATGTCTAGACAAGCCGTCAGCATTATTCCCCTTCTCTAGCTCCAAAGCTCAAATGACTCATCTAACGACGCCTTTACCTCCCACTCTTCGCGAAGGTATCGAAGCTAATGTTCGATATTTTGTCAAAGCGACCATAAAAAAATCAGCATTTTATAAGCTTAACGCTCGGGAGAAGGTGAACTTTGTCTTTCTTCCTCCTGACAATGTCTCCCCTTCTGCAGATGGCCGACAGGTTTATTCTTCAACTCGTGTGACATTTCAGAAGGAGCCTGGTTCCTCCAGGGGTCCATCGAGACTCTTTCGTGCACTTAAAGCTCCGAAGATTACTAATGTGGTCACTGTTGATACCACTCTTTCAAACTCCGGGATTGTTGTTCCTGCCAGACCACTTGATTTGCATATATTTATACATATACCTCCTTCTTTAAAAGGATCCGGTTTGACATTTAGAGGCATGATTATATATTTGGATTGTTTCTCTCGTCTTAGTGCTCAGGACGGATCAAAACAGATCCAAAAGGGACACGTTCTTGCTGATTATAACGGCTTGAATATTCCGGTTGCTAATGGAACCCTTCAATATCTGCCATCGTCTACTTCAAATGACTATATAGTAGAAATTCCATGGACAAATATGAAACCTGTGGAAGTTCCTGGGTTTATTACTCCTTCTTTTGTTTCTTGTAATATTCAACGGTACTACAGACTTGTCACCACGGTTAAACTATCGCAGCTTCCGGGCGATGGCTATATTGAATCCGCTAGTACATGCTCGGATGTTACAATCTCTTCTGGGATTAAATTATCCCCAGAAGTGCACATGTCTTCGAGCGAGATGAATACCTCTAATTTACAAGGGACTTTACAGCCATCGTCCTCTTATCACTCTCATAGTATAGAGCAGTTGAGTCAGACTGGGTGTCAAAGTTTTCAGGAAGAAAACCTTGACCATTTGCCATATGGCAGCGGGAGACCGGATGACGGCGCTCCTCCCCCTTCCTATCAGGAAGGTATCTCAACTGGAACTTCTCTTAAGGTGGGAGGGTCAAATGCAAAGAACGCATAACGCAGATGATCGATTTATTGTAAATTGAAGGCTAGGCGGTGGTTAATGTACTGGACTTTTCTTTATGATATGTTGGGATTAGAGAATGCATATAGTGTTTTTAATGTGAATAGATATACAATTTTTTTTTTGGATTGCCCATTTTATTCCATTTTAAAATTGTACAGTTTCTAGTTTTTCTGATTCTTTGTCAAAGAGCGAAGTCTCTCACGAATTTGGGGGGAGGGAGGTAACGGCCGAGAATAGTAGTAAGCATTGAGTCTATCGGTCTGATCTCGATGGAACAAGATTCTAGAAAGAAACGCAAATTAGATAAAGAAGTGATTGATTTAACCAGTGATGATGAAATAACTAATGATCCGTCTTCTGAACCAAAAAAGCTAAATTGCACGCCTCTGTATGACGATGGGCAATTGGATCATCCGAATGTCAAATTCCAAGGTGGAACTTTTAAATTTACAAAGATTAAAGGATTAGAAATATGTCAAAAGGCTCGGAAATTCGAGAACGATCAAGTTTCGTTAAAAGAAATCCTCGGTAGTGAAAAGATTCGAGAATGTTGGCAGTTTAATTTCATGATTGATGCCGAGTATGTGATGAGTCAATTTGATAAACGAGTCCCAGCCAAACCTGATTTTCGATTAGTCCTGATACAAGGCTCTAGAGCGAAAACTGTGGTTGAACAAGCCAGCGCGATTGGATTCTTCGACATTTGTGATAGATACCACGAGCCAGCTGATATATCATGTTCCAAAGGAAAGATTCATATGGTATCACCGATAGTACCTATGATTTGGGGTACTCACCATAGCAAAATGATGATATTAAGGTATGACCCGGATTACATAAGAGTTCTAGTCCATACTGCAAATATGATTGAGTTTGATTGGACGAACATGACGCAAGGAATTTGGATCTCCCCAAGGTTATATCCTTTAGATCCAGGCGCAGTAAAGAAGGAGAATGAGGGAGGAGGCTTCGGAATTGGGTACGAATTTAAAGCGGATCTAATCAGATATCTCGAGTCTTATAACCATGCACACAATAAGAAAGAACCCATTGAGGACTACCGACTTCGCAATCTTCATCTCGTCTACAAAGATCTAGTCTATTTGATACGGAACTATGACTTTTCTCCCGTAAAAGCTGTCTTTATCGCGTCGACTCCCATTAAGTCTACAGATACCACTAGATGGGGCCTGGAGAAGCTTGGTTTTAGTCTTGCTAAATATGGCTTGCATTCTAGACCAGAAAATGCCGAAACGATTATGGTCCAGTCTTCTTCTATTGGTACTTTGGGTAAAAACCCCGAGTGGCTTTTCGATGTGTTTAAACGTCAGTTATCGCGGCAGGGTCCCAGGTCTGACCTTCGGCCGACTTTAGCTCTTATCTGGCCAACCGTTAAAGAGGTTGCTTCTTCGTTCGACGGTTGGAATTCTGGGACCTCCATCCATCTCAAGATTGATGGATTTCCTAATAATGTGCAGCTCAGATACTTGAAACCTCTTCTTTGTCGTTGGGAGGCTTCCAAAACATTCCGCACACGAGCTGCACCGCATATAAAAACTTACTCGTGTACATTGTCACATCGGACAGGGATGATCTCGTTAGCTTGGTTTCTTTTAAGTTCTGCAAATCTTTCCAAGCCAGCATGGGGTTCAGGTGTCCAAGGTCTCTTCGATGGTGGCTTTCAAGGATTCTCTTTTGGGGATGTCAGATCTTTCAAGAATACAATAAGATCTTACGAGTGCGGAGTCCTTATTACTCCGAGACTATTTAGTACCGAGCAGTCTATGACTCCAGATCCAAACTTACTTCTCCTGCCTATTGGGCAGAAGCCGCTATCGGATAATCCATACATTCAAGTTTGTTTGCCTCAGGATATTCCTCTCACACACTACTCCTTATCAGATCAACCATGGACTCCGTGGGGACAATACGACGAGCTGGACTCACTAGGAAGGAGATACAACGTAGCATGAATATGCTTTGCATGATACATCGATATGCGCTGTTGAAGTTTAGATTTACATTGTTTTATCTTGTGGTTTATTCCTATGGTTGCATTGCTTCGCAATCCTTCGCAATCCTTCAAAGAATGTCATTGAGGGCATCCTCCAAAGCTTCTCGTTGAACTTTAGTGATGACTGGCTGCCCTGAAGGTCTCCGAGATACATTGGATGGCACTGAGAGTGCATGTTCAAATGCATTAGATTCTGAAGGCCTAGGTGTGACGATCCTGAAACGCGAAAGGAGTGAATTCTGCACTTTTTGAGATGGCTCAGTTGCTTTTTTCTTTTCTTGTTGATTTCGTGCTTCTGCATTGGAGGCATCACTCGGATCCTCTGCAGGGTTCAAAGAGAAATGGCGCTGATTTGATTTTGGGGTAGCTAATCGAGGGGTCGAGAAAGGAGAGTAATCCGTGATTGGACTATCGTACGTCGCCGTCGTTGAGGAAAAGGATGAAATTGAAGAGATGGAACGGCGGCTCGCAGACATAATATGCTGATGCCAGCTAGGTCTAGTTCTCTGAACGGGCGTCATAGGCTCTTGAGAAGGTAAAGCGTCTGGCTTTATAGGAATGTGAGCTCCTAAAAGAGACAGCTTCTTGGTGGCTGACAAAGCTCCAGGTATGGTGTCATCAGGCTTGTACTGAGATTGATGGTTCGCTGTAACAAAGGATATGCTGGTAGAGGCAAGGGGACTTATCTTTCCAGTTACCCTCAGAGCGGGAGTAGGCAATGCAAGAGAAAAGATACTTTCATGAGACTGAGCTCGCTTAAGCTTGAGTGGGCCTGAAGGGCAACCTAGAAACTCCTCATAGTCGAGATCGCCTGGATCCTCCAGAAGTGACTCAGGCACTCGCTGTAATTCAACACCCAAGCTGGGATTGAGACTTCGTTGGTTAAGGACGTCATGGGAAAAGCTGTGAAGAAGAGTTCTTGGGACAAAAGTGGAGTCTTCGTCGGATTCGTTTTCTTCTGCCGCCGAAGCCGAAGGCAATGAATGAGATCGAGAATGATGGCAATCGCGCGCTTCAGTATAACCATGTCCCGCACGCGTGAAAGGTATAACTAGCGACGGACGAGAGTTGGTCTGATTATTAAATGTTGAAGAGTCTCCAACGTGGAAATGCTGATGATAGTGAACGGAAGAGGCACTGCTTAAAGAAGAATGGCTCGTTTTCGGAGACAATTTTGATTCCGATAATTTTTTCTGTAGCTGAGATACCT
Organism: Trigonopsis variabilis; assembly: GCA_003707065.3. Taxonomy (NCBI): domain Eukaryota; kingdom Fungi; phylum Ascomycota; class Trigonopsidomycetes; order Trigonopsidales; family Trigonopsidaceae; genus Trigonopsis; species Trigonopsis variabilis. The sequence goes on along the minus strand of PPXM03000008.1, from coordinate 130,829 downwards.
GACGCCTTGACTGGTCCAATTGACGCCGTAACTGATGAGATGAACCTTCTAACTGGGATTTTTCAACCAAAATATCGGAAATTTTTCTTCGAAGTTGTTGGAATTCCGCAGGATTGACGTGACCAAGGATATTTCTAGGACGAGTTGGCGTATTAAACGAGTCATTTACTTCATTGGTGACATGCTCGAACTCATGGGATAGCGACTCGAGTAATCTTTGCGTATAGGTCCATCTTGAATATAAGGCTTCTTGGATACTTGACGATGAGTCCAACTGCTGTTTAAGCAATTCATTCTCGGCTAGCAAAGAGTCTAGCCGAGTCTCTAAGGACTCGATATCATTGGAGTAATGAGCCAACTGATGCAGGCGTGCATTACAAAGCTCCACATCTTTGGTCAATTGGCTCACTTGTTCATCAGCTTGGTCCAGTGCAAAATTTGAGGCATCCATCTGTGCTCTCAAGGTCTCGTTCTCATTCTGAAGCAACGAGTTGTCGTGGATTAGTTGATGGTTTCGAGTACCTAGATCCGTGATCTGACTAGTCATACTAAGAATAGAGGATTCGAGGGTCTCAACTTTCGAGATTAACTCTAGCCCGATATCGCAAGCGGCTTGTGTACAAGTTTGGAGTCGATTTATATCAGTCTTGACCACGTTACGATACTGGCAGATTGACTTTCCACAACAACAAATTAAGCTGTCACTTGATATCTTGGGAACTTGCGGTATCCTTATCTCGGCTTTCATCCATATACCACGAGTCCGCCCAATTAAGCGAGCGCGGTGAAAGGGTTGTTTACATAAAGTTGGCGCGCGTAGCTAGTGTCACTGAAAGCGCTACATATCGTTACAAAAGTCAAAACTTGGTTAGCCCTGCAATTGAATGTTGCAATTTGCGCCCGAGGCCCGACTCTTCATGATGGAAATGTAGGGGTCAGTTTTCGAGTGGTATGATACCGCATCTTGAGCCCTAGGCTAGATCAGGTGGGGGGACGTATCACGTACGCGATACATGGCGATCTTTTCATTTGGGGTATCTAGTTTAGAATTACATGTATTACACATGGAAAATCTTTTTAAGAACATAAATAGGAAACGTCACTAGCAGCATACGCCGACGTTTTTGCGATACGCGTCCTTTGGCCAAGACGATCTTTGACGCAGACTCGATCGTGCTATATGATGGATGATCTTTACTAGACTCTTGGAGATGGGAAAGTGATATCATTGCTAACTGGTCGTCAATGGCACGCAGTCACCGACTGCTGTTTCTGTACCCTGCTTCTCTGTCTTCAAGATCTTTGTCTTCTAGAATTGAAGAAAGAATAGTGGATTGAAGGACCCGATACTAGGAACAATGAACACTACTTAAGACCACTTGTCTTAACTGCCACCTACGATACGTGGTCGAAAGAACCGACAGTGCTTGCCCATATCAGGCCAGTGACGCCAGGGGTAGATGGCCTAGACCAATTTTGTCCACGAAAATATTCTGGGGTAGATATAGTCTACATCTTATTCTTCGGTCATAAGCCTTTGTTCCATCTTATCGCCGAGTCAAGAAGTGAATCGATTTCTCACAAGAGGATCGATTTGCGACTTAGAATATGAAGTCCCCCAAATAGCTACTCCCGTCGAAGGCCGTTCGCTGGGTTTGATGAGTATCTATGATTTAGCATCCCAAGTTCCATGTTGCACTTCCTGGCTCAGTGTATGATCGACTACCTTGTAAGATCACATGCATAGGATTTAAAGGGTATTCAGAATTGGTGCGAGTGATCGAAGAATTCATTGAGCGGGTTTAGTTTACTCACTCTCCAGGGATGATCAGCGGTTTTGTCAAAGCGCTCGTGACATATGACCCCAAATCGCATATGATAAACGGAATAGCGACAATCTGCCAATGCTTACACCATCTAAAAGGCATTACTAGTCGTAATGAGAGTAGCAACATGTCTTGGAGCCTGTAGCGCCGTTGCATTGTGTCTTTGCGACCAATTCTGCTTGACCCTTCGCTTGTTTGTGCACCGCCTCCTTGCTTCAATGACCTCTAAGGCAATCAACTACGCTCTTTATAAACGACCTTTCGCTTTGTAAATTCTGGATCTCCTATTCGCAGGCAGGCTTCTGACACCTTTCACAAGCGCGGAAACAATTAGCCTTCTAACGTCTCACGGCTTTTCTCAAAAGTCCCATGACCCTCTATTTTGGGAAGCACGCGCGGCGAGATGGGCTTCCTCTTTGGTCGTCATAGCGGTCAGAGTATACGGATGATAGTATTGACACTTCACTGCATCATCTACACTAGAATACGATAAGCTTTAATAATGTCTATACGTGTATATTTACTAATACCTTTTCACCGCCTTTATTACGGATATTAGCTTTCTCAATAATTACAAATTCCCCCGTAGTTGATGGTCATCATTGCCGCGCAGGCTGCGGCTTCATGGACCGAGGCGGAAAGTCTATATGGCTGTCAATCAGTCCGCGTAAGGCTGATTATAAATGATAGAAAATAAGTGTAGAATTTTCTTGTATAATATTTTTTGTTTCATTAAACTCTTCATATTTTTTGATCTTTTCGTCCTTTTGATCCTTTCATCTTTTGGTCGACTTTTGGCACATCCATCGTTGGAAGCCGCAGGATGCGTCTAGCCCCGCGATGCGATAAGCTAGAATATCCCCCTATATTTTAGCATCTCTCGGCCTTTTTTTCTTCTTTATTAGGTAGAAACAATATTCCTGTCTACCACTCGATTTTTCCTTTCATATTCTAGTCGAACTTTGGCTACTTTTCTCTTTGCCCTCTCCCAGGTGCATAAGACCAGCTTAGCCCACGCTACGCGATCTCGTGATTGCTCAATGAGCAACTCCCAGTCCTACTACCTTTTTATCTACACCTTTGCTAGTGCTTGATTATTCTTCTGCTCCTTTAAACATCAATTGCTGACAGCACATACTTGCACACTTCCTCTCTTGTTATCCTTTTCTTTATGTCGGGCTGGTGTCATTATTTTGATCGCCCAAAGCCTACTCCTGTTCCTCCAGCAAACAGAAACAAGGGAACCTTCTCCGAGATAAGCTCTTCTTCAACAGGAATTGATGATAAATCTACTTTCCACGCATGCTCATCTTATTCCGTTTCTGTATCGCAAATGTCATTTCTTAGTGTGGAGGACCAATCTCGCCCTCAGACCCCCCCAGGTGATTCAGGAACTCATTCCGACATTTCTCTTACGCCTTCGTCTCCAACTGAAGTTGCTTCGGTAGAAGGCTCGATGTCTTCTATCCTTTATCCTCCCGAAAAGTTCGCAGTGATTAATGCGGATCCCCCTGTCTATCAAATCAATGCATCTCTTCTTTGCACTGCTCTTATGCACCTCTCAAAGCAACCTTTACCTGATTCTCATTCGATGTTTCCTTGGCTCCACGGTATAGACATAGCCTTGGCTTATCAATGGTATGGTCACACCCGATATGGATCGAGTCATTCTTGTCCTACTTCATACCGAGGAATTCTTTTAGTCAAAGTTGGAAGTCAGCGATCATGTACTTTAGTAGGATCTATCCCAGCATCAGATATCCTTGATCGTTCAGCTTCTGGCCTTGAAGCAAGATTTGTCAGACCGAGCCTAGGAATGAATCTTCGGAATTTCAACTCTCAACTTGCCAAAATGTGTCTTGTCAGTGACATTATTCTTTATAATAAGGCGGGTATCTATAGTGATACAGTGAAGTCTTATGCGTGTGCTATCTCTCAAGCCCAAATGAATGCAAGGGAGCTTTATCCTGGTCTACCTCGTTATTCGACGTTTGTCGTTAATGATGCTTTCGGCGAATTTGAATCAAATTACCCTGAATTAGTTGCCAGAGATTCTAGTGGTCAATCCACTGTCAATGAGATTGATCTTCGACAAGCTGAAAATGACGAACTGATGAATATGACAACGGCCACAGAACTTTGCAACGGGTTGTGGGCGGGTAATATAGCTGATGTTGACTGGTCAAGACTTCCTCCGGTTGAAGTGTTATCGGGCTGTTCATCATCTTCGTCATCTTCTTCCAGTTTTAATACAGCACCTTCGTCAAACTCAGTGGAACAAGATGTTGGTTCACAAATACCTCCTCATAGAACTAAACCGCTTCCTCACTTCGACATTTGTATCCAATGCCTTGATCGGTGCACCTTACCAACCGCCAGCGATTTTGACATTCTGGACGAAGAATTAAGAAACTCTGATACCTCAGCGTATCCAATGAGACTGTTTTTCCCAGCTTCTGGTACAATTTCTCCTGATTGCCAGAGTATAGAGACCGCAGATGCCGTTGTCCGGACATGTCGATGGTTATATGAAAAGACCTCAGGTGCAAATCGTGAGAAGAGACAGAGCGTTTTAATCTTCTGTAAGGATGGCTACACGGAAACTAGTCTGCTACTTTTGAGTTTAGTCATCTATATTAGGGGAGTACCTGTCGAACAGGCTTATCTTGATCTTCATCAAATTTATAATCGACCTTTCTACAGTTTCGCTAGCGATGCTTCGTTATTAAGCGGATGGCAAAAGTATTTACTTGCCGCCTCTCCTAGCGGTTATGCTCGAATGATGCCTCTTCCTCCTATTATTCCCCACTGGTTCACTCAAATTAAAGGTAGTCTTCCCTGTAAGATTTTACCACACATGTACCTGGGCAATTATGAACATGCCAGTAATCTGACCATGCTACGAAAACTAGGAATCACTCGGGTACTATGTATCGGGACTTTGGTGCCGAACGACGTTCTGGGTTACTATTCACCAAATAGCATTATGGACACAGATGATTTGCGTTTGAGGCTAAGTAAAGGACAAAATCTGGCCAATTTATTTCACGTCAACATGGTAGATGATGGAATTGACAGCATAACCGATTTCTTTGGAGACTGTTTGGATTATCTTGCGGATGGGTATAACAAAGGTCAGGTAACGCTTGTCCATTGTCAAGCTGGAGTGTCACGATCGGCGACGATATGCATTGTAGAGACAATGCGTCGGCTGAACAAGACGTTGGAGGAAGCATACATCTATGTGCGGGTTCGACGACTAAATATCATTATTCAACCGAATTTGCGATTTATGTACGAACTGCTCAAGTGGACCGAATCTGGGCGGGGACGGACAATGGAATGGCATACGTTGTGTCGAGAAGTGACCAATTTAAATCGAGAGTTTGTGGATATTTAGAGACTGCCGTTTGGTGAGAGAGTGAATTCTATTTGGGTTTATTTGGAAGGCAGAAGAAATGTTGATCGGACGTGGATACGCTGGGTGACGTGAGGGAAACATGACATGGTGATGAATAGCCACATGGTGATGAATAGGTAATAAGGAATGTTATTTTAAGAGTTAGACAAACTACATTTGAGGAGGTTGAAACTGTTTATGTAGCAAAGGGGTGGGGCGATAGGTACTTAGGACACACAGAAACTCTACCGGGCACCGCATTTTTTGTACTATACACAATAACAAATCATAGACGACGACCACGGCGACCACCCTTTCGTCGAGTGGAATCGGAGGGAACAGGAGTCACATCCTCAATGCGGCCGATTCGCATTCCTGAACGAGCAAGAGCACGAAGAGCGGATTGAGCACCAGGACCAGGAGTCTTGGATCCAGTTCCACCAGTGGCACGGATCTTGATGTGAAGGGCGTTGATGCCAACCTCCTTGCATTTTTGAGCAACGTCTTGAGCAGCAAGCATGGCAGCATAGGGAGAAGACTCATCACGGTCAGCCTTCACCTTCATGCCACCAGTCACTCGGGCAATGGTTTCACGACCAGACAGATCAGTCACATGGACGAAAGTATCGTTGAAAGAGGCAACTGTCATTAGCATCCCGTCAGTTTTCCGAAACTTACAGATTCGAGCGACGCCGAAGACAAGCTCTCCATCACGAGCTTGAGGGCCGAGAGCGATATTATCTTGAAGTTAGCCAGGGCTCCACTTGCGACCGCAAATGCAGGCCAGCCACCACGATTTTACGCACCTGCCTTGGACATTGTCAATTTGGATGAGGAATGTCTACGTGCGTTGGTATTGACTGTTCTAAAACTGTCACGTTTTGGCAGTCACGAGTCAGCCCTGGCACGTGATAAACTGGACTGACAGCAACCGCTACGCTGTATCCTGGAGTATGTAGGTGGGACGAGAAGTGGCATATGGCAACTGTTCAGAATGCCTTGCCCTATATACAGGCTAAAGTATTTAGCCTTCCTATTATTTTCTTCAGGAAGTTAACAATCGAATCAATGTGAGAGCATGGCTCATGCAAGTCTCTTGTGATCACTACCGAGACAAAACTTTCTTAGAAATCGTGTGTGTAATCTGATGGGCTCAATATACATTCGATTAGCGCTCATGTTTCCGAGGTATAAGAGAAGGGCTACACTGAGAGAAACTAAATGTATGATTGACCAAATACTTTGCTTCCCACTGAATACATCTGGAGCCATGAGATCGCACAGACGCTGGAAACGCAAGCCCACGCAGATGACTTCCAGCCATTAAACAGCCCAGTCCAGCACTTTATGAATCATGAAAGCAACCCTATTTACAAGAAGTAATCCGGGGTCCGTCTCGACACTGACGGCTCTCCAGCCCGGGGACAAGGGTCGAATTGCAGAAAGTTGTAATTCAAACTTTCGTCAATTTCCATGATAGCAGCTTGGTTTCCACATCGATAGCAGTAGTTAGGAGCGGAGAAGATGGTGACGACCTGTTTATTATGGGACCAAGAGAATCCTTCCATAACAAGTTGATGAGCACGAGCGATTAAACTAAGACCATTTGTATGGTTAAATGTAGCCGAGATGTCGGAGCCAAAAGTGAAACCAGCGCCGCGAGGAGAAATACCCCAGCCTCGCTGGGATTCGTCCGAGTCGGGATCGGACCATAAAAGATCACACATAGCTCCTTCATGAGGTACTTCTTGAACACGATCCAGCGCGCGAATGTGATCCAGATTATCGATTGAGGGGCTAAGACCGCCATGGAGGCAAAACACTTGATTCTCGATCAACGCAGTCAAAGGAAGGTAATCAAAAAGATCGGTAAAGTACTTCCAGACATTGGCGTTACTATACTTACGAAGACATTCATCGTAAAATCCATATACTTGAGTGATTTGGCGAGATTCGTGGTTTCCTCGAAGGATGGTCAACCGATTAGGGTATCGAATTTTCATAGCAACTAAAAGAGTGACAGTTTCGACAGAATAATAGCCACGGTCGACATAATCGCCTGTTTAGTTTAGTCAGACTATGTCAAAAGTATCATAAACCTACCCATGAATAAGTAATTCGTATCAGGGTTAGGTCCACTAATTTTAAAAAGTTCCATCAAGTCATGAAACTGCCCATGAATATCACCACAAACGGTGACCGGACATTTCTGAAGTTAGTATTAAGCAAGAGAAAAGATAATGGTGCTATAGACACAGTAAAAAGGTGGCCCAGGAGACATGACCTTTAACTCGTCCAATTATGAAAACGTTCATAGAAATTATGCACATGCAAGAAGGGAAAAGTCTTTAAAATCTCCTCCAACAGAACATACCACAGGTTGGACATTAGATTCTTCTTGAAGGATTTCTCTAGCTTTGTTGCAAAGGCGTTGAACATCCACTTCGGACAGTGGTTTGCAATCCATTAATTGCTCTATCCAGCGCTCCAACTCATTCAAGCCTAATGGCTTTGCAGCAAATCGTTCAGAGTTTGCCTCGTGCGCAGGTCTCGGAGGAGACAGAGAAACATCATAAGCATCTTTAAGTTCAACGTCCTCGAGCGAAGAATCGCCTTCACTCAGAGAAGGTGTCAGTGGGCCAAATCCCGACATTGTCACGTCCTGGTCCATCCCGTCAATTCAACCTTGTCTTAGTAAAAATGCTGAGGATGATGAGCTTGCTGGTTGCCTCCAAGAATGTTTTCGTTGCACAGAATACCGGACACCGGGGGGCAATGGTTACCCGGCTGTCGCAGTCTACAGGCCAGGATCGAAGCGCTTATCGAGGACGATGGCGTCACATGACACAGAGAACTAGCCATGTGAAAAGGGTCATTTGTTTGAGAGTAAAAGCGTGAGAGCATAAAATGGTCGGTGTATAGTCATGTTAGAAATTCTAGGGCCAGTTGTGCAACTTATTTTTGTGAAGGAACGAACGCACCATATTTCTATACGTGGATACTATGAGAAAAGTCACAAGGAGCAGGACGTTCTAGAAAAAAAAAAGCTGGGACAAGTAAGTTCATTTATAAATAATATGCTGCGGGAATAATCTATCAAATTTAGTAAGCCAGATGAGTACAGGAGTTGTGTAACGACGCGATTGCGCGATTGCGTGTTTAATACAACTGTATTCATGAAGAGAACATCAAGATGAGCAAGATGATCTTAATTGCAGCAGCTTCTCTGCCTTCACTGGGGATAGGCCGAGCTAACGCTTTACCATGGAAACTCAAGACTGAGATGAAGTTTTTCCGGCAGGTGACTAGTGCTGCTGAAGAGGGCAAGGTTAATGCTCTTTTGATGGGTAGAAACACATGGGAATCAATTCCTCAAAAATGTCGACCACTGCCAGGTCGAGTTAATGTTATAGTTAGTCGGACCATGAGCAAACCCGATGGCACGGATGTCCTAGTGTCGCCGTCTATAGACGATGCCCTTGGTCAACTGTCTGCCCGAACTGATATAGATAAAATCTTTGTCATTGGTGGAGCTCAACTCTATAATCAAGCAATTGATCACGATCAGACAGGTGCGGTTCTATTGACTCAGATCCATAAAGATTTCGACGACTGTGATGTTTTCTTCATTGACGCTCAGCATCCTCATAGGAATGCGTTTTCAGGACAGCAAGAACCGCAAACTTTAGACCAGAATCCTATATGGCATCGCGTAAGCTTTGATGAATTGAAAGCATTCGTGGGCGGCGACGCTGCCGTTCCCTTGCTTAGAACACTAGACCAGCCTGTCATAAAGGAAGATGGTCTGAACTACGAGTTTGGCCTGTGGTTGAAGCGATGACATGTCTTTGTGTATCTTTATCTTATACAAATTATTTTGACGAATGCCTGATGTGCAGTCGTCTACACCACTTCACAACGACCCATTATCGAAACGTTTTTCAAGAAACTCATAGACCTTCAGCAATTAATACTGATTCCATAACAAACACAAATATTAATGTAACTCTAGACTAACTTTTTCAGGTGAAACTTCACCTGGTTCCTCACGAGATCTTTGCACCTCTAGATCCTCCTTCCCTTCAGCAGTACCGAACTTTCGAATAACAAACCACGCAGGAATCACTCCTACTGCCCAGAGACCGAAGTTGATGTAAATATTACCGGTTTTGCCCATAACGCTTATACTGCCAACTCCATAAGACACGGCCTGGGAAGCCGATTCAGTGCCACGAAGTAAACCGGCATATCTGACAACGTCTTGCTCATTTGAAGCTAGATTGCCAATGATAAAATACCTAGTATGTCAGCAGTTTTGTAGGGAGAAACTTACAAAAACATGTACTGGAGCTGGAAACTCCCAACTTGAAGTAAGAATAGAGTGAAACCGTTACCGAATTCTGGGTCAGTCCAGTCATAAGTTGGCTTAGTCTTGTAATATCTCGTGACAATAACAGTCATCCATATCCACCATGCTCCTTGTGCAGTAACGATAAACAGATAGGCACTGCGACTTCGTATCTTAAGAGATACCCGTGACAAATCAAGATAGCGACCCAAGACATTACCTGCGGCAACAGCTATAACTGCAGAAACAAATGATCCGAGTGCGCGAACACGGACAGAATACCATTCAGACTGGAAGGTGAAGAAAACGCTCTCAGCATAAACAGCTTGAGCAATATAAGGTACAATCAATAAAAATTCTCGGGTGCAGAAAGTCTTGACCGTTTCTTTGATTTCATGTAAATAAGTATCCCGAATATATAGATCCACCTTCTTTCCATCTGTTCGCTCGACTTTTCGAGGAGGAGTCAAGAATAAACCAACCACGGGAGCAACACATTGTAAAGCAATAAAGACTTGATAGACATGATATGATACCGACCCAGCAGTTGACCGCCCGGCGTTTATACCCAAATTGATTGCTCCACCAATCAACTGACCCAAGACGCGGAAACTCAACCAAAGACCATAGAACTTCCCCTTTCTAGAAGGTTCAGGATAGGCAATGGCAATGGCAGCTTCTGACATCCAGAACAATCCGGCTGACAGACCACAGAGAGCTGCGCCCAGGTAAACGAACCATTCGACGCCAAAACGATTATTGGTATACAGACCTGCAGCATAGGGAGCGTATCCGAGAGTTCCAATGATCAGGGTAAACTTGATTCCAATTAGTCGAACAACCACGGAAGAGAAAAAACAAGACAGCACCATCAAACAAAAAGTAAGAGCATTTGCTGCATTAACTAACTGAGGTGATTGTTGGCCTCCAGCTCCAAGAGAATTCATTGCTCCCCAGATTCCTGGGGCCAAAAAGTTACACAACCCCAAAACGATAGCATTGAAATAAGTTGATCTGTACCATCTGACTTTCAAATGTTAGCCAACATGGTTGTCCTGAACTCACCATGGATCGGTTGCTGTTCCACCACCTGCTCATGGCTTTCCTTTTCTCCCTCACTTGGGAAGTCCGCGAATTCGTTCTCTGTGCTCATGTTCTTCCAATATTGATTCCTAATAGAAGTTTCCTCTTGTTTGACATTTTGTCGGGGATTCGCTTCATCTTTTTATTCAGTCAACAGTTCGTCTGTGAAAAATCCCGACTCATTACGTGACCAAGACCAGCTCTCCGAATGATGATTCTCTCGGATGACTTGACGCTATATCTCGGCTCGCGAACATTAATCTGCATCACTTCGGCGTAGTGACGTAAATGTCCATCAGACTCTGCTGCCCCGCCCTGGAGCCTCTAGCTTAGTGGCACGCTCTTTGAGGCTGATATCTAAACTTGGTCATTCTGATGCGCATGTTCAGTCCAACCATATTCCCTGAGATTCATATTAATTCTCTGCTTTCATAGTAATGTATTTCGAAAATAATACGCTATCGAGAAGTCAGGTAGTATCGCGTTACGAACATTGGAGTTAGAAACGCGAGCGTACCGTTGGAATCATAACCACAGCAGATGATCTTCAGTTATTAGGACGTTTATCTCAAAGAATAAAGTAATAGTGCAGACTTCTATTGGTTCCAAACTTTTAATAACCGATCGGGAATAAGTAGTTTGAATTGGCTTCTTCGATCTGCGATACCATTGCCGCACAGATCCACAAAAGAAATGCCATAATTGTTGCACTTCAAAAGACCTAATTGGCATTTTTTCCACCAACAATATCCCAGCTTCCAAGCCTTGAGTTGGCGCCTACACCGCTCGAATGGAGTGTGGCCATTACTATCACACAATCCAATTCCGAGAACAACATACGTTCGAGACTGGTCGATTGCAGTTAGTGGTAGGGAACTGCCATGAGACCTTCTTTGACGAACATATCACAGCTAAATCAAAGAAATGAAGGTACAAATTGAAGTGCCAAAGAAAAATAAGTCCTCGATCTATTCATGAGACTTGGATAAGAAGGTATCATTATGCTGCAAAAATGCGACATGATACCACATGATCTAATCAGAAAGTGTGCCAATTCTAAGGAATGACAGAATTTCGGCCGGCCTTAGCCGCAGTAGGATGAATTCCTATCGAAGATAATTTCGGTAAAAAGAAAACGAGACACATCCCTATGTGATGACGGAGAGAGCACGGATCCATAGGTCTTGAAATTCGTGAAGATTCTCTGAGCCCCAGTCATCTATCTGCCAGTAAACTATCAACACGATCCAACTTCAGGTTTATAATTTGAAGTGCGTTGGCTGCATTGAACTCTCGAGGGCGAGCGATTTGGAGTAGGTTATCAAGCTCTTGGGAAAAGATCGGTTGACATTTCTCGGGGAAAAGCAGATACGGAATAACCGCATCCGGACAAACACAAGAATAGTCGGATAAGGCTCTGAGGAGATTTATGCACTCACTATAAGTCGTCTCGTACAAACTCCTATGCATGACAATAGCCTCCCACTCAGACTCTGAGGTCAAGTTCCAGCATAACTCAGAAATCGAAATGGGCATCCAAAGACAACCAATATGGTGAATTGGTTCTTGCTTAAGATGTAAAAAAAGTGAGGCTGAATACCAACCAACAAAGACCACTCTAGCTATAGATTGGTAGAATACCCACTCTTTGAAATCTGTAATGGTAGTTTTGGCAACTTTGTGCGCTAAGATAGACAATTGATCTAATAGTTCAAAAACCTTAGGAATTTTCTGCTCTGCCAAAGCCGCTTGGCGGACATCTCCACTGTATAACCTAAGACATTGGATCATAACAGTAGCTTGAGCTGCCGATAGTATGTCATAAGGTTGATTAGTTACAGGGTCGTAACTTAAGGACTGGACCAATCTTTCACAAGTTTCAAACACTTGGGCTTCGGTACTGGGAGTCCGACTTTCATACAGGCAACATACACTTAAAGCTATCGATAAATTCTCCGGTAGACCACTAGAGAACGATGTCGGGTGTATGAAAGGACAAGAATGATACTTCACAAAAAGTCGCGGAATCTGTTTGATTCTTCTTATCACAGTTTGAGCTTCAGGCCCGTAAAAGGAGCACGATATAAAGTTCTCTTCAGTAGATCGCACCTTCGAAAAATACTGATACGTATAATCACTCTCACTGCCAGATTCTGGAGGACTCCATATTAGGCTAGGTAAAAGACTAAGATTTACCGAATCAAGATCTGGCTCCAGAGTCGTTCTACTCTGGGACACGATTAAAGGATTGCTACTCTGAGCAGTATATTCGCAGTTGATATTTCTCGACAGGCATCTGGAACAAGTAGGATAGAGCATATCGCACCTCCTCTTGGCAGCAGCACATGCACGACAAGCTTTAGACCTGGAATACTTCATGCTTCGTAACTGAGACGTTCAAATGAACTTAAAGGGCATAACTGACTCACTAGTGGTAGAAGCGAAGAAGGGTAATAGTCGCTCTTTGCGCGCATCCCTATGTGAACTGGATGTTACACAGTATTTGACGTAACCAGCTCGCGGAGTTCCGCACCAGTGCATTGTTTTGAAAGCGCGTCGCTACATCAACTTCTGAAAGATCGAGCACCTACTTCTACATAAAAGCAAATGGAAAAGAGTAATCTACCTTATCGTATGCTTAACTTCCATACTACCTTTGTCTACTATTCCTGCACCTGTACCAAGAGCTGAAAGTGTTGGGACGTTATGAACGTTACATTACTTCTCCGCACCATACTTCTCTTCCTGAGCGGAAGGCCATAGCATGTTGATTACGCACGCAAGGTGACAAGGAGACAGCTAACGACGAAACTCTTTACGCATATCCAATCGCGTTGTAATTTTTTAGCTAAGGCGGTAAAGAGCTTCGTATTGTGAGAGAGAAATCACGAACATCAGTCCGATTGAAGACCTCCCGATATTTTTTAATTCTCCTTGTCAAATGCTATTAGTCAAGTTCTAGTGCTTTAGACATGTATCGACTTTGAGATGAGAAGGTTGTCTCGATGGACGGCAAATGGGGATGGGAGTGGAACTCCGTCTATATCAACGTGCTTACGCACTTCAGCTTACGCACTTCAGCAGCAAGCAGCGATATATATATAAACATTTGTCAGTAATACCATGAGTTTCTATCATTCTACAAATCTATATATTATTATACAGTTCATCAATGATTCATGCGAAGTTAATGGATGACTCCAAGCTTGCTAGCCTAAGGATGCGGCTGCGCCCGTTAGCTCTGGCAGTCTTCTCAGGAGCTCAAATTCTGGATGTGATGAATGTCACTGGACTGATGTTTTCCACATCCAACATTGCCTTGAAGTATGATCAAGATCTTTCGACTACTTCATGGGTCATTTCTGCTTATGTCTTGACCTTTGGTTCATTCATTCTTCTTGGAGGTCGTCTGGCTGACTACTTTGGTGCTCGGCTTATCTTTGGGGTTGGAATGGGTATTGTTGCGATTTCTTGTCTAGTGAACGCACTGGCCCAAAACATTTATGCTTTGTTTGTCTTTAGAGCTTTGCAAGGTTTGGGAGCTGCCTGCAGCATACCGACGGCCTTCTCGTTGGTCGCTCACAGTTTCCAAGGTCAGGCCAAAGCTATCGCTTTTGCGATAGTAGGATCTGCGGCAGCAATGGGCGGTATTGTCGGTGTCCTTGTCGGTGGAGCGTTTGACGAAAGTTCGATTGAATATCGTGGATTAATGTATTTGTCTTTTGCCTTGGCGGTTGTTTTTGGATCTCTTATTTTTTTGGTAACGAAGGAGACTCCAAGAATGACCCGTAAACATAGGATTGACTTACCTGGCTCCTTCCTCATTGTTGCAGGGGTCATCTTGATTGTTTTCGGATTCACAAGTGGTCCGGGTAGATGGAGAACTGCCCGAGTTATCGCTCCAATCATAATAGGATTCTTTTTATTAGTGTTTTTCATTATTTTTGAAGGGTTATTAGCTACAAAGCTGGGAATAGACTCGCTTGTCCCTCTCCGTGCTTTTAAATATCACAATATTGCTCCTCTTCTTTTCATCTCTCCGCTGAATTTTGGTAATCTCTATTCTGGCCTGTATGGGGTTGCTGAGTTCTTAATTGTTATTCGACAGAAATCTCCTATGGCAGCTGCCGTTCAAACTATTCCTCTGGGAGTAGGAATTATTATAGGGTGCCTCATTGGTGGTGGGCTTTTCGGCAAATTTTCTCCTAAGTGGTTCTTGACTCTTACTCCAATTCTTGATATTATTGCGGCTGCGTTGTTTGCTCAAATGGAACATGAATCTTATTGGCGATACTGCTTCCCTGGATGCTGTCTATTGTCTCTTGGGGTAGGACTCTATCTTCCTACGGCAGTTAATACAGTGAGTAATGCAGCTCCATTACATGAACAAGGTCTCGTCAGCGGAATGCTTCAAACTTGCGGACAGATCGGGACTGCTGTCACATTAGCCATCTCCTCCAGTGAGATCGGCAACTCTCCGAATGCTACTGATTTTCATAACTCTTTCTATACATTGATGGCCTACTCAGGGGTTGCTTTGATCATCACGGTCATTTTCATAAAGCCTCATCCATCGTCTCTTCCACATGAACAGGGTCTCAGCGACGAGGCAGTAAAACAGATTGACGGTGACAAAAATGATGAAATCTTCGAGGACAATCACTCAGACGAGAACGTTTAATAAAGTATAATGATTATGATGATGATGATGATGATGATGCACTTGTTCTATTGATAATATCCGCTCCTCGTAAGCTTCACAGTTTATGTCAGATTATCTTGAAAGTGTGTGATCGAGTGATCATGGATCACACAGAGGCTTTAATCTTAATGCGTGTCCTTAGGACTTAATCTTTCCATTTGCCGCGCTCCACATAACCATTTGTATCGTTCAAGGTACGTTAACTTCTGTCAGTAGACCAGTTGAGCCTTTTCTGCGCTCTGAAAATATTTCAACTTGACAGTCGCTAAAAAGTCGTTGAGAGTTAATGCTCAAGGTACGTACGATCTCGAGGGAAATTTTGATGATGAAGCAAAGCATGGGGTGGAGACCTTAAGAAAGTCATTGAAAGATTCCCAAATCCTCTAAGAAGCCCTGAAAAATTTTCCCTTGCTTAATATCGAATAAGCTAACTTTTAGCAATGTAAGTCAGAGAGACGTGAAAGACACCAGATTTAGTCATATGATTATATACTCAAATACAATCTGTCAATCCCCTGACTAGAGAATGAAGAGATTATTTGTTTTTTTCAAAAAATGATGACTATTGCTTCCTTTTATTTTTACTTCTCCTGCAGAATCATTTACTAACCTGTAGGTGATGGGGAGTCTGAATGTAATCTCTTCACCCATCCAGGTCCATCTAGTCCATGATAACTTTTTCATTTATGATATCTCGGTGATAAAATATTTGAGAGAATCTTATCGTGTTTGCGGAACTTTGGTCGGCACGCTACCTCAAATCCCACAGCAGAATGTGTTTCTGGGTGTACCTCTTCAATTGTCACCTGAAGAGGTTTATTTCTGTGTTGTTGTTCTTAAGATCGCTGTCATAACCGATGATTTAGCAAGTTATCAGGAAAAAATCTCTTTCATTACTCATCTTGACATTCAAAGATATCTTGAAAATCGACAGAAACTTAGGTTTGAAAGAGCCAAACAGCAGATCTTATATTCGAAGCTCAAAACGTTGCAGCACCAAGCTAAAGAATTATCGGCAATTTCTGTCAATGATTCAGAGGTTGATGCTGATATCGCTTGGTTCGACATCCCGACACAGTCAGTCGAAGGCTTTGACATCGATTATGCCGAGAGCAAGTCAAGTCAACGAACCTCAGTAATCGCTGATTTCGTGAGAGAAGCTCAGGGGAACACTTCTAGCTACGATTATGGCATATCTAGCCTTTTTAGCTGGCTGTCCTCCAATATTTCTAGATGCTACGTTTACGAATTCCTAAACAAGCGAGGCTACTTCCTTTCTCCAGGTCTTCGATTTGGTGCTCATTTTCTTGCCTATCCCGGAGATCCTCTGCGCTATCATTCTCATTTATCCGTGGTGGCAGTCGAATATGACGAGCCTTTCCGAGTTCTGGATGTGGTGGAAGGAGGCAGGCTGGGAACTGGGGTCAAGAAAGCCTGGTCTATAAGTGGGAGAGGACCAAATGGAATGTCTGTATTTTCAGTTGAATGGGCAAGTTTTGGTTGAAGTCAATAAGATACGTACAAGATGAAACATCAATGTGTATGACCAATGTCTAAGCCTTTGCTCCGGTGACCTTTGGATTAAGCTGGGGAGGGAATGGCTTGCGATAGCCATCAGGGTTGTTAGAGACCCAACGCCAGAAATCCTTGCAAGCATCTTCTAAAGTCAATTCTGCCTTCCAGTGAAGTTCCTTGTTGGCTTTAGAAGGATCGGCAGTGAGATTCAGAACGTCACCTTCACGTCGAGGCTCGACCTTGTACGGGATTTCCTTACCAACAACCTTGTCGAGTGTATGGATGATGTCGAAGACAGTAGATCCCTTTCCAGTGCCTAAGTTCCAAGCATGAGTCCCGGTGTAGCGACTCTTGGGTGTGCCATCACCATCTAGTTTGGCCAAGGCTGCAAGGTGACCTTTAGCTAGATCAACCACATGGATATAATCGCGAATGGGAGTACCATCTTTTGAATCATAATCATTACCAAACACACTCAGATAAGGTCGTTTACCTGTAGCAACTTGGCCAGCAAGGGGCAAGAGATTGAATGGGATTCCTTGTGGATCTTCACCCATAATGCCTGAGGGATGTGCACCGACGGGGTTAAAGTAACGCAGTATGGCAGCGCTCCATTCAGGATTTGCATGAACATGATCCTGGATGATTTGCTCAATAAAATATTTAGTCCGACCATAAGGATTAGTAGGGCCTAGAGGGCAGTTTTCCGGGATAGGGATCATGTTGGGGAATCGCGTCGCATCACCGTAAACAGTCGCACTAGACGAGAAAATAATAGACCTGGCCTTATATGCCTGCATGGCACGGATCAAATTGATTGTAGATTCGAGATTGACACGATAATACTCGGTAGGTATCTTTCCCGATTCGCCAACCGCTTTCAATCCCGCGAAATGAATAGCTCCAGAAATATCAGGATGACTTTTGAAGACAGCTAAGAGCGCGTCATAATCGGTAAGGTCGACGTTAAAGAAATAAGGTCGAACTCCTGTAAGGAGCTCGATACGATCGAGAACTCGCTCATCAGAATTGTAGAGATTATCGACAATAACAACTTCATACTTTGCTTTAATTAATTCAAGGGCAGTGAATGATCCAATATATCCGGTCCCACCGGTAACAAGAATCTTGGGCATGTTGATGAAGAATAAGGATTACTTTGAGTCGGACGTGACTATGAACGCGCGTTGGTTGCTAAGCAACCTACGTTAGTATAGCCCTGAGTAGTAAGCAATGCCAGCATAACGCGACACAAGTTGCCTAGCAACGACGCGCGCGCTTGAGGCATAATTGACCAAGATTATTTGTATAAGTTGGTCTAGGATTGCTGATTCCCGCTTTTTCTTGGTCTCTACCGAATGTTTTCAGTTACTCCAGCTCTTGGATATCGCAAGACGAGAACTAAGAGCGCCCAAAACCCGGTGGATCTAGGATCAGTATCTACCGGTCCAAACTATTCTTATGGATCCCCAGGAGTAACTAGATCACCCCTATTCGAGAGAACAAAGACCCCTACGAGACAAAATACCATCCACGCTGGTATGATCAAAGCTTAACATTATAACTAATTATGACAGGTGTCGATGTCAAAGAACAACGGGACGCAAATCCTACAGATGATAGTGATTCGCAATCCGAATATTCTTCAGGAGAACTGAACCCTCAGCAGCATGGCTGGGATAGTCTAGATGAAGAAATTCATTACAGCTCTAGCAATCCAACCCGTAAGACTTCAACGAAGAACCAAAGCCCGAATCGAATCGTGACTAGGTCGGTTTCGCGGAGACTAAAAAAGGATGGGCTTAATGTCAACCATGTGTCTGAACCAATATCTTTGGCTAACAGTCCGCCTTTCAATCACGCTAAGCGAAGTAAGTCTTTAAATCCAATCGAAGTTACGGGCTTTAAAGGACAGAAGCCTTCATCAAAAGGGTCCAGGATAATATCCAAAGGTATATTCTTTCTTCTTGTCATTGCCTTCTTTTTGACTCGATTTCTTGCCTTGTTCTGGATAGGTATGAACTCAATTTCGAGTTTTATATATAAAAGACGCTGGTTTGCTGCAATTGTCGCATTTGGCTATATTATCAACTTGAATAGCCATTTCGTTGATTTGAACGGTCCAGTATGGTTTAGATCCAAATACACGGCTCCTCCACTGCGACCGGAGAACTGGGATGGGTTGGTCTCGAGATTGGTGGATGTAGAAAAACAAGTGGAGAGCCTGAGTGAATCATCACTTGACATCGCAGGCCGTGTGCATGTCCTAACTGACGCCGATATATATACCAAAAGCCGACTAACTTCATTGGACCGAAGAGTTGAAGCCTTAACCTCTGATCAGGGAGAGACTCGTAAAGATCTTGATTTGTTGAAGTTCGACTTTTCAGTTTGG
The DNA here is from genome assembly GCA_003707065.3 of Trigonopsis variabilis. Classification (NCBI taxonomy): domain Eukaryota; kingdom Fungi; phylum Ascomycota; class Trigonopsidomycetes; order Trigonopsidales; family Trigonopsidaceae; genus Trigonopsis; species Trigonopsis variabilis. The sequence continues at coordinate 111,560 of PPXM03000008.1, read as the reverse complement.
TCGCATGATCAAGTGATCCAATCATTGAAGGAAAGTATAGACAACCTATACGAAGAAGAAAGGCAGTTCATTCGAGCTCAACATGTCTTGACAAATGGTCCTGATAGTCTATCGAAAGAGTATATTACTGGTATTCACACAAAAATGGCCTCATTACAGTCTCAACTAGACAGCGTCAAGGCAGCAGCCTCGGCTACAGATGAAGCTCTTGAACTGATTCATCATCGTCTACCCGACCGCTTAGCCGTATATATTGATCCAGAGAGCCACAAAATTTCTATTGCTCCCGAGTTTTGGCAATACCTTGCAACTGCCTTTGTCACCAGGGATCACGGCAACCTCGACAATGATCAACATGGTTCATTGAGCTATGACGGGTGGGAGGATTTCTTGGCTTCAAATGGTGCAGCATTACGAACATATATTAAGCAGCAAGGAAGAGAAGAAATCCAAGAATTAGTTGGTCAAGGGATCATACTTTCCCGCACTGATTTCATGAGCCTTCTTCGTCGTGAAATCGAACCTGTGCAGAAAGATATTCGAGAGACTGTTGCAAAGCTAAAAGCTTCCGAACTGGCGCAATCGAAATCAAGCTGGTCTTTATGGGGAAGGCGCAGTGATGACAATGAAGGCAACGTTACTCAAAAAGCCATAGATGCTATGGTTCAAGCTAGTATTGGCCGGCATAGCAGAGAGTTATTGGCCATGCCGGATTATGCTCTTCTAGCTTCAGGGTCCAGAATCATCCCTTATTTGACTTCGGGGACGTTTCGGCCGCCTTTCCATTGGGGACGAGCCCTGATTAAAGGAGCTTCATTTCTTACAGCTGGGCTTTTATTCTCTAACCCAGATGGAGCACGTAGATCTCCGGCTTTCTCCCTCATTCAGGATACCTCCATTGGTATGTGCTGGCCTTTTTCGGGAAGTGTGGGACAGCTTGGGATTCTCTTGTCTGAGCCAGTTGTCATGACTGATGTTACTATAGACCATATTCTTGCAGCAGTTTCCCCCGATATATCATCGGCTCCTCGAAGCTTCCGTGTCTATGGATTGGTTCAAGATAAAGGCAGCCGAACTGCTGTCCAAGAGGCATTTACTCGTGCTTTTCCCCGTTCATCATTAGATAAAGATAAACGACAACTCAATATTCCCGCTGGATTTGTGCCTTTAACCCAGTTCGTGTATAATATCCATGGAATCACACCAGTGCAGACTTTTCCGATACCCCTAGCTATCCGACATTTACAAATCCCAGTACGCCAGGTCATCGTGGCTGTATCCGAAAATTGGGGAAACAGTAGGTTCACCTGCATATACCGAGTCCGGGTCCATGGGCGACCACTGCACAGGCTCTCTGATTTTGACGAGGAAGTCGAGATTCTCGACTTTGAAAATAACCCCATATCAGAGTCCGAAATATCAGCCAAGTCCAAGCCTGTGATAATATCTGGTCATAAAAATGGTGTAGATATTGGAAATGACGACGAGGTGAGCATAGGAGGAGATATCCCAGTCCAATTATAATGACATGATATTCTAGGCGTTTGTTATATGATTCTGTTCTGTTTTGTGTGCCGGTATTGGCTAGAGTGTGAATATCATATGAGGGCATAATTGACTTCGTAGTAATTCGCGTACAAGTGGAAACTTATGTAGAAAAATGTCGGGCGAGGATCCTCTGGCTTGTCCAGCAAGCAAGTCGCAACCTATAACATGGAATCATAACAAATTCTGTCGGTGCGACAGAGTATGAGTTCTTATAAATAGCCTTCCGTACTTGAATAAAGTTAACAAGGTCTACAAATACTTTTTTCTCTACTCAGACTACCTCCCACTTGCCTGCCGCTGAACGTTGTCAAGTTGTAACACAACCATGGCCGTTACAGCCTAGTGTCGTCTTCCTTCCTATGCCATCAAGGTAAGCCCATCCAAATGATAAGTAAATTGACGTTTCTAGCTGTAAGGATCTCCGAGATTCGGTAGCAGTCTGTTTACAGCGATCACCCTGTGTTCTACTTGATCGCCACACGCCTAAAGAATGCTTGGAGAATGCTGATCTGCGTGAGACAGTACCCCAAGAATGTTTCGCCCGGTTGGAAGCTTTTAAACGATGCCGGTAAGATGATGAATGTATAACTACTAACCAAGAAGACGAGGAATCATAGATATGACGTAAGGCGAGTGTTTATGTTCCACGATTAACGACCTAGCAAACGGTTCCGAGGTAATGGACCTTTATCAAAGGGAGTGTTCGAAGAAGAAATGGAAAAATTAAATACTGGGAACTATGATCCAAGAAAAGAGTTGATGAGTGTCGAAAAAATTGATAAACCGTCTACGAAATTCTAAGCGAGGTGCTTTTTATTGGAGCCATGTAAATAAATCAAATCGAGTTCTGTGTATACATTTATATACATTTGTTTCCGAAGTAAAGATAAAAAAGCAACCAACGACTTATTTAGAAAGGATATAGTGAGAGGGTTCTGAGGTCAGGGTACGCCCGAGCATCTGCGAGAAAATATTGCGACAGTCAAGTTTCTTGGTTTCCATTGAGGATTTTTGATAATTCTCTGATAAATGGCGGTTTATAGTCGAGAAAATGCAGAGTTTCAAAACCAACTTCCACCAAAATCAAAATAATGATAAGCTTCTCCAAGCGGAAGGATTGAATTTCTCCAAGATGTTGCTTAAGAATAGATGCAACTTCACTAGCATAATCCAACTTTTTATTTAAAATGACTATGCGCGGCCCGACGTCCATATTTTTGCTGATTAACATGTACAAGGCTTCCAGCTCAGGTTCAGACCAATAGAGATCAGGCGTCTCGGTCAATTCAGAGTATAGATTGAGGTTCCCGCGAATCCGAAGGAGTTCTCCCATTTTCACTAAAATTTCTCCCTCTTTGACTTTGATTCCATAGCCGGCTGCTAAATCATCAGTAACGCCTTTTGTACTTTCAATATAGCGCTCAAGCGAAGCCTCCAAGGCAGCCAACTTGGTGCTTCGACTCAAGCCGCTACTAAAGGCAATTTTTTCCAGAAATCTTTTGGAGTTAGTTTCTCCAACAAGTTTGATTATATCGCCTGTCATATAGCTTGACTGATGTCCTTCGACCTCAATATAGTCAACATCCTCAGTTTCATATTGAAGATATGACTTTTGTTCCGCATCTTTAATCTTTCGACAAAAAGCGAGCGTCTGAGTCTCACTTAAACCCCAGGCCACAACGGTACCATTTCGAAGAATAAATACATCTGTACCGTCTGGTGCATTGTCATCAAGAAGAACATGCGCAACTTCACGGACAAAAGGTATCGAAGCTTTAGCATAGCCATGATCTTGTAAATTCGCTACAGCAGCGCTCAGATCGTATTTTTCACAGGTCGACACGGCACATAACGTCTTTAAGGGTTGCTCATTCATGGAAGGCTCATTTTCGAGGATATTTTTCTGAGGAACTCGGCGAATTGATTGGTTTGGAGTCCTGGCAGACTTTGCAACTAGATCTCCCGGCTGGATTGTCACACTCCTTACCCAGGCATATCTGGGAAATGGAGATGAGGTCATTCGCAAAGTTCTAAATCCAGATTTCGGCCAATATCGAGCAGAAATCATGTTCCGACGCAAGGAGTCTGATCCTAGAGTGGGAGTAGCAATTGGGAGTTGAGACTGTAACGTCCTCTTCGGATGTGAGAACTTGAAATTGTTACAGGTCACGTTGGTTTGACTCTCTGGATTCGTATTGATAGCCCTGTGAACTTAGTTGAATTTAAGATCTCTACTGCTGCTTTTATCATTCTACTCGAACTAGTTCTCACTTGTCTGCCGCTGAGTGTTGCCAAGTTGTCACGTCGGATATTTTTACGGCATGCGCTGCTTCCGACTCTGTAATCTATCTACTGGGTGGTGGGCCTGTTTACAAACGATATCAAAAAGAAAAGTAAAAAAGTCCTGGCTGACTGTTTATCACCTGCCGCGCTCGATGCTTTTGCTCGGCTTTGTTTCTATATTTAGCTAGTCACTTTTATGAAGCAAATGGAGCGCAAATAAATCATAATCGTAGGCATGCAAGGCGCATTCCTTGTGAACTAGCTGGTCTTCCTTATCGATAGGATGACGTTACAGTAACGCATCGGAGGGTATTTCGAGGTTTGATCCAGCCCCGTTCTATCATCTGTTGCTACGAGAGCTGCGAGAACGCCTTCGGTGATCGTTTTTATAATCTCTTTTTAACTTTGTGGCTGATTTAAATAGAAGCCCTAGAGTCTTGGCTATACCTTATTCATAAAGCTAGCGTTGACGACAATGTCTTCGACGGATCAAGGCTCGTATTTAACCATATTTTTCAGTCTATTCTTTATTTGGATAGAAACATTCGCCCAACTTGTAACTGCTCTTCTACCAAATAATGTTATATCCGTTTTTACTTATTTTGCTTTAGTGGTAATACCTAAAGCCAAGGAAAGTCCAAAGGAACGGAGCGTTCGACTGGCAGCAGACTTCGCAGAACTCTGTCGGATTCATGGTTATGGAGTTGAAGAGCATATAGGTGAGCCATGATTACAATAAAATACTAAATTCTAGTAAAGACTAAAGATGGTTATTTACTCGGTATTCATCGGATCCATGGTAGACCGTCCCAAGATGAAAAACAAGGCAAACCTAGCAACAAAAAAGTCATCTACCTTCACCACGGATTGCTTATGAATAGCGAAGTTTGGATATCTAATACTGATTCTCGTAAGTCGGTGGCTTTTTATCTAGCAGATACTGGCTACGATGTATGGCTGGGGAACAACCGAGGAAACAAGTATAGTTCCAAGAGCGTCTATTCTACAACGAAAGATAGTCGCTTCTGGGATTTTAGTATTGATGAGTTTGCCTTGTATGATGTTCCCGATACGATCCATTACATCCTCAATCGCACCCAGCAAGATCAGTTAATTTACGTTGGATTTTCTCAGGGATTTGCTCAGGGATTGGCAGCCTTGAGTATCGACTCGGATCTCAATGAGAAAGTTGGAGCGATTATTGCTTTAGCTCCAGCTTTGACACCGGAGCGACTAGAAACTCATGTGGTGGATACCTTGGTCAAAGCTTCTCCCTCTATTCTATACATGATATTCGGGCATAGGGCTATTCTTCCAAGCGCTCTATTTTGGCAAAGTATTGTCTACCCTCCTCTCTATAACGTCCTAATCAACGTGGGAAACCGAATGCTCTTTGACTGGAGATCTAGAAATATTACTCCTCAGCAACAATCGGCTGCATATGCACACCTATACTCCTGTACAAGTGTCAAATCCGTCGTCCATTGGTTCCAGATCATGTCTGCAGGTGTCTTTCAGATGTATGATGACTCTTCTTCCATAATAAGCGGCGTTTTTCGCCAGCCAAATGGAGTTAAAATTCCTAGATTTCCTGTGGAGAATATCTTAACTCCTATTTATCTCCTTTATGGTGACAAAGACTCCTTGGTTGACATAGATGCAATGGTCAGACTTCTTCCGAAACGATGTAAAGTCAAATCCGTCCCCGATCATGAACATCTTGACATCATTTGGGGCGATGATACAGATATTTACACTCTGTCTTTCCTTCATGATGTCCTGCAAGACCTGGATCTTAATAAAGAGGAGGCTTTAAAGCAATCTCGATCTCTCTTTCTGCAAACTATCTAATTTTCTCTTCCCTTTCTCAATTTCCCTTTTTTTTTTCTGGTACAGTTTTTATTGCCCGTATCGGATTGCTTCTTGACTCTCCATAAGTATGACTGATGAGCTCACGAATTATGTTCCTTTTTTTTTGTTTTGGTATATGATTAACGGCTTATAAACATTGTGCCACGTAGACTAAAGTTGGCCTCAATCCATTTGCTACTACTATCCACAGCCTGGTCTAGCATTCTGCCCAAGGCCGCATTTGTGGGGCCTTGACAACTTGGACTACCGCGCTACCACTAGTTGGATCAAGTATCAACTAGACGGCTGCTACGATCTTGCCAACTCATGGCAAAGACCAAGTCTAAACTGCTCCATAAAAAACCTATAACAAAGAAATATGGCAATCTCAGTGCAAAGGCGACCCAGAAAATCATCAATGCTCGTCATGTGCTACTCAAAGAGCATGCAAAGGCCAAACGAGAGAACGATTTAACAAGACAGCAGGAATTGGAGAAGCAGCTCAACGATGATGTGAATATCGACCTATATCAACACGCATCGTATCTGGGTCAATCGAATAGTAGAGGCGGGGACTCTTCCAGAGTCTTGGTGGAATGGCTAAAAGAGCTCCATCCTACGCGTTTAGATGACCTTAGATTTCTTGAAATCGGTGCATTATCTACCTCTAATTTATGCGTCAGATCGAAAATCTTCTCTTCTACAACTCACATCGATTTGAACTCTCGTATCCCTGGGATACAGAAGCAAGACTTCATGGAGCGTCCCTTACCCGAAACTGATAATGAGAAGTTTCACTGTATTTCGCTTTCTTTAGTCCTCAACTTTGTATCCGATCCTAAAATTCGCGGCGCCATGCTTCGCCGAATTACAGCATTCCTAGTTCCTTCATCTACATTTCCATACCCTTGTTTCTTTCTAGTGCTACCTATCGCTTGTATCAATAATTCCCGCTTCCTTGATCATGCAAAACTCGACTCGATTCTCTCGAGCTTAGGTTATTCCTGTCTACGCTCCAAATTCACCAGAAAGATGGCTTATTGGCTCTATCGCCAAGAAGAGATTGACAAACATCAATCCTATTCTAAGACGGTTATTGTATCCGGAAAGAATAGAAACAATTTCTCTATAGTTCTTGATTGACTGTATCTATATTATATCTTCGAACATTTGCCTACCTGTATTGGCCTAGCCTTCGCTAGGGAGTGAAGTCAAGTAAGTCAGTTAGGTCTCAATTATAAATGCGAAAACATCGACATCAAGGTCTATGCCGTATGATATAAATAAAGCAAAGAGCAATTATGAAAAAAAAAAAAGTTGTTATAAAAAAGAGTACTAGATCCAGGTGGGACTCGAACCCACAATCTTCGCCACCGGAAAGCGATGCCTTGACCTTTAGGCCACGGGACCGAGACTTCAGCTCTTTTTCTGTTGTTGCGCTACTCAAGCATTAAGCCTATCGTCAACGAACAAAACCCTATGCTCAAAGTGTAAGCTGTATGATGCTAATTGGAGAAAATATTTTCAGACTCAGGAGTAGACGTTAATCAGAAAATAAAGGAACGTATCGAAGGTTTCTTCAGACTGCTAGGCTTTCCGGGAATATCATAACATGCAGATTGACAGGTTTTCAAACTGGAGAGGCTTTGCCATGTTTACGGGAGTAAAATTCACGAGTTAAAGACACGCACGATGGATAAAATTCTCTGAGTAACTTGAAGAAGGATCAATAAAACTTGGGCTTGCAGCGAGAGCGGGAAGCTCTACCTGAAGACTAGACTAATAACACAGAATATCTAGTTGTAGTAGTCACCTTATCGCCCTACATTAGAAAGCCTGAACACAAAGTTTAGGAGGTCTACTCTTCACGGGGAAGCATAAGAACTTATTCTTACACTTATTCTTACTTGAGCTTATCCTAAGGTGGGTAATACCAGGCTTCACAGAGACACGTGGCAGCTCAGTATGTTTTGACAAGCCAGGGATTCACTACATACACGCATAGTAAGCAAGCGCCTTTCGAACTAGTAGTCTTCAGAACTATTGGGTGAACTGGCTTTACTGTTGCTAACCGTTACCGCGGTCTCGGTTGTTAGCCAAAACTCTATTCCTTGACAACAAAAATTTTCGACTTGACTATCGAGTGGCATGTTGGGAAGGTCTATTCGACTTTATGGACTGCGTCCTATATTGAGGCCCGTTCGATTTAATTCAACAACTGTGTCTCCAGAAATAGCGGAGACATCGGAAGTCCCAAAGAAAGCATCTGTTGTTTCCTCTGTCAAAGCTGGCACTGTTCTCAAAGGATGCACTGTTCTTAACAATGGAGTTGTTGTGACTGCAAAAGCCGATGAAGAGTATCCGGAATGGTTATGGACCCTTCTTGATCCGAAGGAAGTGCGCATGAAGAAACTTAAGGAGTCTGAACCAGAGATCTATGCCAAGAAGATGTGGAGGTCAAAAAACCGTGAAAAGATCCGAAATGATAACTTTTTGCGAACACTCAAGTGATATTGTATAATAATGAGAGCGCTATTCTGAACATTGTATATACTGACAGGTAAGAGCGTCAATGGCTGTGTATTGGATTAATAAATATGCTTTAAGGCACTGTTTGCTCTTGCAGATATCGTATTCATTACGGATATAATTCTTTCCTTGGGGGTTGGAATTGCTATCGTATTCGGTGCTTTAATTTTAAGCTCTAGATCAGGTGTTGGTTACATCGGCGCATTCAAAGATAGCATAATAACTAAATCATAATCAGCATGAACAGCGTATGCGATGGTGTTAGTCAGAGGGTTTGACTGCACTCAAAAGAAGATACTGAGTTCCAGTATGATATTCCTGAGATTGGGCCAACGTGTCTGATTTAAAGAGAGTTTCCAGTAATTCATTAGAGGCTTCAAACCCAATGAAATGGTGAAACAGGTATTTCCAATGAATTCCATTGACCATAGTCGACAAGTCGTCCAGACATTCATCTTGACCCCACGCAAAAGGGATCAAGTACCAACAACGAGATACGTAGCTGAACCCAGATTTGAGAGTGGCTTTTATCAGACTTGAAATAGGTCTTGGATCCATATTCGCTTGATCTAAAACGTCCAATAGCTTATCCCAGTGTGTTTGTAGACTAGGAGGTAAGTTGGTGGGAATAAGGTCTGCAATAGCCAAATTCAACATTCCCCCTGGTGCCATGACCCTTTCAATTTCTTTCAATACATCATTCCATTGATCTCGTGCCACTAGACTTGACAAACAGCTGCAATGGACGACATCAAAGCTGCCGGTTGCAAAAGGGAGTTCGGACAAATTTTCGCAGCCAACAAATTTGAAGTTATCTGGCCCATCTTGATCGTCGCTGACTTCGTCGTCTTGTGATACCAATTTCAAGCCAAAAACATTACTTCTTGGATAGTCAACGCACAGTTGCCATGCAGCCGGATCTATAGATTAGCATGATTTTCACAGATTCCGACATACCATACTGATTCGCTTGGATGATCAGAATTTTGCGCTGACGATTAGAAGAAGATCTAATGAGACGCCGAGCAGAAGGAGAGGAAATTATATGATTGTTAAATAAGAATTTGAGGGCCTCCATATGCCACAGATCGAATAAAAAGTGTCCGTTATTGGGACCGAAATCATTAGAGTAAGATCTCCACGCCTCTTTTCTGACTTTGGAATAAAGATATGCATCCGACACACCACTATAGAGAGAAAACGAGTCAAATAACGACCAGAATGTTTCTTTATCGTCCAGTCTGTTCAAACGGTGGTGGTAGTTTACCGGGTCATCGCCCCATATTGAATCTTCGTCCTGGTTCGAGGAGGCGAGAGAATCGATCGTTACCGAGGGAGATATACGAGGAAGAGACGAGGCGATACTTGGCGTAGAGTGTTTTTTCTTGTTTGTCGCGAAATTTTCAAGATACTCAACTCCTCCAGCTAGGTCTACCTTCGCCAAGTCGGGTAATGCTTGTTGATAGATATCCTTTCGATTATTTTTAAGGCCTCTGCTATTAGCAACACTATCTGCAGTTTCAGATTCATCAATTAGATGACATGATATAACTCCTAATGGCTCCAAGTCTAAAATATTCAGCCCGTCGGGTGACCGCGGTGGAAGATCGCTCTCAGAAACTTTGGACTCCACTAAACTGGGCGAACGGGTTTGACTTAGTAGATCTGCAGAGGGCGATGACTCCTTAGAGTCGCTTACCCTTAAAGCGGCCAGTTCTGAGCTAAGATCTCTGTTCTCTTTAGAATCAATAGCAGGCGGCTTCGGGATAGAACCAAACATCAATTTCCTGAATCTACCACGTTCAACGTCGGAAGGTGCAGCCTTTGCTTTGTTCATAAACCCGAATTTTTTGGAGAATCCTGATCCTTTCTTACCAGATTTCTCGATTTCAGGACTTTTCGCTAAAGTTTGCTGATGCTTTTCCGGGCTTCTTACCGAAAAACGAGACATATCGGAGGCCATTGAGGGTGTCCGTGAGACCGCAGGAGTGATATCATGACTTTTCTGAGCATTCAGAGGAGATTTCTTGGCGTCGAGAGACCTAGGTTGAGGATGGCGTCTAGAAATATGTGGAGTGGAATAAGGATTGAAAGAAGATCGAAGGTTTTGGTGTTTAGTATCTAAAGGGTCGAGAGATTTTAGGTTTTCTCCTGATTCTCTGGGCTGAAGTTTAGAGTTGACCGAATCCATAAATCGATTCAAGGAGGACGCTTGAGATGAAAAGGAAGCATTAGAACGAATTGAAGCCGTTTCTCGATCTAACTTTTCGGGCTCTCTCAAAGATTGACCAGTAACCTTGTCTATCTCCGTCGCCTGGTCAAACTCAGACTTCATATTAGCTTTTGTTGTTCGGGGATCAAAGAATTGTGATAGTCTGGATGACGATGAAGTCCCTGTTCTTCTTAAATATCGCGAACGTGTCCGATTATCGTCGTTATTGTCCGACATGATGATAGCACGCAACTCAAACCGACCACCTTGAACAATAAGGTAGCAATACAGAACTCAATCACCTAATTTCAATCCAGTGATTCAAAAAGATGCTTGTGCCAGGCTTTCTTGAAGAGCAAAAAATTTTCCCAACGCTGATGCCCTTCAGCTTATCGGTGTTTCTTCCACTAGATAACGGTGTAGAATCGGTTCCGATAGTATCAAACTAGTAATCTCTCAAGTAAATAACTGGATGGAAAAATATAAAGGACTTGGAATGTCCGATAATTGGCACTCAGCTAGACCAACCGGTGGACTAGATACAGTTCTGTCCCTCTCAAAAGTCACCGTATATCTCCCCAATAACGGTTGGGGCTTGACAGGATGACAACGATCCTCGCAAGTCACTGGTCAATCTACAGACGTTGGATTACCGCCCAAAGGTAAAAATATAGGCTGAAATAATGCATTCAGTTGTATTTGACAATTCGTGAAATTCATACGTTGTTACGCCAGCCAATCGTACAAGACAGTCCGATCTATTCTTTCGTCGGGGGCGTGCCTATCTGTGCCTGTTCCCCTGAATGGCTTCTGGCTGGCTCTAGACTATAGAGACGAACTTAAGTTGGGCCGTACACGTGACCTAGATGCAGGCGGAATGCCTGACTATAGCCGCTTAGCTCAACATCTTTTCCTCTGTGTTACAGCAGATGCTGTCACAGCGAACTCAATAGTGAACTATAAGGGCCCAAATAGACGAGTTCCGTTCTTCGCTAAGTTGTGCAGCAGATACGTCAAGCGTAGATAACAGTCAATTCTTCTTGACCTTTACGGTAGTCATTCTCCGTTGACAATAGATTCACGCTGAGGTTGAGTATTAGCCGCCCGCAATAAAGATGTATTAAGATTCGATAGCGGCCTCTCAGAGTACCTATAATGGTTAAATGATCGACAACGATAAGCCATTCTTAAAGAGGAGGAGCAAGTATGAGGATACATAGGTATGCTTAAATAGATGCTAAATCCAATGAAAGGAATTGTACTTCCTAACTTGAGCAAGACCTGCTTCTCGGATGGTTTTCAATCTCGTTTGGAGTGTATGATACAACTTGAAAACGCTCAGCGGCAGACGAGTAGGAGGCAGCTTGAGTAGAGATGAAAATAGTTGTAGAGACCTTCAAGTTAACTTGTCTCACATTTCAATGCTGTCGTCCTGCTATCCTTGTGCCATGCTACTTGCAATGCTATGCCATGCGGTAGTCCTCCTACCATCCTTATGTCATGCACACATTCTTGCAATCGCGAAACATCGCATCTCTCCTCTTTAAAGGCAGTAAGCAGTCATTAAGCATCTCGACCCATATCGCAATCGTAAACACACATTGTTTTTTTATACGAATTCACACTTAGTCAATGTTACCTTACGCATCATGATAGAAGCAGTCATCTTTCACGTTAGAGTATACGCAATAAACAATCAAGTACATAATAGAGCAATCGCTTATACATCGAGTCATTCAGGCTGATTGAGTGATATTATTAGCAGAATAGTCGAACTTGCTCGTTGGTAATCTGGCGCGCTGCTACACACGAATCCACGCCGAGCACAACCACCGTGGTAACGATTCCTAGGGAAAATTTATTTCTCGACTATAGTCCATTGAACTTCTTGGAGAAATGAAAATATCTCGGAAGCTGGAAAATGCTCATAAGTCTTCATCAAAGGCGACTTATAGCTTTGAGTTCTTTCCTCCTAAGACCTCTCAGGTAAGGTTCATTCTTGTTCCGGGCTGGATCTTTTTCCGAACTTGAACTTTGCTCCTGACTGGTTCCCAACTGAAACTATATGTTCCTCCATTTTGTCAATTTTCCTAATATACTCTTTTTATCCGGAGTTTATCCGAGATATCAATGCCTTGATGTTGGCGCCTAGCCGTCTTGTCCAGCGGCCATCATCCTTATAGCAAACTGTCTCGATGGTATTTCGATCATATTTATGCTGTATTTCACACATATAGTGAGGTGCATAGTAGGACATTTTACACGGATTCTGCATTATAGCTTCTTTCTTTCACTCACTAACTCTAGGGTGTTCAAAATCTTTATGATCGAATGGATCGTATGTACGCTTTAGGTCCTCAATTCATCGATATCACTTGGAATGCTGGAGGTCGTTTATCAAACTTAACCTGTGAAATGATCGCCACGGCTCAGTCCGTCTATGGATTAGAGACTTGCATGCATCTTACATGTACTGGCATGCCTAAAAAAGTTGTTGATGATGCTTTAAGAGATGCATACAATGCTGGATGTCAAAATATCCTAGCTCTTCGAGGAGATATCCCCAAAGACCAGGATTATGAGTCCGGTAATGATACTTTTAGTTACGCAAAAGATCTGGTAGCTTACATCCGAGCTCAATATGGTGATTATTTCGATATTGTCGTGGCTGGTTATCCAGAAGGCCATCCAGAGGAGAGTGATCCTGCCGTGTTAATCAGCCACCTGAAGGAAAAGGTCGATGCTGGAGCTGCAGCTGTCATCACTCAAATGTTCTATGATGTCGATCGTTTCATAGATTGGGTCCATCAGTGTCGCGAGGCTGGCATTAATGTACCTATCATTCCTGGTATTATGCCTATTTCGACCTACGCAAGTTTCATGCGACGGGCTCACTGGTGTGGGATCCACGTTCCTCAACAGTTTCTTGACGAATTGGAAGCAGTTAAGGATGATGATGCCAAAGTCCGCGACCTGGGAGCCCAACTTGTGGCAGATATGTGCCAAAAAATCCTCAATGCCGGAGTTAACCATCTTCATTTTTACACCATGAACCTTGAGACCGCGTCACGAATGGTTCTTGAGCGCTTGAACCTCTTGCCCAAGAATGGTGAGCTTGAACAGCCTCTGCCGTGGAGACAGTCGCTGTGTCCCAGTCGGGCTGAAGAGTCAGTTCGTCCAATCTTCTGGAAAAACCGTAACATGTCTTATGTGATGCGCACTCAAGACTGGGATGAATTTCCTAATGGACGATGGGGTGATTCAAGATCGCCAGCCTTTGGCGAGTTGGAGAACTTTGACATTGGCCTTAGGCTTTCGAACGAAACTGCTCTGAAATTATGGAATCATCCTCAAAGTGTAAAAGATTTGGGCCTGCTCTTCGCCCGATATCTAAAAGGCGAGGTCAAGTCTCTGCCGTGGTCAGATACTCCCATTTCCCATGAGATCGATTCCATAAAGCAGGATCTTATTGACTTGAATCTTCGAGGATTCCTTACTGTCAATTCTCAGCCGGCAGTCAACGGGGAACGATCAAATCATCCCGTTCATGGATGGGGTCCTAAAAATGGTTACGTCTACCAGAAAGCTTATCTTGAGTTCTTTGTCTCGCCCAAACTGATGAATATTCTGGTCGGTCGGATGGCTTCTGACCCAGAGGTCACATACTACTGTGTAAATTCGCAGGGCGATCTGCGCTCAAACAACGCTACAGGCCAAGCGAACGCGGTTACCTGGGGAGTGTTCCCTGGGAAAGAAGTTGTGCAGCCGACAATTGTCGAAACAATTTCATTTTTGGCGTGGAAAGATGAAGCTTTCCGCTTGGGAGTCCAATGGGCGCATGTTTTTGAACCACATAGTTTATCAAGGGAGCTCCTCCTTCAAATGATGGACACGTGGTATTTGGTGAATATTGTTTATAATGACTTCACCAAGCCTCGCGCAATCTTTGGATTGTTTAAAGGCTTAGAAAATTTAGATGAGTAAAGAGGAAGCGGTTCAAAGACATCAACTGTCTTACTATACACAGTTCCACCGTTTTCTTTTTGGGCAACCGAGGCGTTTTCTTTTTTGGCACACGGGTTTGGGTGTAATTCAACATTGACCTTATCGATTTCTTCTTGTCATGGGCAGTGCCTGGCTTTAAGAGAAAATTATGATTACTGGCCTGTATATATAGAATAAATGTAAGTCATGAGATGGTTGCAGCAGTCTTTGTATTCTCAATGAGGCTCGAAGAGCTCCTTGGCCAGTTTTCTCATTGGCTATAACCGACTAGATCTTTATAAACCTAGCCTCCTAGTCACACCACGTAGGTTTGATAGTCTTACAGACCTCCATATATTGCTCGATTTTATGCTTGGTTAACTCTGGGTCAAAATCGTTTGCTTCAAACTTGCTTCCAAGCCAGAATAAGCGCCAGTTAGTGTCTGGTATTGATAAAGTACCCAGAGACCGTTCGAAGTACCATTTATTGACTGGGTTATTTTTCCGAGAACGCCATATTAGCTCATCAGGAAAAAGATTCATCGCCATGGCCTTGAAGATAACATCGGCCACTCCTAGACCCCCTTGGGCGCCCGATAAAACAGCAAATTTATCCAGATAGGCAACCTTGGATTTTCCAACAGATTCATATGTTATAATTGCGCACCCTTGATAATCTCCTGCTACAATGACGGCAGCCACGGAGTCCTTTATGCGGTCTAGGTATGCTCCCAGATCCAGTTTTCGTTTGAACGAATCATCGATGAGATATGCAAGCTTCTCAACGTCTAAGTCTGGGTGATTTTCAAGCGAGAATCCTTGAGGATCATGTATGATTTTTAGAGGCATTCCTAGGCGGATGACAGTAGTCGATTGCTTGGGAGTGTTGAGAGATAAAGGCAAAGAGGAAGAGAAGGCTGGTTTATCAGTAAGGAGATTTTGAATTAAAGGATTAGAGTCCTTAGCTTCAAGAGCGGCAGCAGCAGGAGTAGTTATAATAGCAGAAGATGACGGCGGCAAGACAGATAAAGCATGATAGATTGCTGACAGATTGGCCTTATGGACCTTTGATGCTGCTTCTGGAGCAGTCAAGGGACTATCTAGTTCATTTTCAATTGACTGATACTCCTGGAGAAGGTTTATAAAGATATGAGAGCCGCCTGCTCGTTCTAAAGAGGGAATGCCTCCGAGAGGGTCGATGAAAACGATCTTGTCTACTGTGACCAGATCTGACGTGATACTCTGATGGTCATTTAAAGTCGCTGCTAAGACTTCGACGATTAAGTCGGCTGGGACATATTCCTCTCTTGATGTTTGATCATTGAAAGCAATAGGAAGTACAATTGGCACCGTCCCATGGGCTAATGGTTTTAAGAACAACTGGGGTAGAGAAATTTGAAGTTGAGAGGACGATGATCGTTCACCATCATTGCAGACGCAAGATGATCTAGCCCCGACATCTAAAACGCCATCAAGAATTCGGGCCCTGACTTCAGTATTATCCGCGACCATGTCATGGAGAATCCGTAATGCGATTGGCTGCAATTGTCTCCGTAGAGAGCCAACACTTTCGGTCTTACTCTCTTCGATATCCAAGATTACTAACGGTCTCACACCGAGAGTGCAAAGCCTAGCCAAAGTTGTCCCTATTCCACATGCTGTTGTAGAGCTCAAGTCTTGAGCGGCTCGGATCTTTACAATTGCTACTCTCATCAGATCCTCCACCGAGATCAATGACGCTATCTCGGGATCATAAACTTGAATAAACCGCTTCTGTAATCTCGTGGAAGCCAATTGAGGTTTTAATAACTTGTCAATCAATCGACTCTGCTTTTCCGAAGGCCCAGCTGAGTACTTTAAGAGATAGCCCTTGGCATCCCGGCGAGTAGCTTGAGTCGCCAACACAGATAGAATCGTATCCTGGTTTATTAGATAGTGCCGCTCGTGTCCTACCTTATCTCCTGTACTGAGCCGGCGAAACAGTTGCACTTTCGGCCCAGTCAGCTTCCACCTCATTTAAGCAGGTAAGGAAGATGTAGCAAGCCTCGCTGAGTCACTGGAATCCACGTTCGCTTGTATTACTCAGGTAGGACCATGACGCAACCATAACTGCCTACTTTCAACACATTTTATTAGTGATCAGAGATGGCTGTCTACAATTAATGAAAGATGACATAAGTGAGGAAAAAAATTCCATCCTTGAAGATTGCCCGGTTCCACGATCGTATTTGCGTATTCGGTGATAGGCTCTGAATAGGGGGCATGTATCGCCAAACACCATGACAACCCAGCTTGCTGCGTGACTCAAGGACTGCCTTGATTAAAAGGAGAGATATACACGGTTGAGGTCTTGTAGTTATCAAGGTGACGAGAGACCTCAAGAGAGACAGATAAGGTTATTATGGCCTTACCGTCTTATCTGACATCGACTTTTTCGTCCGCTGAAATAACGTTTCTGGCCGAGACCACTTTGATTGAAGTTCTTCCTCGGCAGAATCAAGAGCAGATAGGTTTGATAGGGGTAAGCGATATTAATGCTCTTGACTGACTTCAGGGAGCCGTCCCGAAACTGTCGCCACTACGGAGAATGAAGGTACCATTATGGTTGGCATTATTACTGCGAAAGCACGGTCGAGTAGCGATTATTGCTCCAAGCTGGTTATCGGCGGAATCGTTAGAAGCAGCTTATCAAGCTGAAACTGCCGATATGACGCGTTTTTCTTCATTACCCTATCATTGGTTGGATATAGCTGAGCTTCTCCTTGAAGGGTAAGTTGGAATAGAAATAATGGAACTAATCGGTAGTGCTCCTGAAGATCTAGGCGCACCTTCACATCAGATCAGAGGGCTTATTCGCGATTTGCGAGAAGTTCGGCAGGCGAAGACACGAGCGGGGTATAATAATATAAATCATGAGTACCTTCAAATGGACAACTTGGGAGCTGCTGAAATTAATGAGATGCGACCGTTTCTGGTTGCTACCATGGATGAGTTATTGCGACTTGAATCACTAAAGGAAGGTAGTGGGGAAAGAGAGGTTGAGGCTGAGGATGAAGATGAGTTATGATGTATTCTAGAGATTATATAGCAGATTTCATTATATGGCACAGTGAATATGAGATCCAGGCAGTCTCACAGACCTTATGAAACCCAGTTATCCTTGACATAACTTTAAGGATTGGAAGGCATCGAAGGGGTTGCTGATAGCATTTCTTGTGTGACATTCAACCAAAAGCTCATAATATTCCCAATTTATCCTTATGCACATCATTGGTAGTCATTTAATCGATGATTATCGCCCCAGTCCGAGACATTATTTTCATTATCAGCTATTCGAGCTGACTTGACGTGAACCACAATCGCCACTGAATCAGGATTATCAATGAAACATTTGGCTCCCGGGTTGGCCTTCAAATGTTGATCCATCAAAACTTTGGCTTCCTGGGGATCTTGGACAACTTTAGCAATTCCGTTCAACGTGACGGATATTCTGGATAATTCTGCTTGATTAAGGGATAGTAAAACGTTGGTCAGCCCATCATGACCTTCGACGGTTTTTGCAGTAACCCAATCGTGGACTAGTAAAGACACACGAGGATTCTTAATCAAGTTATCCACCTTCGTGGTACCTTTTTGGGATGTCATGATGATTATGTCTCCTTGTTCGTAGGGTCCACTCTCTGTCTTGGGAACAAATGTATAGTTCATCAAACTGACATGAGGACAGTCTTGATATGAAGTGGCAAGATGTAGCTAACAATCAGAAGGAGACACTATTTGGCACTTACAAATCGTGACGACTTTAGGCAATGAAGGATAGGTTCGGGAAGATCAGTCTGTTCAGCCATCGTCATGAGTAGATCGTAACACTCGCTCCGTCTCTGCCAACTTCGCCTAGTTACTCGGTCTTGTACGTCACACAACCCACTTGTACGAGGGAGAGGGAACCCACCATCGATTCGATCGTTTCTTATTTAGTAGTTTTGAGACAAATAATTAGTTTCTTTATTATCAAATCAATACGACGATCTGTACAAAGCTACCAGTAGACGTTACCGTCGTGATGTTTCGCTACGGGGTCATCGCTAAAGATGGGATCGCGCATGGACGGCCAGCAACGCTACCGAGTCCATGAGCAAGACGAGGAAAAAAGTTGCGACACGACCTCCTCAGCTTGATGAAGAACCAGTTGAACAAGATAAATATCGTCCCTATGAAAGTGACGACGAAGAAGGTCAAATGATGAATGAAAAGCTTCAACGAGCTCGTCAACTGTTTAGTGGTCAAGCGCTTGAAACTATAAAATACCGAGTTTTAGGCCAACTGACTGGACGAAGGCGGATCCCATTGATTGGTCTGAGTCAAGAATATAAGTAATTATCGATCATAGAACCTTTCTGACTAATCTTAGTCGGGTATATACAATTTTGGAGCAGACAGTTTTACATGATGAAGGCAACTCTTGCCTCATTGTTGGCCCGAGATCTTCGGGAAAATCAACGGTAATGTTAAAATGAAACACCATCTAATGAATTAGCTTATCAATCAAGCTCTTTTCAATCTAAGAGGAAACTATCCTAATGACTTTCTGACCGTCCGACTGAATGGCTCTTCTCTCAGAAATGATAGATTTGCCCTACGAGAAATAGCGCGGCAGCTCAGCATCGCGATGAGTGGTTTACGCCAACATGTATCTCGGAAAGCAGTTCAAGATTTTAATTCGTCGCATTTTTTTAGGTCGGCTTCACAAGGTTTGGAATACGTATCTTTCAATGAAACTTTAATGGCCATCCTTGCTGTTTTATCTTTACCTGATGAACTGGGTCTTTCTGCAGCCAGAAAACAGGTAGCTGTCGTCTTTGTGCTCGACGAAGTCGAACAATTCACGCAACATTCTCGCCAGTTGCTCCTTTATAACTTATTCGACATCGCTCAGTCGCGAAAGGCTCCTATAGCCGTTATTGGGATCTCTGCTCGAATAAACTGTGTCGAACTACTGGAAAGAAGAGTTCGAAGTCGATTCTCCCATCGTGTCATTCGACTGATGGGGCCATCCTCTCTAGACCAATTTTCTCAGATTTGCAAAGCAGGGCTAACTTTCAACTCCACTAAGCCACATATATCCATCAAACCTTTTCTCGATATCTGGAATGACTGGATTGACTCTCTCTATCTTCACGATGACGACTTCAAGACATTTGTCTCTCGAATCCATGCACAGACAAGAAATCCGAAAGTCTTTTTTTCGTCCTGTCTGCGAGCGGTCTCTGAGACGTCAGCACAGGTACCGCTCCCTGCAAGTTCTATGATCATTGATCAATCGTTTACTCGATGTCTGGATGTCGAAACATTAATTTCAGGTTTGTCGGATGTAGAGTTATCTATTCTTATCTCCTCGTGCCGTGCCAGTATCAAGCAAGAGGGCTCTGGTGCTGTTAACTTCAATCTCGCTTATGAAGAGTATCTTCTTGTCGCTAGTGAGAGTAAGATATCTTTTGAAACAGCTACAAATCAAATCAATGCTGGAAACCTCGGCACTGCTACGGCGAACCTTGGATTCAGAGTATGGTCGCGCGACCTAGCAAGAGCGGTATGGGAGAGGCTTCAGGATTTTCAGCTACTAGTACCGGCCCATGGCAGTAAAAGTCAGCGTATATCTGGTGCAAGTCCGGAAACTAGAATGGTCGTTCCAGATGTTGGTCTACTTGAGCTCTCAAATATGATTCCTTCTCGCGGCGAACTACGGAAATGGACGCGGATGTGATTAGTGCAGGAGCATCATCAAATAATAGAAAACCGATAATTGCACTATAAAGACTTAATGAAGAATGCCAGATGCGCCTCTTAGGATATTATATCCCATGGACAACGCCTGCGGCATAGCTAACAGAACTATCGGACGTGCTCGTGCATTGATTAGATTGGTTGTACTTGAGCCAATGAATATAAGGGCCTCCAGTGATATCCAGGACGGCAAGGAGGATACTAAGGGGATGACGGCCGCAGATAGTGTTCTCTGTCCGGGCCAGATAGGCATTCCATTTATTATGGACCTTGAATTCCCCGAGCGCCCCGGAAGCTATGTTCATCGCTGTATGATCCAAATACTCGATTCCCTTTGAAATTGGAACTGGCAGATCGGTTGAAGGAACTTTCATTGCAAGCTCCCTGAAGTTACTGGCATCAGGCGTGCTAGTATAGCCGGTGTAGTTGAAGCGACTTCCCCTATGACATTAGCGCTACAATAACAAGCTTGCTATACCAATGACAGAAATCAGAACTGATAACGACAGCATTTTCAGGGTTTTCAAAGTAGGGAGCAAAGGTGCGAGCATAGTCTAGTTCACCTTCGGAATCAATGGCTCCAACAGTGATGGGAATTATAGGAAGGATAGTTCCGGAAGCTCTGATAAAGTTAACAAATATTTATCGCTTCAGCAGATCCTTACGTCATCACTTTACGAATAAACGGAAGGTGCATTTCCAGCGAATGCTCCCGTTCCTCGACATCAAGGGGTAATTTAATAAATTTATTTGTGTCCATTAATTCATCGATGACGAAAATGGTTAGCAGTTTCACTCCGCAAGTCACAGCACTTACTTTCCTTATCGACAGGCAGATCACCTAATGGAGTGGCCAAAGTGGAGCATGAAGACAGAGCACAGCTTCTAAAATAAGATACGTGACTTGGACCTAGTAAAAAGACTCGTTTACTATAGAAATAGTTAGATCCAATGCACGTAGACTGCGCATACCAATTGCTGAGATCCAAGGCTTTATAAGCCCAGGCGGCTGTTGGGCCAGAATAACTAAAGCCGGCATGACTAGAGAGGGAGTCAGTACGGAGCCTGACAAGAATAATTCCTACTTACGGTCCCACAATGATCCGGCCCGTGGCATCAGGAGACGCTTGGTCAAGGAACTCTTGCAGTTGAACGTCAAGGCGAGGACGATTGCTTAGATACCAAGTTCCAGCATGGGCAGCTCTTCGAATAGTTCCCATTATTCAAGATCAGGCGGATACGCGTAATTGAAGAAGTAGTTGGGTAGTTAGAAAGTAAGAGTCAATGGGAGACAATGTGGTATAACCGTTAGATGAGCGAGTGACGTCGAACGTTACAGAGGAGATGGGTAGACTTGCAGAAACATCACGTGGCTAAGCTAATTGGTAAATTTACAATGAGTTATATTCCTGTTCAAAAGCCTAAAGTCATATAAACTTTGACAAAGACCTTGTGATGAACAATCGGTCAATTTGCACATCATACGGCTTGAGGATAGGACAAAAGTGGGACGAATACGGTAATAAGTTCCGGAATGGTCATTAAAAATATAAAATATCTCTCTAGTTATCGCCTGCCTGAACTTTAGCAACTGCTTCTCTAAGGATAGCAATGACATGCTTAGGATCCTTCGCTCCAAAAATCGCCGAGCCAGCCACAATAATATTTGCTCCAGCTTCAGCGGCAGGAACAACAGTCTTTGGTCCTAAACCGCCATCCACTTCTATATTTTTATCAGGATATCGGGATCGTAGAAATTCAACTTTATCAAGGCATTCACTCATAAAAGGCTGTCCGCCAAATCCAGGCTCAACTGTCATAACGAGAATCATATCTAATAAGTCTCCATATGCGAGAACCACTTCTGCGGGAGTCTTTGGCTTTATAGCCAGTCCAACTCTCATGCCTGCATCTTTGACAGCTTTGATCACACTCCATACATCATTCACTTTGTCTTAGCCGTGCAACTTCAAGACAAATGAAACTTACCAGCAGCTTCGTAGTGAAAACAAAATAGATCACATCCATTCTCAGCGAAATCCTTTACCCATCGCAACGGCTAAACAGGTCAGATATATGGAAAAAGTCCTCATCCTACATCGGAGACCATCATGTGGCAGTCAAAAAAGATATCACCTTTCGGCAATGTTCCTCTGAGACTTGCCACCATTTGAGGTCCAAAGGTCATGTTTGGAACAAAATGACCATCCATTATATCAATGTGAAGCCAATCTGCTTTGCAATCTTTCATCCGCCGACACTCATCAGCTAAATGACCAAAGTCAGCTGTAAAAGTTAATATTATCTCTGCAATTGTATTACCTGCAAGAATAGATGGCGCAACAATTGGATCAAGCATCTTTCCAACTCGCCTGATTTCTTATCTTGAGTGTTCGTGCTGGAGGGAAAGTTTCACCGGTGTGGGGTCGAGGGGCTTGGGGTGAATACCCGACAAGTTGGTCAGCTCTAGGTAACCGTTTGGGGCACCCGACCGAGACACCTTTGAACATATGAAACAATTACTTGCAAACTATATGAAGTCCTAATAATATTTACTCTATCATATGGAGTTATGAACTTACTTTTGCCCCTCTATTTTGACTTATTTTGTCATTTTCTCGGAGTTTCATTTCTTTTTTATGCGGACAAGCTTCCGCCGCATGGATCGATATAACCCACTGCCGCTACAAAAATTCCGAGTCTGGACCATCACCAAAAAAAACTCCATACAACGAAGATCACAGCATAGTCTAAAACCGTCAATAATATGCATTTCCGCACAGGGATTGGTCATTAAATCGTTTCAGCGGTCCAAGACAGTTACTACCTTAGTCATCAGTATATACTGTAGTGTCTCAATCACACGCTGCTGTGACTGCTAATAGACCCTCTCTTCACTCTGCATGCCGGAGCAGTCCGTTTGTTTCCGGCATCTGGACTATACTAGTTCCAATCGGGCCCAATAGGCTATGTATCATATATGCGTGTGTGTTTTAGGGCCTGATTGGATCTTTTTGTCGCTCAGCTGTCTTTCATAAACCTCGGCTGTCAATGGCCTGTTCATTTGCACGAACTGCTGCAATGTGAAAGGATCTCCCAAGATCAAGTACCTTAAGCACTTAATCTACGTGGGGGGCTGTAGAAGTTGAGCAAGAATCCAGGATGATCACGATTGAATAGGATCGCTTGGTTATCATCAATTCATCCTTCTGTACGGTTACTCTGCTCATTTATTCAACCCATTTTACACTTTCGCGGCTCGCATTGAGGCGATGTAGAACGGTTCTAAGCCTTATTAGTCTCTCTTTTGCCAGTCAGCATCCTCAACTACGTTGCTGTAACACAAAAAAACTCTCCACTCGACAATCTGTTTCTCATGGCTGCCAAACAACAATTGTTGGAGGCTTCCTTGGGAAATTCAGTATTATCGTTTGGAGAATTCACGCTTAAGAGTGGCCGGGTATCACCCTACTTTTATAATGCAGGACTCTTGACTACATCCAAGATGCTAGGCAGTCTAGCTAGTGCTGCTGCTTCTACAATCATCGAAGGAGGTTTGGAGCCTGATGTCGTCTTTGGACCTGCTTATAAAGGCATCCCTCTTTGTGCTATCACCACGGTAAAGTTAGGCGAGTTGGATTCCTCGTTTGATGATGTGCAGTATGCGTACAATCGCAAAGAAGCCAAAGACCACGGAGAAGGAGGAAGCTTGGTTGGGGCAAAGCTGCAGGGCAAGAAGGTGGTGATTGTTGACGATGTTATGACGGCGGGAACGGCCATTCGAGAGGCTATCGATATTATCAGATCTAACGGAGGCCAACTTATTGGCATTGTAGTTATGGTGGATCGTCAGGAAAAGGCCCCTAACTCGGACTTGTCTACTGTTCAGGCCACCCAGCAAGAGTATGGTGTTCCTGTTTTGAGTGCCATCAACCTTAGCGATATCATCGAGTTCTGTAAAGATAAGATCACTCCTCAACAACTGGAAGCCGTCTTGGAGTATAAAAAGATATATGGAGCTTAAAATTCTGAGATGCGAGAATAGTGAAGACAATTTGTATTCTTATGTAGACAATTGATAGCACAAGGACCGTGGGTGGATCTCGTGAACTAGCTCGTAGGCAGGTCAATTTACAAGGCTTCTTCTAATATACATTTGTTTCAAGCTTAGAAGCTATCTTAAAGGATATGACTATCGCTTCTTGTAAAGACAAGGCTTCAACAGCGGGCCTCGTTTGGTCGTGTCCTCGATGAACTTGGGTTTTTGTGATCCTTCGGTTTTATCTTTTTTGGGAGGATAGATAGGCTTGAAAAAGAGGAATGATATAAACATCTTGTTAGATGAATCCGTTGATTTATGATAGAGCCCCATGCTTCGAATCTGTTGTACGAATTCATCCCCAGTCGTGTCCGATAGGCGTGATTTAATTTCTGCAATCCACAACTCTCCTCGTGGTTTTAGAATCCTTATGGCTTCTTTAATAAAATCTAAAAAATTCGTTCCCATCAACGATAGGCAGAATATCACAATGTCCACGGACGAGTCCTTCAAGGGAACATTTTTTATATCTGCCACGGTCACATGATGATTTGATTTGGCTAAATCAAATGAATGGACTTTGATATCAGGGCTCCGTCGGTTTTTCTTCTTTCTCACTTTGACAAACTGCTCCACCTCAATTGCTAGACGCGCATCTCCACATCCCATGTCAGCAACTACCACGTTTCCATAACGATCGCCTGGTAGCCGGTCTTGTGGGCCTTGCTGAAATCTTTGAGTTAGACCATCAACGAACTTATCGACCGGATTCTCCGGCCAAGACTGGACTTGACCGCGGAAGCCTTGGTGGTATTCACCGAAAACTGACGGGTTCTCTTTAATTAAGCTGAATGCAGTCTTGGAATCCGTGGTATATAGCTGCTCATTGATCCATCTAAACCTTGATCCCGCTAATTTCTCCTTCATTTTCTGCTGTAACGGAGTAAGTCGACTGCCAATTACCGCTTTCGCTTCTTCCTCATCTCTCTTTCTTTTTTTGTCTGCCCTTCCATGATTTTCTTCTTCCGGCTCCTGGCCTCCATGGGAGGACTCTGTTCGTTTTTTCGTTTGTTTCTGATCATTTGCTCGTATCTTCTCTCCATTTCTATCATTCCTCTGCACACTAAGTTTGCCTAGACCTTCTTTGGTGTGTCCATTTGAGCCAAAAATCTGTGCACGTTCTGAAAGATCCCGACCTTTGGTCTCTTTAATTTCTTTCTTTTCCGTTATATCCTTCGGTCTCTTTTTCTTCTTAGAAGTACCAGCTATTCCTTCTCTTGTCTCCTTTAATGTATTAGCGTCTCTGTGGTTCTTCCTTTCATTTCCTGGATTCCTTTTCTGACCGGTCGAAGCATGTGCGGGATGGCCATTCAGTGCAGAGAGATCTATCGCTGAAGACTCTTTATCGCCTTTTTTCCTCTTCTTCACCGGCTCATTTGCTTCAGTCTTGATTTTAGAGGGAAGAACCCACCCATTGACATTAAAGATGGGTGTAGCCATTGGGGAAAATATTCTGTCGATGGTAACGACAAAGGAATAGTCCCAAGCCGGGTAAACTGAATGCCCTATAATAGTTCTTTGAGACGATTCCATAGCTTACAAGCCGCCGCAGCTAACTAATTCTGTAGAGAAGCAGCAGACTGTTATGATTATCCTTCTTTGATATCCGAGATTTCGCTGATAATCTCTGATCTTTGTGACTTACATCATGAAAGGTTTTCTCAAGGGTAATTTATACGCTCTCTTAACTTCGTGTATAATCTGTTAAAGTCTAATTCTATTACATAGAGTAAACCTTCGACGCCGATTCGTTCAATTCGCGCGAGAAATCGGCGATAGTTTGTAGGAGGTTCCTCTTTTCAAGAGTCACAAATCGGTCAAATCTTGGACCGAGGACCTGGTCTAGTGCTGCAGATGTTTGATTCTTTCCAAAGACACCACAAGTCCAATCACCAGGAACTTCGCTTTGTGCGTTGGGGACCTTATCCCAGGGCGGCATTCCGTAACCAAACTGAACGAAAGAATCAGTCATATGGTCAGACGTGGGGTGTTTATGTTCAGCAATTACTTGCTTGAATAATCTCCAGATGTACAAGTTGTCTAATGAATGATGAGCGGTGCCTTTCCATTTGCCCTCAAAGTCGGTCGTCTCAATGAAATGATAGTAATATATATTGTGAGGGTCCTTATTTATAGCTAAGGATCGAATGGCTGCAAAATCAGGAAAGATGAATAAAGCTTCCGAGGTCAAAACATCCAGCTTCACTGTATCCACAGACTGAAAATCATCTCCTTTGAGATCATATAAACTATTGACCAGCTCCAAATCCCCAGCATTCTTGAAGAATTGCTTCAAAAGAGTTTGCAAGCCTTGGTTGGTCATTGATCGGTAGCTCTCCTCCCAGATCAACCCTTCGTTCTTGCAGTCTCCAATCATGATATTTGGTACCCAGTTTGGCACATAGTCTGCGAACTTCTCATTTGCTCCCAGAGGCAGCATCGCTTCGTGAGGCAAGAAGACATCATCGTCAGTTAACCCTAGGGTCTGCAAATCTGCAATCAAGCTTGCTCGTACAGCTTTCATAACAGTTTGATCATCGATCTTTGCTAGTTCATTGACTCTTTGAATGGAGTCTAGATCTAATGAGATTCTACAGTTCTTCAGTATTCTCTCAAACAGAATCTGCTGCTCATCGACACTATAGCCACCACAAAGAGTGACGACCCCAGACTGCATAATAGTACCAACCATACCTTTATAGTCTTCAGGGTGATATTTGGCTCGGAATAAATGAGCGTTGACACTCTGGCTTCCTGCACTTTGGCCGAAAACAATGATTCTATCAGGGTCTCCACCAAAGTCCTTAACATGCGCTTGAACCCATTTTAGGCCTTCCAATTGGTCCCACATTCCAATATTTCCTGCTCCTTTCTCACCATGCGACTTTGCGAAGGCCGCGAGATCATGACCTCCGAGGAAACCAAAAGCTCCTAACCGATAATTCAAACTAACCACCACAACTGGTTTACCGATTGATACTGCTCGTTCGACAAATCCCAGCGCATCAAATATAGGAGCATTTGAAGTTCCGAAAACATAGGCTCCTCCGTGGATGAAGACCATCACCGGTATAGGTTCTTTCACATTGTAAGGACAAGTCACATTGAGAACAAGGCACTCAGTGGACGACAACGTTCCATTTTCTTGGACGTAAGATCGGGTCGCAACAGGCGTTGGAGAAAACGCTTTCGGCGGTTGAGCAGATAAAGGTCTAAGTGTTACTTCTCATCCCCTTCATTTATTGTTCTTACCCTATTTTGGTACCATCGTGTTTTCCATCCTTCCATGGTCCCTTCACAGGTTGGGCTCGTCGGAATCTTCCAGGAACGTCGGCAAAAGGAATGCCAAAGTACTGCTCCACACCCCTAATACTGTGCAGCAAACCGTCCACTTGGCCTAGACCCTTGACTTGTTTCACGGTAGGAACAGTGTCCGATTGAATCGTGAAAGGAGCCGGCATGCTGGCAACAAGGGAAGTCATTGTGCTCGAAGGTGAAAGAAAGACTGTCCTTGGGCCGGATGGAGGCTGATAACGGTTGCCATTCAGGAATTCGGCTTCGGTTACTGTATCTCACTGTCGCTACACCGGATCGGGTCTCGGCGATCATTACATGAGCTTAAGTAGAGTCCACTGCGATAAGTTCATACCCTCAGTTTAGCAATATCACTCTGGCTTATTTTATCTCGATAGATTTTATTTTTTTCTTCTCCTCTAGTCTCGGATGGTCTAGACAGCGAACAAACTCAGGTCATAGCCTATTGTCCATTATCCGCACAACTTCCGGTCTCACAAGTAGTTCATAATATTCTTCTTGGATTGGCGGTCAGCTTGAAATACCTTTTTGCTCTGAAGCACCCATGTACTTGTTACGTGGATAGGTGGATCTTAACAGTATCAGCTTGGTATTGATAACGTGAGAGAATCTTCAAGATATTCGCTTTTAATGGGCTATCATTTTTCTAAGGAAAAAAAAGAAATAGCAGCTTGATAACATGAAAGCACCGGAATGCTTGGATTCAAACGCCTGAACTTGGTAGGTTGATACCTAGTTCTAAAAACATCACATGCAGTCAAGGTTGGTGTCTAATAAGACGAAGAAAAATCTATCATGCTCATTTATGTACCTTTTAACCGACTCTAGCAAATCCAGTTATCCAAAGTTCGTTAAAGGTCACGCTTCCTAATAATACTGCGATTAGAAAGATAATAGGATTTTGACAAGTCACAATGCTGCACTAAATCAAATGAGAGCTCACGCATGCGAATAGAGTAAAAATGAACCGACTATCCTCTTGTTTTTCTTAATATACTAATCCTGTAAACTCGTGGACCATCGACCGCGGTCAATGCTTGGAATTCGCGCTTACTCGATGATGCCTATCTTCAAGCTGATATATCCCATCTCACACAAAGAAGATAAATGAAAAATCGCATTTTTAACATAGAAAGTTTGACATTCTCAGCAAAGCTGTACGATCATATCGCTGAGACGGACAAGAGCTCCTCCACCATTGTAAATTCATCTTACTTCCCACTTAGAGCGCTTTCCCAATATCTACCCAGTTCAATAATGGCAGATTAATCGTACGATCATCATAATATCATATGTGACAGCCCTGGCCCCGCTCTTTGTGCAACGCCAAGAAGGGAAAACTCCAAGCCTGGGCGTCGAGCCGGGACGTAATCGAAGATTGGCAGTTATGTGCCTCCAACCATTGATCCGCCAACTATAACAACTTAGCACGCAATAAATACCCCTGATTGAAGAATTTTCTTCCACGGCCTTAAGGATAATGTAACATGATGCCGTGTAATGCGCCTCCAACAAGGCAGTGAGTGGCTCATAAGTGGCATTACGCCGTGTACCATTCCGACGACGTTAAAGTTCTTTGACCTTTTCTACCAGGCATATTGGCATATTCTCTTTACCTAAGTCGGAGTTATTCATGCTTAAAGCAAGCTAATTCAACTGTCTGTTATCAGTCTAATGAAAAACGCCGTGCGCCTGAGTCATGAGTCAACGGTTCCCCAGAATGCAAGGCCTCTCCTATCGTGCGGCTCGAGACGATCAGTCACGTGACATGCCATCATCTTGCCAATATACAATGAAAAAAGAAAAGGAAGCCTGAATTGAAATGCATATTTATATAAAAGGGGAAAAAGGAGTCAGGGTTAGATCAGATGTCGGATTCAAAGAGCTTTGACACCATCGAGCAAGATGAAATCAGCAGCGTCCAAGGGAACAGGGAAGAGTCTATCGGCGATGGATATGTTGTTTCTCAGGAACGGAAAAATATTGGAGTCACATCGGCGATCTTCCTCATTGTTAATCGGATGATTGGTACCGGTATCTTTGCAACTCCGTCAGCAATCCTTGCTTTGAGTGGATCCGTCGGATTGTCGCTTATTATGTGGCTGGTGGGCATGATCATTGCTTGGGTAGGAATGATGACCTATATGGAATGGGGAATCGGAATTCCAAAAAATGGAGGAGAAAAAAACTATCTTGAGTTTGTTTATCGCAAACCAAAGTTCCTTATCTCCTGCGCATATGGAACTTATGTCTTTCTACTCGGTTGGGCTGCTTCCAATAGTGTCGTCTTCGGATCATACATCTTGAACGCAGCTGAGGTCGAGGTCACCCGATGGAATCAGCGTGGCATCGGCTTGGCCTGTCTCACCTCTGCTTTCCTCATTCACGGTCTGGCGCTCAATTGGGGATTGAGACTTCAAAACTTTCTTGGAATAATCAAAATCGGGCTTGTTCTCTTGATTACCGTCGCTGGATGGGTAGCTTTGGGTCGTCAAGGTAATCCTCACTATGACTATCCCAATAATTTCCACGATGCTTTTGCAGGGACGTCATCTTCAGCCTATGGAGTCGTCACTGCCCTATACAATGTCATTTGGTCCTATATCGGATACTCAAATGCTAATTATGCCTTGGCTGAAGCAAAGCATCCTGAAAAGATCCTCAAGGTCGCCGCCCCTATTGCTATCTTTGTTCTTTCCGTTCTTTACATGTTTTGCAATATCGCGTACTTTGCTGCGGTCTCCAAAACCGAGATGCTTGAATCGGGCCAAATCGTTGCCGGGATCTTCTTTGGTCGCATGTTTGGCCAACCGGCTGAACGAGCTTTGAGTGTTCTAGTAGCCCTCTCTGCTTTTGGCAATGTCTTGTCTGTCATTTTCGGCCAAAGTCGAATCATCCAAGAACTGGCCAGAGAAGGCCTCCTTCCTTTCAGTAAGATTTTGGCCTCAAATAAGCCTTTCAATGCTCCATTCATGGCTTTATTTGAACACTGGTTGGTTTGCATCGTTATAATGCTGGCTCCTCCTCCGGGAGATGCTTATAACTTCATCCTCAATCTTATCTCTTATCCTCTTAGTGCCGTCAACTGCTTTGTTTCGGCCGGTTTAATTTGGGTCTATTTCCATAGAGACCAATATAACTGGCATCCCAGCTTTTCCGCCACTTTACCTGTCATCACCGTCTTCTTTCTTTCTTCCTTGTACTTGGTCATTGCACCCTTTGTTCCTCCTGATACCCCCAGCCAAAACGTTTACAAATCTCTTCCGTACTGGCTGCACGCAGTTGTCGGCCTGGGAATCTTTGGCATCGGTATTGTTTATTGGATTGTCTGGGCTCAGATCTTACCTTGCGTCTTCGGCTATAAATTAAGCCAAGAAAACTATATCGATAACTATGGATGGTCCAGATCGAAATTTGTCAAGGTCTATAAAAACTCTAATCTTTCGCTAAGTGAGGAGGATGATATTAACAGTAATAAGGAGCTGTCCTTACCGACTTGATATATTTCCCTCAGATCTAGTTGTATTTAGTTCTTTGTGTCAATTTAGTCTGTTTTGGTTGTCTCTCATCATAAATATATTGGGCCTGATCCCTCAAATAGTCATACATTATGCAGATGCATCGTCTGCAAAAAAAAAAAACAAGAAACAAGATAAGCTGTTTGAATCCCGCTAAACAAAGAGAATATCTTGGACGGCCGCTTTGAAGTATGGGGTCAGTTTAGGTATCTCTTCAAAAACTGGAGCGGTAGGTTTGGAAGTTGGCGAAAACGAGGAGCGATCATACTCCTCGCCGCAATCGTACGCTTGTTCCCAGTTGATCCATTCGTCGCGTTGACGCTGAAGTTGGTCCTTCTCACTCGCTCGACGTTCCCGTTCTAAAAGAATAGGATCAACTAAATCATCCTTGTCAACATACATAGCCTGAGCAGACGAAGCACCACTATTGGCACTATCCGTAGTAGGAATGCTGACATTGCTGTTTGAAAATTGATCATTCAGCAATGGTGACGCAAGCCGATTTTGGTTGCCAAGCTCTACATTCTCATCAGCTTCAATGTCTTCCAAAACAACCTCATTGAATCCGAAATCAGCCATGTTGACGTTCAATTCAAGAATGTCATTATGGTGATGATGTAATTCATGCATTTGTCGGATAGTCTTGCGATGATAAAGCCATTCTTTCTTCCGCCGATTATATTCGACCAGCTGAGCAATTTCTTTTCGCAATTTGCCTGACTCAATCCGATGATCCAGCTCACCCTTAATGGCTCGATTGTAGATTGTATTCAGATCCAAAGCTTTGGGAGTTCCATTGCGAAGTAAGTCTAGAATCAACTCGATCCATCCCAATAAGCTAGAGAAAAGGCCTTGATCATGAGTATAAATCTCATGGATGAAGTGATAAAATGCTTCTTGATGCCGTTCGCAGAGATCAACAAAAGCTCTCACCAATTTTTCAGAGTCATGGACTTCCTGATCTTCCAGGTCATCGACTACCCGGATCAAATCAGAGAAAAAGTCTGCGAAATCTGAAATGGTGTTATAGATCTTGGCCTTTTTATACAGCTGAATCAAAGGAGAATAGAAAATAAACAATAAGTCGCGGAAAAGAGACATGGTGGCAGGCTCTCCTACCAATTCAAGCACTTGATCCTTGTCACGCCGTCGGAATTCAAGTTTAAGTAGTGTCAATAAGTGACTGAACTGATGAGCTAATTCCAAATCGTGAGTTGGCTGGGCTTTGATATTATCATCGCTATCAACCATTCGTTCCCAAGCAGACCATAGATCCAATACATAATCGCTTGAGTCACCATCTATAGGTACTTCCAATAAAGGTGAATCCATGATCTCCACCAGAACATGACTTTTCTGTTGAGCAGCATCCTTTTTGATCTGATCTCGAACAACGGGACTGGCATTAACATAGGCTCTGATTCGATCACATACTAGAGGTTGCTTTATAGTATCACGAATATCGTTAATTTGTCTGATATGTTGATGGATTTCATCAGATAAAATTAGGCCTAGCACCCGTTGTAATAGAGATTTCGTACCAAACGGTTGAGCCAAGAATAAATCGAGAATAGCTTTCATAGTCGACATAGGATTAGAAAATCTCAAAATATTTTTGAGAATCGAATACGGCATCAAATGATGTAACCTCTTAGCCTGGGCATATAATTCGATAGAATGATCTCCACCTAGGAAGATTTTATATAGTAACATTGCTATTTCAATCCGGAACCAGGCAATAAACTTCTGGTACCATTCTGGAAGCTCCGAAATGGTTGCACATCGCCTAAAATCGTCCATCATTCTTGTAAGACCATCTTTCTCCAGTAACGATTGTTTAAATTCTGTCATGTACTGATCTAATTCTTTGGTTCTCTCTCGAGCAACCTCATAAAAGCGTTCTTGTTCCTGTTGCTTCGACTCATCTCGCTTAAGACGAAGATCAATGTCTTCTTGTTCTGCCTGTGTGAACTCAAGAATGGGATCATGAGATAAAAAATCATTAACAAGAGTAGATGCAGCCACATCTCGCATTATTAAGTACTCTTTCAAGAAAACTCGAAGACTTATTCGCTGTCTTTCAGCCAACAGAATGACTGATTCTTCACGCTTCGAGTCCTCTGTGTGATGAACAAGTTTTGTTGTAGTATTCTTGCTGGGTAGCTTTGGAGCTCCTTTTCCTGGAAATGCATGAGATAACTAGAAGTTAGTTAGCTCATTTTTCATTCGAAGTGCCTAACTTACGTTGACCGAAAGTTTCTTAAAGTCATTATAGGTTCGGGAAACATATTTAGGCTTATCCTCGTCAAATTTGCAAACTTGGATTATAAATTCCTGGTATGTCAGTCATCCATCATTTTACAAGAGGACTTACTTCATGATTTCTTCCGTATCGGCTAGACGAATGACCCATTCTTACTCCGACTATATTGATGTCCCATCCATTGATGAATGAATGCGTCTTCTTGCCAGATTCCGCTTCATGTGAGCTCTCAATTGCCGGTCTCTCTAACTCTTCAAAGGGTTTTAATGTTTCTTCCAGACCAGATTGTGTTCTTATAGCGGAGGAGAAGATCAGCTCGATCAAATTTCGAACTTTAGTGCCAAGTTTTCTTCGCTTCGATAATTCTTCTCGATCTTCACTGCCACTAATTGACTTTGTGGAAAATGATTCAACAAAAGGCTGGACAATGTCTGGCCAAAATCCTTGAGAATCGGGAACCTGTTTGATAAACGGGAACTTCCTAATGAAATTTTGAAAGATGAACTGAAGAAATGGCATTGCAATAATTGTATCATTATTGAGCTCATCTATCCCAAGTGCCGCCAAAGATATCTCAGTGGGTGCGTTAGGGTGATCAGCATTTGCTATACTATTTGCGGTGGACGCATTGACGCTTGCTGTCGTAGATGTCGTAGATGTCGTCTCATCATTATCTATAGCACTAACAGGAGTGCTCGCTGAGCTATTCCTATTATCACCGTGGATTGGACCGTCTAGTTTATCTTTATCAAATCTCGGACTCGAACAATTAGAGCGAAGGCCAGGGGACCCCAATGTCTCTTTGCTAGACGCCCTCGAATGATTTCGACTAGATTTCTTATGAACACCAAGAATATTCGCTCCGTAATTGATACCTATTGAGACTCCAGACGCCAGAGGACGATAGAGATGACTGTACGATGAATGCTTTATCGTCATCACGTCAGCTTCAGCAGCAGGTCGAAAGGGAGGTCCAAGTAAAGATAATGCATGTGGTTTACTAATTAGATTAGTCTCATATTGCGTTTCAAGCTCAATTAGTTCTTTTTTAAGATAGTGCTCCTCCAATCCAGTCAAGGCTTCTTCTTTCAGTCCACTAGACCCGTTGCTGGCATTCTTTTCCTGCATTCTTTGGATCGTTCGGACCTCCTTTTATCAGCCTAATAGTTTTCCGTGCTTGCCGGCAAAGTTCTTGCCAATAGTAGAGTCAGATCCCGTTCCTGTAACGGTCACCAGGAATGTCGCTAACACGCGGAGATAAAAAAAAAAAGGTAAGGCGCGTTGCCAGATCGTGACTAGACACCACAGTAAGGGCGATCTATCGTCATAATGTTGATAACTATCGCCCACGAGTTGGGGCTCCTCCATATAAAATTCTCGATCTGATTACAATTCTGTCGACTTTACGTTTATGTCATGCTTATTTTATTTCAAGATTTGGAATTTTATTCATGCAGGCTACAATACCTCCCACTGGGTACCAATCTGATAAGATTATCCAACTTTTAGTCCATTTCTCCTTTAAGGAGTCTCTTCAGGATTCGTTACTGCCTATTCTCGAATTCGTCCTCGGCCAGTTTTCGGGTTGCCTGAAATAAAAAGGAAGGCCAGAGCTAGTTTGTAAAGATTCCACGTCACTGCTAATCGTCTTCGATTCTTTATTAAGCGACTAGTCTCTTCTGGTCTTTCTATCACACTGCTCAACTACATTGACATTTGCTATTAATGTTCATACACCATCTTTTAAACCATCTAACAAAATAATAGCTTTAGCTTTTACCGTCGTTGAGTCTTTCCAATACCACGTTTACCAGAGAAAAGATGTTTAGCAATAGATGCGGTAGTGTGTCTGTCCGACTCTGATGCCTTAGCGAGACGATTCCGATGCTTTTGGTCTTTTCGTGCCATCCGCTCAGCTTTGCTTCTTAGCGAATCACTGCCAGCACCATCTTCCAGTCGATTTGACTGCGCTCGGGGAGCTGCTGATTTGGATCGTGGCGCTTGAGACCCGTCCCGCATGACAACTTCGACTCCATTGGGGGCAGAATCTCTTCCTTCTTTCCGAACATTTGAGCGCCCCCTTTCAGAGATTGATGAGCCATCCAATCCAATCTTCTCAAGATGAGCTTCCATTTCAGAGAGCGGTCGCCGAATAGCAGTTCGAGGAATGATAGCCCTATTTTTTAGAGATTTGCGTGATCTAGCCGCATTCATCATCATCTTGTGCTTATTTCGAATCCATTCGGCCTTTATTCGGATATCAGCCTCCTCCTCATCTTCAATATCTTCATCAGACTCATAAAAGCCATCCTGCTCAAGCCTCTCCTCTTCCTGCTCTAATGCTTCCAATCTGGATGCAATCTCAGGGTCAATGAAATCATATACATTCTTTCCATCCATGATCTCAGGGATGATATCATTCTTCCAATCGTTATTCTCGAGCATCCACTCGTCACGAAGGCTCACATTGAATACTCCAGCTCCACCTTGTTCTTCTTCTATATCCCTAAGTAGTTTAGGACGATTAGGATTATCTCGGTCATATTTAGGTCGGTTCAATATCCCATCAGGAATAAATGGTTCCCGAGTAATGTCGTCGCGCGCTGTAGGTTGAGCGACCCGGAGTCTATTAAGGACATTATCCACTTTTCTTCCCTTAAGTTTCTGTTCAATACGTGAAGATAATAAGATATCACATGCTCGGTTTCTGACTGCAGAAACATTGGTCTCTTCAACGCAGGATAACTCGAGGATCTCAGTGTTACCAGAAGAACCAAGGTTTCGCACTAAATTCTGTCGCTCAGGATCCAAATCTTCCAACCTCATGGCATCAATCTTATTTATCACAATCACAACGTTCTTATTGGCAAACAGCGGTTTAATACTCTCGAATAGATGGACCTGCGCCTCAATACTATAACCACACTGTTCAGAGAGATCCATAAAGTACAAAACACAAGATCGAAGATGAGCAATAGCATAAATAGATTGCATTTCAATAGTATTCATATCTTCGGTGGGGTGGTCCAAAATTCCAGGTGTATCTATGGCCTGAAACCTAAGATATTTATAATCAAAATGTCCAACATAAAGAGACTTTGTAGTGAAAGCATACGGCTGAACATCCACGTCGGCTCTAGTAATTGCTCTCAAGAAGGAAGATTTGCCCACGTTCGGGTAACCACAGATGAGTAACGTTCGCGTATTTGGGTCAATAGAGGGCAGGCGGGCCAAATGCTGACGAACTTGCTCCAAGTATTCCAGAGGATCCTTCAATCTTTTGATAATAGTGGCCATCCGTCCAAGAGC
The DNA here is from genome assembly GCA_003707065.3 of Trigonopsis variabilis. NCBI lineage: Eukaryota > Fungi > Ascomycota > Trigonopsidomycetes > Trigonopsidales > Trigonopsidaceae > Trigonopsis > Trigonopsis variabilis. The sequence continues at coordinate 74,865 of PPXM03000008.1, read as the reverse complement.
GGCTCGTTTCAATTGTTTGCATTGAAAAAGCGATTGCCCAAATTTTAGAAGTCTCACGTAATCCCGTGAAACTTGTTCGATTAGATGCTTTGATGTTGCAAGTTGTGACAAAGCGATTTTGTAATGATTTTTCTCATATAAAGTATGCATCAAGTCTCGGTGGAATGGATGAATATCATCAAGTCGAGGAAAAGAATCAATGACATCCTGCAATTTTTCACAGAATCCGTCAGCTGTATAGCGGACCTTTCTCATGTAAAAGGTCCGAATCCTTGCTATCTTGAAACCTGGCCTTATGACCGTAGGGGTTTTTCGCTGAGTTCGATTTAGTACGACATCCAAAAACCTTTTAATTAGCGTTATTATTCGAATATACCATCAGCGACTCGTAAAAAATTACTATTGCAATCTCCAGCAATGCTGAGAAAGCAACAGAGGTCCCTATCTGGCCAGGGAAGGGAATAAAAATCAAAATGTAGAATATTACATTTGTGACAAAGACGGTCTAACTTACTCATTAGAGTTCGGAATAGGAGCAATGTCCTTCCAGGCGATTTTCATAGCTTGGTAAGTCGTTGGGAGGTTTACTCCCAAGAAAATTTTTTAGCCGCAATAACCTTACCCTGTCGGGTTGGGAGAAATGCAATTACTGGAAGTGTAGCGGTCTCTGCGAGGAAGGCGAGGAAGAAAGTCAGTCCTTGTGGATAAATAGTAATTGCTTGATCTTCCTAATTTTCCTACTGTTCAACTGGGGTAGAAATGCCTATTTTGTGTATCTGATCAAAAATTTGCTCAATATAATAGATCAAATGAGAAATATAAGGAGCTAATGTTGTTGGCTGTTGTATTCCATTCTTCTGGTAAAACTACAGATGCTTCAGTCCTTTCAAAGTGGTACAATATCAGCTTAAACTGTATGCATATTTTTGCTGATAAAGGCGAACTTGGGTGAAACTCAGGTCAATACTCTGAAAATGGTCTCAGGATCTCAATGACAACTAGGCCACGTATCCATACATAATGAGGCCTGCTCGGCACAAGTAGCATTATCTTACGAAGTTATGGTCCTTGAAGTGACTCTTAATCATCTTATCAAGATGTTACACTTTATTCCTTTGTCTCAAGTGACGCGCTCTTTGACTGTTATTCCTTTGTCTAAAGTGACAGTGACACACTCTTTGACTCTGTTACGACCTACCAACCCACATCAAGATCTTGGAACAGTGTATGCTCCCAAGAGTTTACATAGACTGGGCGACAGAGCCTTCTAAACGAGCCGGAAGGATTATTATTGAGTTATGGACTGATAGCCATCCTCGCACTAGTGAAAAGTAAGACTTGCTGATGAGAAGGCTAACTTAGCTTCCGGCTATTGTGCACTGGAGAGAATGAAAAAAGGGATGGAGTTCAATTATGGTACAAGTCTAGTTCATTTCATCGGATAATATGTCCAGATTTCATAATTCAGGGGGGGGATATTGCCAATGATGATGGATCTGGAGGAATAACTGCGACGGGGCAACGATTGCTTGATGAAGAAAGAGGCCCGATAGATGAACGGGGTTTAGTTGCAATGGCTGATAAAGGGCCTGATACGGCTGCTAGTCAATTTTACATAAGCGTGAGTATTGGTGTCCTCTGACTATGCTTACTCTAGTATGATGCAGTACCTGAGATAACTGATGCTCTTGTATTTGGCCGAGTGGTCTCTGGTTTAGATGAGTTACTCAAGCTGGATGATCTCCCAGTAGATGAGATGGGGTACGTGTTGAAGGGAAACCGAGTGAGCATAGTCAATAGCGGTCAATTGGAGTTCCGGAAAAAGGCAAAAAAGGCAGATATTGCTCAGCAAATAATATCGGAATCTGGACATAAAAAGCTGTCTGGTGATGTTGTTGCCCTCAAACGGGAATATAGTAATCAGGGAAAAGTGCAAGACGAAGAGAAAGATAAAGTTGAGAGGCCCTCTGGGAGTAAAGATCACCATGATCAACAGCGAGAAGGTGGTGATCGCAGAAGCCGCCATGGACACTCTCACCAGCATCGTTCTAGTCATCATAGAAGAGACCATCCAGATGAAGAGGACGTCGATGAAAACAGATCAAATAAGCGCAGCCGGAAAAGTGGGTCACATATAAGAAGCGATGAACAAAGTGATGCCAGACTGACAGAAAGATCAACATCTGATTATTATAAGGACTACTCGAGAGATGATAGGTATTCAAGACGTCATCAGTATGAAGGCCGCCGGTATCGGGATAATCACGGTCGATTGTGTTCTGATTCTGACTTGTCTTCCTCTCGTTCCCAAGAAGATATCCAATTCAAGGGCCGAGGCCGAATGGTATATAGGGAGAAAAGGAGGTGATGTGTACTTTAGCTTTTACTGTTTGCTATAATCATCGGCTGAGGGTCTGATCAACAGAAGATGTAACTTCAAAGTCCCAAGCGCGAAAAAAACGTTGTCACATGGTCTGCAGCCATTGTGGATCTTAGGAAACTTCAGCCTGGACTTGAGCTGCACTCATAGTGACTCAACTACATGCTTTATTGTCTTCTCATCCTGTTCAGCTCTCGCCAGTTGTGATCGTGACAGATTAGAGATGCCGTGCGGGCCGGTCCAGAGGGGATAAGTCAGCGGGGAAACCACGGGACAGGTCCGGGTAATGATCCCCCGAGGCGACGTTACCCCACATTTTGAGCTCATATAAAAGATATTGCGACGATCACACGAATCAGGAAAGCCCACATAGAAACAATGAGTTTGTCTAGGGTATTGAATCGATCGGTTACTCCCTCAAGTCGACTATTAAGATCACGAATCAGTTCGGCTATCTCTGCGCGATCGTTTTCTGCGGTTGGAAGCCGACGATTTCCGGGTCCTGGTCTCGCGTTAACTGAGGACGAAGAGATGTTCAAGGATGTCGTCTCCAAATTTGCTCAAGAGGTTGTTGGTCCTAAAGTCCGAGAAATGGATGAGAAGGAACAAATGGATCCCGCGATTGTCTCCGCCTTATTCGACAACGGCTTCATGGGAATTGAAATTCCTGAAGAGTACGGTGGCACAGGTGCCAATTTTACTTCTGCAATTATTGCTGTCGAGGAATTAGCCAAAGTTGATCCGAGTGTGGCTGTTCTTAATGATGTCCATTCAACTTTGGTCAACAACATCGTGCGATTGTATGGTTCTAAGCATATCCGCGACAAGTATCTTCCCCAACTAGCTACTGAGAAAGTTGGTGCTTTTGCACTGAGTGAACCCAGTAGTGGATCGGACGCTTTTGCCTTGAAGACTAGAGCGACCAAGAACGCAGACGGAGATTACGTGTTGAACGGATCCAAGATGTGGATCACAAACTCGCAAGAAGCTGGTTTATTCATTGTGATGGCTAATCTTGATCCCTCGAAGGGTTATAAGGGTATCACTGCTTTCTTAGTTGAGAAAGAGATGGGAGTTAAGATCGCAAAGAAGGAAAAGAAATTAGGTATTAGAGCATCTTCCACTTGCGTCATTAGTCTTGATGATGTCATTGTCCCCAAGGAAAACCTTATTGGTGAAGAAGGTAAAGGCTACAAGATTGCCATCGAGACTTTGAACGAAGGTCGTATTGGTATCGCCGCTCAAATGATTGGCTTGGCGCAAGGAGCGTTTGCTCGAGCCACCAACTACGCATTCAACGACCGAAAGCAATTCAACCAGTACATCGGTGATTTTCAGGGAATGCAGTTCCAGATCGCCCAAGCCGCCACTGAGATCGAGGCTGCTAGGTTGTTGACTTACAACGCTGCTCGTCTCAAGGAATCTGGTGTCCCATTCACTAAAGAGGCTGCTATGGCCAAGCTTTACGCTTCCCAAGTCGCTGAAAAGGTATCAAGTCGTGCGATTGAATGGATGGGAGGTGTCGGTTTCACCCGAGAAGAAACCCCAGAGAAGTTTTGGAGAGATTCAAAGATTGGAGCCATCTATGAAGGAACCACTAATATCCAATTGCAGACGATCGCCAAAATCGTCCAAAAGGATGCCAAACAATAAGCTAACGACCAATGCCGAAATACATGATAATTCTGTACGTAGCCATCAGGCCAGTCTACGTATTATTTGAGAGCTAACTTGCCTTTTTTGTACTAGTTTTCTTTACCATCCACGCCATGTGACCCACATATCGACAACATTGTCATCTCCATCCGTAACAAAGTAGAACGGGAAGGCCTGTGCGGTGATACAACTATGCTGAGGATACAACTCCACTCGAGCACCAATAGGTGGGAGTGTTGCGGATTCTTCTCCAGGTGTAAGAATACCATGTTCTTGAGACAGGCGGCCGACAATCCAATCCCCATATTGGGGAGTAGCGACCGCGCCCCAACCAGGTAGCTGTCCAGGTTCACGCGCCATTGCTATCACACCCGCATTGACAAGAACCTCTCCTGGAATTCGATTCCCACGTCCTGGATAAACTGAGCACACATCGGCGAGTACTGTACATGCAATTCGATCCTTTGAGATAACTCCAGTTGCTAATTGTTGCAAATCGCAGAATGGATAGTTTCCCGCATGCAATTCAAGTTCTCCGTCAAGCTTTGGTAGATCTTTGGCAGACAGAAGTTGAGCGGAATGAGAGGTGGGCGTAGCACCAACTGAGATTGTCGGATTCAAGCTGGGATCGGTCTTTTTTGCACGAATGGCTGCCTCATTTGCGGCCGATATTTCAGCCATCAGATACGATTGAGCATCATTTGCCGATTTCGAACCATAGGAATGTCCGGCATGACAGTAGAAGCCAAAGATCTTGAAATACTGACCATATTCTGGTCCTACCAATGCATCCACTAAAGATAGAAGCTCTGCAGAGTCAGCATGGATGCCTGCCCTGCTTGATCCCATGTCAATTTTGACAAATACCGACCAAGCAAAACCAGGGTGTGCCTTAGCGATAGGAGCTAAATAAGTCAATTGCTCGACATTATCAATCATTAACCGCAGTTGAACCTTTTGAGCATAACTGTAGAGTTCATCTACCCGAGATTTCGCTGGAGGAATGCCGTAGAGAACATCTGTAACAAGGCCTTTGGCAATAAAGGTTTCAAGATGATGGGCTTCCATTAGCGTGCTAACGATGCATCGAGTTGTCGATAATCCAGACTCAGGATTCAATTGCAGAGCAACTGCTTCATCAGACTTGGTAGTCTTCACATGAGCCCGAAAAGGAACGTTCAGGTTCTTAGCGCCGGTGATCATCTTGGCGCAATTGTTCTTGACGACCTTTCGGTTGACAATAAAAGCCGGTGTAGGGATCTCAGACAGCTTTTTTCCCACATACTCTTTCACTAGGGCCTCTTTTGAAGCTTTTGGATATAAATCTGAGGGATACATAATGAGTGAATAAGATTCTGCCGTGCATTTCTAATTTATCAATGCAACGATCACGTGCTGATAGGCGAACCCGGCCAGGATTCGGTGATCACTTGCCCACCTTGAGCGTGGGGGTCTACTGTAAAACCCTTTTAAGTGTCTGCTACAGTGAGGGGCCAGGCCTAAAAATGGTGTTCTAGTGTCTCCTGTGAGAGTTAATATCTTGTAACCTTTGAATCATCTAGACCTATCGTATGGGAACTCATAATTCAGCTCTCAGAGAAAAGACAGGACGATTATCCAAAGTGTAATGGCTGAATTTCTACGTCTTTTCATGCACACTTTGGTTGTATGACCATGCAGTAGATTGATTTAATATACTACTCCTATGCTTGAAAATGATGCAAACTAATACGATTAGCTTAAGTTTTATCCACCTGATAAGCGAATATTCTCTAGACTTCTTCAAATAGTGCTTATTCACGATGTACACAACGATACATTGTGTACATCGTCGCTGAGACCAACAGGAAGCTAGTTCTGAGAAGAGCGTGCGTCAGGAATAACAGCAATAAAAGCAAAAAAGCAACAAATTCCCAGGGATAGATGTAGTCTTCTATAAATAATCAGACATCTACAAGAACATGAGCTATGCCTTTCTAACCCCGAATCTTCCCTGAATCGTGGATTATTGCGCAGCAACTGGTTCTTTAAAAAATAAGATGTAATGAGGTACAAGATTTTTAACAAGACTTTCTCGGAACTCCTCCGGACAATAAAATCCGAGTTCCTATCACCAACCTACGAATACCCAGATTCAGAACATTACGGACTTTGAAGATCGCTATCTTATCAGAAAGAACAGAGAGCACAGTGCTAGGCCACTAGAACAGAGTTGGGTTGTCTTGATATCTGCAGCAGATGAGATACGATGTCAAAGTAATACCAGGAAAAAGGATTAGTGTCTGGCGTCGTCGAACGGTACTGGTAAGCAGGCTCGAAATACTTTGTTCGAGGATTAGTCATGAACTTTACCGGCGCATCCTAATATCCTAATTGGGAAACACCGAAAGCCAATACCGTAACAAGGCGCCCGACTCCAAGGCCAAAAGTCACTTTGGATTTCGCGTATAAATAAGTACTTTGGTACCTATTAGAACACTGTCATAGGTTTCGAATCTCTGGTATCCATTCTCCCAATCTTGGACCCTCGATTAGTCAGTTTCTTTCAAAGTTTTTTCACACTGTGACCCAAAGTGTTGCGTTATCGAACTAGTCAACTACTTCAATTGCATGATACATCAGCCTCTTATCTCTTCGATTACGCTTCGACTGAACCGGTTTCTGATTTCTTACAAGACTTCTAAAGCTTTTACTCGATCTTTCACCATGTCAAGTACCACTACCAGCACTGAGACCAAGACTAGTCTCCAGCCATCCTCTCTTGGGACTCTCATCTTGGATCAAGTCAAACCGACTGCCAGCGCAGGATTTTTTGATCAATTGGTCCAAAAATCGTCCACCAAATCTTCTATAGACTTCCGCTCCGATACGGCGACCCAACCCAACCCTGACATGATCAAGGCAGCATCCTTGGCTCCTGTTGGTGACGATGTGTTTGATGAAGATCCAACATCAAACTCATTATTGGCAAAGGTCAAGGAACTGACTGGGTTTGAAGGTGCCTTATTCATGCCATCGGGAACAATGACCAACCAGGTTGCTATTCGATCTCACCTTATGAGTCCTCCACATACGGTTATGACCCATTACCTGGCTCACGTTTATAAAGTCGAAGCAGCTGGGATCGCCACTTTGTCCCAAGCAATGGTCACTCCCGTTATTCCAGCTAAAACTTTGAATTTGACGGTTGAGGATGTCAAAAAGGCTTATATTCCTCCTGGTGATGTCCATACTGCGCCAACTGCTCTGATATGTCTAGAAAACACTTTAGGAGGCGTTATCATGCCGATTGAAGATATCAAGGCCATCCGGGAGTTTGCAGATGAGAAAGGAATTAAAGTTCACCTTGATGGTGCTCGACTGTTCAACGCCTCAAGCAAAACCGGCATCCCGTTGAGTGAATATTGCAAATACTTCGATTCCGTTTCTTTATGCCTTTCGAAGTCTCTGGGAGCTCCTGTCGGCTCTATTCTTTGCGGAGGAAAACAGTTCATCTCGAAAGCGGAACATTATCGCAAACAAGTCGGCGGAGGAATGCGTCAAGTAGGTGTCATTGCTGCACAAGCTTTGGTGGCTCTGGATCAAGTATGGCCCATATTACCTAAAGTCCATCAACAGACTCAGTTGGTAGCCAAATATCTTGAGGATCTCGGGTATCAATTCCTTGCTCCCGCAGAAACAAACTTCATCTTTGTTGATTATGACAAGTCCGGTGTATCTGCTGACTTTGTTCAACATCTACTTGACCAAGCTGGTCTTCTCACGAATGCGTTACGAATTGCTTTTCACTATCAGTTGTCTCCTGAAGCAATTGAGAAGCTCGTTAAAGCTTACGAAGAAGCCATGACACGAACCAAGGCCGGAGACGTCCCAGAGTTAAATTTCAAGGAGAATCATAACCCTTATAAGTGAGATGATTTATAGAGATTGTTTCGAATACTAGAATTCGCAAATAATATGATTGGTACAAGTTTCAACACAAAATGCAGTCCCTTCGACGCCATGGCCAAAGTTTCATGGCCAATTTTTCATGTCAACAAGACAGCTAAAAGAAAAAGAACCTCTTGTGATGCAGCTTTTTGCTTAGTTGTTTGTAGGAACTCATTTCTCCCAAACAGTCCCTTCCCCATTCACAGCCGGCCATGTTAACCAAAAAATCCCGATCCTTGGAATTGTAAAAAATCCGAGGATCATCGCTGCTTTCCGAGCACGCGCCTGGAGGGAATGAATTAATCGACCGCAGAGGAACAAATCCGACTCTAGATCGAATCCAGGCCTGATTCTTGTAGAGATACTCAAGGGCGTCCTGTTCCTTGTGATCCCATTGCATATGCATCTGCTCATAAAATATCGGATCCCACCAAATGTCCATCAGTCGATCTGACCAGTCCGACCGCCTAACAAGGAACGAGCCCAAGTTGAATCCACCGCAGTCCTGTCCAAGAAGAAAATCCGCAGGCTGGGATGTATCCACGTAGTCAATCTCAACTGGAATATTCAGCGGGTTATAATATGATACATTCCGATATACAATCTTATCCAACTGGTTGAATAAGTGATCTTCCAATGAGATTTGAGGCTCCATTATATAGGTATGGAGATCTAGCCACCAAAACCACTCTGCACGAGGATACTGTCTCATTGTCTGACGAATAATATCTGGTTTCTCCCAGGATTCTCGCCATTCATGAGAATATCTCTTCTTGTCGGAGACATCTTTGATTGCTAACGAGTAACCGTGGCGTTGAGCATATGCTCGCTTATTGGCTATGCTCATTCGCTCAACCATCCATTCATTTGGGCCCTTCCAGTTATTGATTCCTCCTCCGCGATTTGCAGCTAGAATGATAACAACATTGCTCGTCTGAAACTGCCGCCATGGCTTCCAAGTCACGAGGAATATGATTGTGATTATTAAAAGTATTATCGAGCCAAATCGTCGCAAACGGCTTCCTCGCCAGATCCGTCGCCATGGACGTCCAAATCCACCTCCGCGTCTCTCATCAAACGCGCTGCGTGATTTGGCAGATGCAAAAATCCACCGTCCTTTGCCATCTATCTTCGAGGTCGCTGACCCCAATGATGATGCTATTGATAAACCCCGGCCTTCATTAAGCTTTTCGTCCACATCAAGAGGCATGGGAGGTGGATAAGTTGACGTGCGTTGCCTGGCAACGATAACACTACACGATCAATACGAAGAGCTCAAGCACACTATGCACAACCTGTTCCAACGTCTATCACGACACTCAGGCTCGAACTTGGGCAAAAACAATTTAAACTAGACTTGTTCTAAAGTAACACCTATATTCACTATGCACAGAAAAGTCCCTATTTTTATGAAGGGACAGCTAAATCACGGCGGATCTCATCCAAGTCCATACCCACACGTACTTTCTTTACTAGGTCCTTGCGATTCATACCCAGAAAGACTCGTTTCAATGTATCCATCAGATTTGTAGACTGGTTGGCGTGCACCGCATCCTGTGCGCCAACCATGTTATGTTCTGCTAACGCCTCGATCAGATGTTCCGCAGCCTCTTGATAAACTCCAATATTGATGCAGGATACGCCAAGATTGTATCTTGCCCGAACGAAATTAGGTCTGATCTCAAGTGCTCGATAGTAAGCATCAATAGCCTCCTCACTTCTGTGAGAATTAGCAAGAGTTGCTCCTAGCCTGTTCCACAATAATGCATCATTTGGACGCACAGCTAAAGCCGCTTTGAAACAGTCAATCGCTTTATCGTATTCCTCATTCCCGTAGAAAATGACCCCAAGCCCACTCTGAACATCAGGATCAATCGCGCTCCCCTGAGGAGCCAGTTGAGCGGCTTGTATAAACATCTTTGCTACACGCTGTTGGAGATGCATCCGCGTTAATTCTTCAACGCCAGGTGGTGGCGTGTCGTTAGCCGATGCCTTGAACCTTTCAACAACGTCGGGATACTTTGTCTGTAGCCACCGCTCAAGCGTAAGGTAAGCAGCATTCTCGTACTGCATGTTGATGTATGATACGGCTAGCGCCATAAGAGCACGATCATTCTCTGGATCAAGTTTCACAGCCTTTTCTAATGCATCTATGGCGGCATCTTCCTTTTCATTTTGAGCTTGGACCGCACCCAGTCTAGCCCATGACTCGACGTGCTCTGGGTTTAACTGACAAGCAGCTTCAAAAGCAAGTGCAGCTTGAGACAAATTTGCTCCGCTTTCCTGTAATCGACATCCCTCCGCAAACGGATCAGGATGATTCATAAATTCATTTTCAGGCTCAAATTCGTACTGACCAAAATCAGGTCGCGAAGTCGTCAAGTCATCAAATTGTCGTTCCCACGAAGGTTCCCTGGGTGAAAACGAATATTCATTCCCATTCTCCATCTTGGCCTGTATTTCCTTCCAAACATTCTCAAATCGTAAATCGGCGCCATTGATCGGCATAGCACCAGTGGTAGCTTCTTCGCTCACATCCATATCCATCTGGTCATCAGCCACTGCCTGGCTGCCATCCTGCGGTTTAAGACAAAAATCGCCATCGGCGCCTTCTTGTCTGCCATTCGCCTGAAGCTCGATTTGTCGGAATTGTTCTTCCCAGTTCTCGGCATCTAATTCCACCATCCGATTGCTGTTTTGGTGAATGTTACTGGCCCCAATTGTGCTATTAGCCATGGCGAGAGGAGTCCTTATAGCTGGGTTATAGTGCGGCATTCCATAAGAGGGCATATTCATCTGTAGGTGAGAAGTTGAAGGCCCTGCCTGTGATGAAACCCCTTGGAACTCGTGACCCCATGATGAGGGAACGGGGCCAGGAACTTGAGCCCGAAAGTCACTCGTCCAAGCCGATGTGCTAGGACCAGCATTATTCATGGTATGATTAACCGCATCTCTCGCCTGAGGGCCATTCATTATATCAAACGAGGGCATTGGCTGGGATCCTAGCATCACCTCTCTGGGTACTCCACCGTTCACGAACGCTTCATAAAGTTGTCTATCCTCGTTCGAAATCGGTTGAGCAGATCGCATGCCCTGAGATCCGGTAGAAATGCCTTGCCCGCCGGCATTGAACCGATCTCTTTGCAGAGAGCGATCTGTGGTTGCATGTTTGCTGATTTGGGATAGCGGATTAGATCCCACAGAACAGTCAGCTCCTCCTGCAAATGACATAATGCTAGAGTCTCAATAGATATATATATTTCAGGACTAGAAGCTAATCAAGTCACTGCCGGTCGATTTGTGGCGTTGTGGGGAAGTCGCTACCAATTTCCCCTAACAACCGCCATGTGCTTCGGGAAGTCGTCACGAATCTTGATCCTGCAGCCGATAAGCTCCATAGCCAATCCCTCTGAGCGTCAAATTAGCTCTCCTTCCCATTTGGACTATGGATCACTCAAATCTTCTGAATTGACATTTCACAATTGTCTTAAAGCCTCAGCATCATAGTATAGTGACTGTTATAGTCCATTGGTTCCTTGCTTGAATGATTTCGTGACTAACCCATGGTGGTACTTTTTCTTTTTCTTGCGCTTTTTTTCTGAATGTTTTGCAGATTTACGAGACGATGTGGATTTTTGGAGCCCGGTAGGCATATACATTTGCGTCAGTAGCATACTAGGGACTAGTTAGGCCCTGACTAAGTAAACTAGTTGATGGGGCTATGGAAGATGATGACACATTCAGGACGTGTTAGTCAGTTTGAATTGTATAAATACTTAAGGACAGCGATCACACCTTGGCATCTTCTTGATGAGAGCAGTTTTTTCTGCTTTTCTAAGACAACTAGGCCAGGCTGTATCGAGACACCATCCCAAGTATCTCTATGTATGGCACTCCGCGTAGGTCACTCCCCTATGCCGCCCACCTTATTCAGTCTCATGATTGTGTTCCAGGTTCTTCCTCCACTTTATCGGTGATCTCTGCAAACAGAACATCGTTACAGGACTTTATTTCAAATGTTTGGCAGCTATTTTGCTTCAGTGAATGCAACTGTTCCTCCTCGCCTGCCGATTCTCCACGTTTTCTTGTTATTCAAACAAATATCGTTAGCGGCTATTTCGTTTATTAGGAACCTCCTTATTATTTTTTCTGTCAACTAGAACTTTTTTGTATTTTCTCTCTATTAATATTATATACACATTTACTAGTATTCTCCGTGAGAAATGGCCGTAAAGCGGCAAAAAACCTTGGAGTTACATCATTTAATCATATTTCAGAAGAAACATCCGCATAAAGGAGCACTACTCCTCGCGAAGTAGCGGAGGCTTCTCAACTAACCTTACCAGTCATCTTCTCCAGCGCTTCGCGGAGCATCTCCGAGGCTGAACGGTTGACCTTTCCTTCGGGATGGTGCCACTTCGCGTGATCGACTATAAGTTGTGTGGTCGCGGTCTCACTTTTTTATCGTGCTTACATAATGTTATATGCGTTGTAGCAGTAAATTTCTATCGGCCTCCAACAATCCATTTGGTTTCCATGGCCAAGCTGGTTAAGGCGCACGACTGTTAATCGTGAGATCGGGAGTTCGATCCTCCCTGGGAACGTCTCTTTTTTTTGGTCTGTATGGGCCTTTCAAGACTATTAATTACGCAATGTTTATTCCATAACGAACTTGTGTAGGTATGAGCCTGAGCCATTATAATGCTCTGGCTTCTTGCCAGCAGATCCTTGTGTTTCCATCAGAAGACTGTCTCCAAGTGAAGAGCCATTAATGATCGCCATAGGCGGTTGCCTCGCCCGTCGTCTGTCGTTACCATTCGTTACTAGGGAGTATAAATTTTCCGGCCCACCTTCCCACACCACAATGATCCGAACCTTTACATCCAAGAGAGTTCTTGCTGCTGCTTGCCGAGCTGCCATCCGATCCAATGCCGTCCGTGCCGGCGCTGTTGGATTGAGAGCAACTAACGGAGTTTTTGAGACCCGCACTCAAGTTCGTGGCGTGAAGTCTATCAACTTTGGTGGAACTGAGGAGGTTGTCCATGAGCGATCGGACTGGCCTTTGGAGAAACTTCATGATTATTTCAAGAATGATACCTTTGCCTTGATTGGCTACGGTTCTCAAGGTCATGGACAAGGTCTTAACCTTCGAGACAATGGCTTGAATGTCATTATCGGCGTTCGAAAGAATGGAGCTTCATGGAAGGCTGCCATTGAAGATGGATGGGTTCCTGGAAAGAACCTTTTCGATGTTGATGAGGCCATCAAGAAGGGTACTATTGTCATGAACCTTTTGTCTGATGCTGCTCAGTCAGAGACCTGGGAGCACATCAAACCCTTATTGACCAAAGGTAAGACTCTCTACTTCTCCCACGGTTTCTCTCCTGTCTTCAAGGAGCTGACCAAGGTTGAGGTTCCCAAGGACATTGATGTGATCCTGGTTGCCCCCAAGGGATCCGGCAGAACAGTGCGAACTTTGTTCAAAGAGGGTCGAGGTATCAACTCGTCCTATGCTGTTTGGCAAGATGCTACTGGCAAGGCTGAAGAGAAGGCCATTGCCATTGGCGTTGCTATCGGATCTGGCTACCTTTACAAGACCACTGTCGAAAAGGAGGTCTACTCTGATCTTTATGGTGAGCGTGGATGTCTCATGGGAGGTATCCACGGTATGTTCCTTGCTCAATACGAGGTCCTTCGGGAACGAGGACACTCTCCTTCGGAAGCTTTCAATGAAACAGTCGAAGAGGCCACCCAATCTCTCTATCCTTTGATTGGTAAGAACGGTATGGATTACATGTATGACGCTTGCTCTACCACTGCCCGACGAGGTGCTCTTGATTGGTCACCCAAGTTCAAAGACGCTCTCAAGCCAGTTTTCAATGAGCTCTACGACCGAGTCAAGGATGGCTCTGAGACCAAGCGATCGCTTGAGTTCAACTCTCAACCCGACTACCGGGATAAATTTGAGAAGGAGTTACAGGAAATTCGGGATCTTGAGATCTGGAGAGTCGGAAAGGAAGTTCGCAAATTGCGACCTGAGAACCAGGACTAGATGTATATATGCCCCTAGTAAATTGAAAAAGTTACGCAGTATTGTTGTTTGACAGTATTAAGATTGACTAAGTTTCGGTATTTCACTTTTCGGCTTGACTACTTTGGTCACATCGTCAAAGTGTTGCTTATTCACGTAACCTCCGGCCATTGATAGCTTCACCAGCCTTCGGAAGTTTTCCCGATTAGCAGCCAGTTCCTGTGCTGCTTCTGAAGAGACGTAAGCCAATTTATAAAGAGATCACCTTACCTTTATTCAACGGATCGGAGGGATTCGGCTCCAGAAAGAGGTATTGAAGCCCAACAACGACGGCATTGCTGATTGATTAGCCATTTCTGTAAATTCAAAGGCTTACAGATTAAGAACAGGTTTCCAATCTTCCCGTAAGATATTTAAACAGACGTTTCCTTGGAGATCGATGTTGGGATGATAAATCTAATAGTCAGAGGTGATGAGATGGCTATGAAAACCTTTTGAGTGTATTTCACCTATGAATCAGTATTATCTGTAGCGGTCCTTACCTTTGGTGGTTCATGAGGAAAATTTTCTGGGATGGCAAAAGTGAATTTAAAGGTCCCGCCCTTGTACATTCCCTCGTCAGGCTCTATATAAAGTTCGAAATTAAGGATATCGTCGGGATTCGGGAAATGTATTGACATGGTCCGAGGTAGAGATAATTCGCTCAGATCTTGGAATGAGCATACTTTATGATACCTTCTTACCTTTCTGAGCCCGTAGTTGAGCAGCTGTGACTCTCTTCTTCGACTTTCCGGTAGCCTCATCTTTACTCTGCTGCTGTTTAAGCGACCATATTTTAAGCTGTAATTAGTTATTTCTCTATACCATGCTTCTCGAACCATTTTGCGGCACTTCAAGTTCGCCCAGTTGCGGATGTTGTGGTGGTCGGTCACGGTGTGGGATGTCCCAGCAATCAGTCAGATCATTACGACAGATTTACTTTACTGATCTTCGGTACGCGCACTTCTGTCGAATTGTATCGATGATCATGAAAGTAATTGGTTCAGTCATGCATGTAGATTGCCTTTCTTTATTGGCGACCTCTAACCAAATGAATGAATAACACTCCCCGGACATTAGCGCGATCAGCCTGTTCAGTTGTGTGACTTAAAAAAGCTTTAGTTCTTATTTTCAGAGATACTATCGATTGACTGTGTCATTAGTCTACTCACTGTTTTGAAATCAATCTTTCCGAGCGGTATTGGCTCATATCGCGGTAAACTGCTTACAGATGTCTCTTACGCTGGCTTCATTAGTCGTGAGTAACTATACCGTTCTCCTTAATCGATGTTCTGCGAGCTTTCTCTCTCTGCATTCAGCCCTTTTGCTCTTCTTAGAACCAGTCTTTTGTCGTCCTCCAAGATTTGGTCCTGTACGATCACCTCCTGATTCTGAGGGAGAAGCTTCCAATGGTGACATGTTTCTATATAAACATTAAGAGTCATATCAAATTCCCGGCGAACACCATTTCGGACCTCCGCTATTGCACCGAGTAAAAGCTGTCTTTCGTAGGTTGCACTGCATTTATCCGCAATAGCATCCCGAAGTAGAATGACTGAATGACCGTTCCTCAGTCCACGGTGACCTATATCATTCAAACTGTTCATCCGATTTGAGCTCTTCGGAATCGCAGGCATATAGACCTTCACCATCGGTTTCTCTCAGATTGCGGACTGCAAAGAACTGGAACTCGAGGGTTGGGAATACATGTTTGGCCTAGTGGAGGTAGAATTTTCTAGAATGAGCGCATATCATAATGAAATGTATGTCATCCATATTGCAATAGCTGCTGGCCACTATCAGTCCAGCTTTCTTTTCAACAATTCCAATTTTGACATCATTAGGAACCATCACAGATTATAGTTCTAGAAGAAGAACAGAGGAGATACTCACTATATAGCACTTTATCCCAGTTCGTCACATTTCGCTTCAAGCGAGAATATCGAGTTTCCGGAACCAATCAAGCTAGAAACGAAATCTCTCGAATAGACGAAATTCCAATGCAAAAAATATGAGGTCAAATATATAGACATAACCGGCCACAGTTGAAATATTCGATCTCCATCTCGAATCTCTCGTTTGTTCTAGTCGTTTGTTCTAGTATTGATATATTCATTCAGTCAGATAAACTTAGGCCTTCATCTGAGTCTATAATCGAGTAAGATTCATTACTGAAACTGTCACTATCTCGTACTTCAAAACTGTCACTTCTGTCGGATAGGAGGTCCCCGCTCTTGAACTCATCCGAGTCGAATATAAGCCGCGATTGGGAGCTATTGTCCAATTCTAGACACTCATTCATATCCGCCCGAGATAAGCCTTGGCCAATCGACTTTAGGACCCTATTGATAACATTCGCATTTGCAATTGCTCTATTTCCAAGCTCCCTTTCCTTATTGCCAGTGCTACTCTCGTAAAGGAGCATTTCATTTTTATCTCCAGAATCCTCTAATGTTTTATTCCTAATCATTGTATGAGCCCCTTGAATAGATGCCCGTCTATCACTTGCTTGCCCATCAAGTATTAGGTAGCGCTTCAGGGCCTGGTTGAGTCTTGCAGAGTAGTGTAGACCTGGTCCGAGTTGGGAAATCAATAGATACTCGAACGCCAAAGCACTAACCGAGAATCAATCTTTAGAAGCAAACAGAACAGAGAGTATAAACAGGGCATTCCTGTCGAATTTTAACAGTTCTGTAGTCCCAATCTCTTACATAGACAAGATCGTCACCGGCACAAGCAGATATTTCTATCCTCTGGGAGTTTCTATACTCGGGAATCCGGCTACGTCAAATCCAACCAAGAGATTCATTCGAAAGAAAATTTTTAAAACGAAATATATTAAATAAAAAAAGAAACAAAAGAAATTATGTTTGTTTATGTATTAAATATTTAATTTCGAACTTGATAAGCTATCAGTTCTTATTCGTATTAACGTAGCAATCCACACCAAACTACCTATTGTATTGGAATGGCCTCATAAATGGCCTTAGATGCGCACAAGAGAGGTTCCATGTCAAGTTTGAGGAGACTTTCTTTCTTCATCCGAACTAAGAAAGGTATAACTTTCTTCATCGGATATACCCGAAATGGATGAAGGAGCGTGAGCATATTGAGCATATATACTGCCAACGTGACGGGAGTTTTCAAGACTATCAGGGAAAACAAACTGGGATGATTCCCCGCCATCATCAGCGCGTGAAGCAGCTCGACGAAGAGACTGAAGATGCCAAAAATTCTGCTCAAATTGAGAATCCGGAAGAGTGAACTTTATTAGTGGGTGAGAAAGGTCGTGATCACGGAGAGAGCACGACTCGCAAGACGCGCAAAGGTCGAAATCAGGACAAATCATACATCTATACCGAGCGCCAATGATCGGTTCGTGTCTCTCTTTACACTGGGGCCCATCGCAGTGAAAAGAAGAATGTACCATCTTAATCGGCGAACTCTGTTGCATAAAGGTTGCGTTGAGCGGAGTAAACAAGTGGCTTGGATGGATCGTAGACGACTTCGCATAACAGACTTCACAGAGCTTATAGTCAGGACACTTTAGACATTTACTAGCCATCCCCAGGAGCTGGCTATCGCATCCATTACAACAACCCTCGTCGTTATACATTAAGTTAGGGCTAGGACCATCTCTTTCAAAAACATGTTCGACATCATGAAGAGCCTTCGATTTGCCGAAGCAAGCATGGCAAAGAACATATTGTGGACAGTCATTGCATCTAAATCGCAGGTTCTCGCCGATCTCAGATTGACAATTGCTACATCTATTGTCTTCAGATGAGGACTTGGGCTCCTTCTCTTGTCGCTTAGGGTCCTCGGATTTCATCTCGTTTGAGCGAGAGTCTAAATGAAGGTGACCAACAGCGATGTCGTCTCTTATATCACTCAGTCCCTCCTTAGGCCTAACAAGACGTTCTTTAGAGTCGACAAGTTCCTTCTTCAGCATACTAACTTCCTTTTCCAAGTCTTTCATACTGAGTAGTTGATGTTCTATTCGAGATAATTTTGTCTCCGCCAGAAATTGACCTTTTCGAGAGTTTGATAGTTCGCTCTTGAGCTCGGATACCTCCTTCTCCAAATCGCTAATATCTTTTTCTTTGCTCGCGTCTTGAAGGACATGGATAAGATAATAGCTGTAAACAACATTTGAACAGGTATGATTGTATGGATTTATGGTTCTATCTGCCGGTAAGTCGTGGTCTAAGCCGACAATTGATAATATCACGTTATGATCCTCAGCTTTCGTAGCCTGTTCTTCGTACGAATAGCAAAACGTTGTACACCCCGAGCCAGTTAAGTTTGATATAGCCAATGCGCGGTACTTCAACCTAGGAAGACATTGCGAAACCTAAGGTGAGATAAGTATACCGCGACTTCATCTTACAACTAAGGCATAATCTGTCTTAACAAGAGATTCTCTCGTTTTGATAAGCAATGTTGACTCATTTTCAATTTTACTCGTTCCAACTGTCAACTCACGCGGCTTTGACATTGTAATTAGGGTGGGATGGTTGGTAGGAACCGATATACGCATTCTTAGCTTCGCTATGTCACCCAAGCGAGATTGTATCGATGATTACTAGAGCCCTATCATTATCAGATGCTTTCGGACAAGATCCAACGTATCTTTCTCTTTAAGTTGATGAAACAGCTCGTGCCTAGGATGATTGAAATATAAAAGAACTGTATAGAAAAACTCTTATGATACGTCCTTCCTCTATCAATTTTACACGACCTTTCCCCCGGCTTGTCGATCGCGAGATAATAATACTCCTCCGTGAATTCGTCAGACAGTGAGATCTTGACCTCCCTTTCTGCTATCTTCCTGTCTATTCATCAGCTAGGTATATTCTCTATTTCACTATACTTCTTTCTTGTCTTTGCAGTAAAGCTTGTAGGGGCGAGGCAAGGTCTCTCCCACTTGGACATCTTATCATCTTTTTAGAGAGACTGGGCAAAGCCTCTTTTCAAATTTTATATAATTAGGATATAAGTACTTTTCTTGATTCTTCTCTCCATAGCCGCCATTCATTAGGGCTAAGAGATCCCTTGTAGGGTTTAGGTTATTCAGTAAGCGTCTACATTCTCTCATATATCTTTGTGCCAGCAGCTCTAAAAGTGTTGTCATAGGCTTCCAATCAGCCCTAGGACTTAGTACAACATGGTTTGCTCATTGCAAAGAAAAGTATCCTTTGACAGGCTATTAAATCAAACACACGGTTTTATGTCCCTCCTTATGGGTATATTAATTGGAGTAGTATTTACAATGCTGCTATTCAATAAAAGAGACAACCCGCATATGAGATAAATGCAAAACTCTGCAACCTGGTGTGTAGACGTTTTCTCCATCAACGAGTCGAGCGCAGAGTTCTCTTCAGTTGATAGCGTTGTTGAATCTTCGCCCATAAATTCCTATCTTAGACCGTTCCACCGAAGTTTAGTCTTCCGATTTATCCCAAAGGAAATGATGTATGATAATACCTCCTGCAACTGACACATTGAGTGAGTCCACACATTCATTGACTAACGCATGAGGAGGAATCGAGACGCAATGAGTCGAGGCATTTACAATGCTCTCACGTATCCCATTTCCTGATTGTTAGTATGCAGATTAGATAATTGCCCTACCTTCACTTCCTAAGACTAAAATGCAAGGAGCTGCGTCCAGTAGAGCTGCAAGATTAGCCAGCTTAATGACTTGCACTTTTGACGGGGCCTCGTCGGGAAGGGTTCCGCAAACGACCTTCCAGCCGTTGGACACACTGTTGACAATAAACATCTTGGGGTCAAAAGCGCGAAAAACATTCATTAATTCACTAGCTCCAGATGATTCTTTAGCCGTCTGACCCCCTAAAGGTGCTGTATATGAACCCGGTAGAACCATAAAGTCTGCGCCTAAGAAGTACGCCGTCCGTGCAATAGCTCCGATATTGTGAGTATCAGTGATTGAATCGCAAAAAATGCCCAGTGGGAATGCTCTCTTTGTCGGTACTCTTCTCTGAGGAAAAGGCTCTTTGAATGATTGGACGTGGAGCCAATATTGATCAGTGGAGATATCATTGGCAGGGGACATGTGGTTAACAATAATGTTCCCTGCTGGTGACGATTCAAGAATGTAGCCATTATGTAGTCGATTGGGGTAAAGATCCTCCATAAAGGCTATCGTACACCGTTCTACCGGTACCTTGTGCTGGGTCGCCAACCTAGATATTTCGCGATCAATAACCTTTTCCGATTTGCAGGTATAAATCTTTTTGAATTCTCGCTTGTTTGCTATTAGAGCGGCCTTTACAGATTGACGGCCAAAGATGTAGTCGGAATACGGAGACTTAATGAACCTCTGTCTTTCTGGCTTCTTCTGCGGCTTTTTCGACAACTCTGGATCATTTTTTTTTTGGGTTGGTTTCTCGAGTTTAGCAGTAGACGCTTTGTCAGTCCATTTTTGATCTTTTGACGGTCGTTTTTGAGCAAATGAAAGTCGAGCGTATCGCTCTTGCTTGGTTTTGAACGCTCTTGACTTTAATCTATCTATTTTAGCCGATTTGTTACTGCCACCTCCTTTCAAGGTCGTTCCAGACTTAAAAAAATTCCGAACCGAAGTCGAAAATGCTCGGCTTAGCATTTGAGATACGTCGGACGTTGAAACAGTTGCAAAATGTTACGAGAAGATGTGGTCCACCATGCCTGCAATAAACCTCGACCGATTAGGATTATTAACAGGCTGTCATTCTTGACTTATAGGATAGAATAACTACACATCCTCTTTAAATCAGCATGAACCAACATCATATTGCCTCCGTTGAAGGTACTTTGTGTTTCATCTCATCGAATACCGAGAGTTATCCACCCTTGGATAAGTTGCGCATACTGTCATATACATGATGAGAAGGTAAAAGAATTAGCAAGCGAAAAGAGTTGGGATCTCTATGCTAAGGTGAGTCTTCCGCTCAGAGTTTAAGCTGTACGAGCCCTCGGCTCACTCGCAGGTAACGCTCAAATGCTTTGCAAAAGCTGTCTTTCGCTTCTCTTGCTTGCTCGAGCTGACGAGATGGATCAACAAGCTCTTTCAGATCTCCAGGTTCAGTTTTGATTTCACTGCTGCTGTGTAGAAATTGAGAAAGTGATCAGCTCATTTTAACCAGATATAGAGTTTCGGGACACTTTGTAAGCAAACATGACGATAGATTGTTGGAGTTCGCGAACGGTGCCAGTACAGGTCTGATATACTCAGTCAGTAATTAGAATTGGACTACAAGGAAAAAGACCGATAAGAAGTTGCTGCACTAAGGATAAAATTTCTCTATCTAGGTCTCATGGAGTGTTGCTGATAATTACTATTATATCGATTACTAAGGAGTAGAACAATCGGCTCTTCATACTGCTGGGCCTCAAGCTAAGAGTCTCATACGCACAAAATGGCTCCAAACGATCTACCCCAGGTTATACTTAATGCGACCGTTCGGATTCCACCAACTAGCTCGCCACAAACGCCAGCTAAAGTCCTTCGTACGATTAGGTAGGGATGACGCTTCAAATGCTCTAGACCGGCAATAGATCAAGAGGACAATTACCTGTAGTCTCTCGTCCATTGAAGATGATGCTGCTCCGGCTGGCATGTCAATGTCCTGAATCGTACTACGTAGTTTACTTTTCTTGCGATTTTCTAGTCTAGCCCCTCCTGAGATAGCAATTGTGTTTGACTGTATCTCTCGGACTGTAAGCAAAAGTTGTGTCCTCGTATCCTCGGTGAAAGAGGGTGAAAGAGACTTGGCCCAATCAATCGCAGTAGAGCCTCTCGTCATAGACAGAATGCCAATGGAGGAAACAACCAAATCCTCAAGCTGGTATATGTACGTTTGCTGTCAGCAGGATAGCAAACAGATATATCGTATTGGACTGATGACAGCTCTGCATTCCCGGTTCTACACCTATTTGGATTTCCCGAGAAAGAATTTACTGGCATACGCTCGCAGAGAAAGAGAGAGGTCAAGAGGAAATCTACAAAAATAATATATACATATATAATAAAATCCAGAAATACAATGTTAGTTTCGACGTCATTCCCATTTTGGTGGACCAAAGGAATCAGGGGTCGACCCCCCTCTTGAGGCTGGACTTGGCTCATGCCCAATTCGGTTATGCGTGTGGCTGGGTTAACTAAAAATAGCTCGCCGCGAGATTGACGTTACTAGGCAGATCCTCGAACCTAAAGCGTTCCACCTGACTTTTATATCTGTGACAAGCCGACGCGGCGACTTTCTATTTTCCTTTCCTTTCTTCGTTCTTATTTTCGTTGGTCAAATATGTTTTCCTGTGGACGCGCTTGCTATATCATCTTTATCCCATTAATCTTTACTTGCGCGACGATTTTGTTTTCGGCGTTGACCATCTTTGGATCTTTTGGTAATGAAAAAGTCTTGACCGATGTCTACTTCCTGCGGTTAGATTTAAAAAATGTCACGATCGACGGAGTCGATATATCATCTCTAGCTGAACAGTATGGCTTTCCCGAATTTTATGATGCTGCCCTGTGGAACTATTGCCAGGGTACTTATACCGACTCTGGGTCCGCAAATATCACATCGTGTGGAAATGTGACCGGGTTCTACGCTTTCAACCCTGTCGATCTTATTCAAAATGATCTGACAGCCATTGAAGACGCAGGGGTAGACATCGACTTGGGTACGGATTTCGAGAATGCTTTGAAATCAGTAAAAGTAGCTACTCAATGCGCCTTTTTCTGCTACCTCGCTGGTTTGGCTTGTGCTATCATCCAGTTTTTTTCTGGGTTCTTTGCAATGTGTGCTCGTGGTTTTGCAATTTTCAACTCAGTCCTCGCTTTCGTCACTTTTCTATTATTGGCCATCGCATCCAGCTGCGAAACGGCCGTCTACGTGGTTATCAAACACGAGATCGAAAACTACTTGGGCCAATATGGCGCCTCGGCCTCCATTAATGCAATTGCCTTTGGCCTTACTTGGGCGGCCACTCTTTGCTCATTAATCTTGACTTTCCTATGGTCCTTTGCTACTTGCTGCGGGACTACAAAGAAATATTATGCGGCTCCTGCTCCTACTCGTGCTGCAGAGCTCCACTGGAAAGACCATTACTAAACATTCTACCTCTCTTATTTGCGTCATTCGTTTACATTGCTCGGGCCGGTGGAATCGTGTATATTTACTTTGGTGGTTTCTTTAATGCTTATATCCGTTCGTGCCGTAGATTCACCAGCGCCAGCCGTATGACTATGAGTTTCCTTAACAGTCCATTTTTGAGCCGTACTCGCCCTTTTGATGTTGATCCTTTGGCCGCACTTACCTCTTCCTCTCACTATCCTTTGCCACGTTCTTCTATTCGGGCTTGACTTTTTACTCTTCCTTACCTGTACACGACATGACTCCTAGCGCGTTACGTGTTCAACTATAACTGCTACAGGGATCCTCTTCATTTAGGACCAAGTATTTAAACATGATGCTACTCGGGCCTGTTTGGGTGACCAGTTGGATATTTCCAGAATTAATCTAATTTTCTTTCTTAGTAGAGAAGATATGAATATCCACGGCGTAGACAGGTTGAGACAAGGTAGCCGTCGCATCAGATATAGGCTCGATTACAGTATCGCTGCAATAGACACATGGGCATGCCAATTAACAAGTTCAAACATAGTAAAGACAGGTAAACTCTACGAACATAGGTACACACGAAGGCAAACATATCCAAAATTAATCGTCAACAGTCATGAAAGTCTTGAAGGAGGGATCATTAGGAAGGTATGCCGCCACGACGTAATAAGTATGAAGAAGAAGCTTCGGGAATCTGAGCATAAAATAGCTCAGATATCCTTCAGGTAGAGGGCCCAAAATTTGCTGCACGTCCTTTGGGAGATCCTGATAGTGATGCTTTTTGTTCCTCATAGCCCGAAGTAAATCGAGAACTTTATCGCCACTATATTTTCGGTATTTGCCCAAATTTTCGAGCACACATTGGTCTATATGTTGATGCCAATCTCCACCAACGACTTCTAAACCCATAGTTTCCAGTCTTTGCAGTAACTCTGAGGGAGGATCCCGAGGTTCGACTTCAAATCTATCACTAACTTCCAATAAGAAATCCAATCGTTTCTGAGCCGACCAAAAGTAAGGATGCCGAAGAACTTGATAGGCATTGGGCCGCCGCGCAGGGTCATGCGCAATCATGCGCTCAATCAAATCTCGCGCCTCGACATATCCAAAGCCCATACATTCCTTCAAAGCTGTAAGATCGTATTCATTCTTTATGATATTGACTTCTCGAGAATACTTATCTCCAAAAGGATGACGACCTTGAGACAAGATATAGAAAAACACACAGCCTAGGGAGAAGATATCAATTGCACGGGTCGCACGTCGTGACAACGCCGGGACATCAGGGGCAGTCGTTCCTGAGAACTCTGAACTGCCATTGCTAGTATTAGACTGGAATCCGAGTGCCGACTCCTCCTGTAACAGCTCGGGGGCTCGCCAGCCTGCAGTGCCGGCCGCATGAGCTGTAGTTGCCCTAAAACTAGACTGCCCGTCATCTAGCATCTTGCAGAGTCCAAAATCCGAGATAAGCAGCCTCGGAGGCAAACTATTAACGGCCGCTTGAGCGCCAGGTTTAGGAAGAGGTCTAGCAACTAAGATATTCTGTGGTTTGAGGTCTCTATGGACGATTTGTAAGTGATGCAGATGTCGCACTCCTGCTGCAATCTGCCGCAGTAAGACTGAAGGTTCAATGTTGGGATTCAAAAGATCAGTGTATAGTGTTGGTTTTTCGACGATATCCAATAGAGTCCCGGGACAAAGTTCAAGAGCGATGTAAAGAAAGCGCTTAGACCGTTGCATGCAGAAGTATCTAACCACGTTGGTATGATAATCACTTTCTTGTAAAAGTCTAACCTCTTGCTGAGCAACGTCATAAAAATCAACCAAGACCCTCTTAACAGCAACATCCCTGCCTTCCCACGTCCCTTTGTAGACAACGGTTCCATGACTCCCGTAGCCAAGTACATCCTGAGAGACTTTGAGTGACGTGTTTTCCAACTTATCAAGGTCGTCGACAGAAGACATGAGGGCAACATCATCATCTGGTCTGCCATCAGGTTGTGTAGCTGTGGTCTCAATTTGAGTAGCATCATCCTTGGAATCCAGATCACCATTAACTTTATTTTTATTTCTCCGTCGTCCCCCTCTCGATCCTCTTTTCCTAGGCTTTGTCTTTTTCTTTTCAGGTCCATCAACCGTTTCGTCAAACATAACTTTGACTTCATTGTGTGTCGGTGCAGTGACTGCATCAGCATCAGCATCAGCATCAACTGTATTTTCTTTCTCTGTTTCGGGGTCAGGTATATTAATGGCCGAATCTATCACAGTGTTGCTAACTGCTGATGGCCTAAATCGACTGATCATGTAAAGACCAAGTAAGGTGAGAAGAGCCAGAATGACCGCCGAGAGTGCATATGAGGAAACCGTGAGAGTGTAGGCAGTAGAGGGACCACTTTCTATCGCTGGAAGAGGATTAGGAGGAGAAAGTGAAGGAAAAGAAGGATCGGGAGAAGGTAAGAGCTCGGAATAAAGATAAGAATCTTCGATTTCGGATAATTTATGGACTCCTAAGATGTCAGATTTTGAGTTGGATGACCAGTTGGATTTGGGAGAGAACAAGACAAAGAGAGGATACGAATCCTGGGAAAGAGCGTACCAGGATCCATCATCAGTTTGTTCGATATAAGTTAGGTCATGGTCTTGATTAGGTATTAGAGGTGTAGGTTGGGGCAATAGTGTTAAAGGCTCCCAGCTCATATGAGACGCCCAAGAGGCTTGAGCTGAAGCAGACGAGAAAACATCGAATATTTCAACAGCTAGAGAACCAATTGACGAGATCCATTGACCATTGAGATTCCTGTCGTAGGCTACCAGAGAAGATTTCGATCCCGGAGATATATAGACATCATCCGGCGGATGTGCATAACTATCGTATAAGGACCTTTCTAAGTTATTTGGATTCCATATGCTGTATGTAACGTTCCAAACGGTATTGGCCTTCGAGTGAATAGTAAGATGGTACTCTTGATCATTAGCTCTGGTCGCTTATCCTCGTCAAACTTACCTGTCTTGCCAATCAAAATAAGCTCCTCATTACTGTGCTCTTCGTCAGTATCATGATCTTGTCCAAAGTTGTCGTAGGTCTTGAGGATATCTCCATTGCTGGCATCTATCATATAAATCACGGATTCTCGACTTCCAGTGTAAACTCTAAGATCATCGCCCGTGCCAAAAAAGGGTGATTCCATCACCAGTTTTTTTATGCTTAACGGTAGCCGTCGTAACCCTTGATCTGCTGAAAAATAGTATAAGCCGCCTTCTCCTTTAGGTTCGACAATCCAGACTGTGTCGTCGCCATTAGACTTCCTACCGCTCATATTGGAACTGACAACGTTCTTATCTCCTTCAATCTGCCATATTAATCGCCCATTGTACCTGTCTCGCGCTTCCAGACCCCCATCGAACCTACTGATCAATACAAAGGGTTCTAGTTCCATTCCTGCCAATCGTTCCTGTGACCCATTGTCACCATTGACATCTCCAGATTCGTAGCCGTCTCTGGTTCTCGTCATCATTTCATTTCCCCTGTTTTTCCCGACCTTCTCCCATATAGACTCTCCCATATCTTTCTTGCGTTCTCTGCTCCACATCTTCCCCTTTGAACCACTGGAATCAAGAATAATCCTAGGTCCTTTCTAAAATGAGTGTCCTTTTAAAATCATTAACTGTTTAAAGAAGTTTATTTCGATTTTTCTTTGGCCTTCGACAGACTGATGTCCTGTTGCAACGTGTATCGTATCTCTTGCAATCAAATTGTCCGCGTAATGCAGGGCACATTGAATACTTTGCAACAGAATTACGGGCTATTGGGGATAACTTGTTAACATATCCAAGCATTCCTGGATACCAAAAATTACGCTCTGATAATCATGCTAGCAGTTTTTCATAACTTACATTCGATTTGCTGTCCGTGGTCGGGCCCTGATGATATTGTCGACCCGGAGCAGCAATTCGGCAGCCTCCGACGCAGATGAGACAACGGCCCTTTTCAGTTTGTATGATTCGACAACACCCAATTCCTTCATATCGGCAATACGTCCGTTATCGAGGTCCAGGCCACAGGTATTCATGCCACTATAGACAGCAAATCTGAGTTTAGATACTAAATCGGATGAATCTAGACCTGCATTATCAGCGAGAATAGTAGGAAGCTGTCTCAAAGCTCGACCAAAGCTTTCCACTGCCAACTGACTCTTTCCGTTTTCATTCTGCGCAGCGTTATCGACCGCTTTGGACATGATCATTTCCGAACATCCACCTCCGAGAACAGTTCGCGTCTCGACCACAGTCTGTGATAAGACTGACAATGCATCATGAAGCGCTCTCTCAGCTTCATCAATCACGGTTTCTGTAGACCCTCGCAAGACGATTGTGCAAGCTTCGCCAGCTGCCACCCCAGTAAATTTAAGCATAGTGTCTTCACCAACGAGTATCTCTTCAATTCTATCGCAGTGCCCAAGTTTAACTTGATCAGGATGATCAAAGGTGGAAGCGATTTCACCTCCTGTAACCAAGGCGAGACGTTCGACTCCATCGAAATCAGCATGTTCGATCGAGTTGATGCCAGACTCAGTGAACAGCTGTTCAGGCCAGTTGTAAATGAGTTGCCGATTAACAAAGACATTAATACCAAATGTTTTAATCTTGTCGACTTTGGCTCTCATCTTATCCTTTTCGGCACGCTCGAGCTCGGCTAATTTTTGAGTAGAATCAACCTTGAACTTAGCGCCAAAAATTTTGACTTTATCAGTGTCCATGGGGGTGTTTGCGATAAGAATATTAGCATTATGGACTACTTTCGGCTGGTTCACTCCAAAGCGCTTATTCAAAATGAACCCTTCATCTAGATAAGAATCCGTTAATCGGCCACCAACTTTCTTAATGATTTGAATATGATCGAGATCAGTGGACCCGTTAAGGCGTAGGACAGCGTCAACAGCTAAGTTGGCAAAGTAATCACGATCTTGGCTCAGAATCTTCGAAGATAACGTCGTTTTGGCAATATTTAATAGATCTTCACGAAAGGCTTGAGGATTTTTTCCATTGTCGGCAGCCACTTTCTCCAAAGCTTTCAAAGCAGCACTGGACGCCTTCCTATATCCTTCAATAATCGTCTGAGGATGAATTTTCTGATCCACTAACTTTTCCGCCTCTCTCAATAGCTCAGCGGCCAGAACAGTCACGCTAGTAGTGCCATCTCCTACTTCATCATCTTGGACTTTAGAGATATTGACTAACACCTTCGCGGCAGCATTGTCTAACGCAATCGATTTCAAGATTGTAGCTCCATCATTGGTCACTAGAACGTCTCCCCTGCTTGCTGATTGTAATAGCTTATCCATTCCTTTAGGTCCTAATGTCGACTTGACCATATCACCGACAGCAATCGCTCCAACAAATGCAGACAACCCTAGACGGTTAATAGTTATCGTTCGTCATCACTTACGGGCATTTTCACCTCTCTCCTCAGTAACTTGGTCTCCAAATATATTCACAGACTATCATTAGAAACCATCTTGGGATTTGCTTACCATTTTGTGGTTGTGACCGATGAGACCAGTGAAGTGGGCAAGTCTTCTTCTATGCCCTTCTCCCGTGTAGCGACCGCTATCAGCGAGGGCGACACCCAGCCAAACTCCTACAAAAACAAATAAAAGGAACAGTAGGGCATCGGTAGTTACGAATTTAGTTATAGATCTACGTAAGGAAGGTGTAAGGTGCCGACTGATCGGTTGACGTTGACCAAGGTTTGTACCAGCTCAACCAAATCTTGCTGGTCTTGATTTCAGGGTTTTGCACGAGCGAAATTTTGGACTTGTACTCAGATATTTGGAACATGCAGGCAATAGATAAACAAATATCTATATTGTAAATCACGCTAGCCGGTTTTTCATGTATGTTGAGAAAAACACTAGCATTAGATAACGAAAAAGTAAGGCGACGATGCACGAGATTAATCAAGAGCCATATTAAACGGACGGTAGTACTATCTTAGCACCTTTCAAATACGGGGATATTTTAAACACTCAGACAGCAAAAATACATTTTGACTTCGTACACTCAACATTTTATCCTTTGACCATTGAAAACCCAATGTCAACAACTTTCCAACAGTATATAGATTCGTAGACAAATTAGATGTTGAGCTTGGTTCGTCGCCAGTGTCTTCGCTTAGCGTTATACCTGGATGTTAGCTTTTAACACCTCGAGAAAATCTTACTGGATGGTGTTTCCAGTGCGGAGACGGATCCAGTGAGGAATAGGTCGGTTTTGTCGAGCAGCTTTAGCAAGCTTGACCTTAGTTCGGAAGCTCTTGTGAGATGGCATTAGGGTTGTCAACTTGCTTGGTGGCCCAAGTCTTGTGCGTCGTTGTCAGGGTGAAGTCACGTGCGGCAGTCACATAAAGTGATTCTGTTCGAGATCAAGACAGTTAAATACCTTACGATCTACTATGTAAGCATTCTTTTCTATTTGGCATCTATTTCGAAATAATGGGTATTCTCTATACCATCTTCAAAATAGGATAATGAGAAGTCAGTTGATACACGGAGCAACTGATTGATGATGTTCCTAGAGGGGGAGTTTTATAGGAACTATAAGGTGAATGAAGTAAAAATAATTTGATCCAGTTAAGGATTTGGGCAAGCCTGAGTGCAATAATGATTCTATTTATTCGAGTCTGGATGTTTTCTCCGCTTTTTGTTTTTACCAATTATGCATCCTGAACTGGTCGTAAAAGTTGATTGTGTGTTGTGACACTACGTAATATGGGTAGCGCATTCATGTGTCGTTGCTGCCTAGATTGGGATAACGTCACGTAAACAAAAGGAGGCTAGCAACCTGCTCAAGTAGTATCAAGTGACATTCGAGACAATTTCTTGTGAATACTTAACCATGTCTTTTATCCGTTCCTTCTCAAGAATGCCGTTCCTCTCGGCCCGAGCTGGTCCGTTATATTTTCCAACTGCTCGATCTTTCTCAGTGGCCAGCGCCACTTGGGCTGCCAGAAAGAGCGCTAGCCCAAAAACCGAGACACCTAAGAAACGAAAGAGAACTAAGCGCACTCCGGAGGAAAAACAGGCTTTCAAAGAAGCCCATCCTAATTTGGCAGTGTTTACTGAGTACGAGATTTCGGAGCCTTTGGCGGCATTGGTTGGGACCAAGGTAGGAAACAAAATACGAAAGAATCGCCTCTAATTTATAGGCTACTCGAGGCCAGGTCGTCAAGAAGATATGGGAATATATCAAAGAGAATGGCTTGAAACAGGAGAAAGACCGCGCCCGCCTCGTTGCGACTGATGCTACTCTGGAGAAGATCTATGGAAAGCCATACTTGTCTTTTGGAGAAGTCTTATCGGGCGTCAGCAAATATCTCAACAAGTCATAATAGTACATGGAAGTGAGAATGCATACTCAAAGTCTATTAAGACGCGCTGCTCCAACTTGCTTTTTATTCAGCGGCGAACGTTTCCTTCTACAATTGAGCTATTGTCTAGAGGCTTTGGATGCAGAGACACCTCAGAATGTAGCTTTAGAACGGCTTTGGCTTTGACTTTCAATTGACGTGTACTACGTAGACTCGCAGGTGGAATTGTGTGGACCGACTGCGACCTCTCTGTCGCATCCCGTGCACCATACATGTATAAACTATAACAGCTTGCTACCTTATATGCGCAAAATAATTCTCAAGCGCAGCCCTTTTTCATACTTTTCCTTAAAGAGCAGCTTATTGCAACTCGAGTTTACAGTAGTAAGTTTCTCCCGAAGCATAAAAGGGAGATGAGTCCTAATAAACTACAATCAGGAGATTCATGGAAATCACCTTGGATTGTCATTTCAGCGTTTGGATATCTCGCATATCGACATATTATTGCTGCTTTTCTTCTACATATCAGAGACCGCCACTGATGGTGCCTTGGAATCTGATAATCTCATTCGCACAAAGGCTCAAGATGATTAAGAAGCAGTACTGTATTTATCGCAGCATGGCAAAGTTTCAAATAGATTCAAATAGGAAATCCATCAGCAAGCAAGCAGCATACAGGGTCATCTCTTTTTATAAAACAACAGACTATCGCGTTCAAAGTTCTTGACTTTTGATGTTTTTCCCTCAGATCTATTGAATATAAGATAATTTCATGAGTGAATCAGCTTCTCTTTACCGAGATAGTTGTTCGCGGTTGCCAGGTTCTAGAGTGACAGCGTAGTATCCAGTTCCGTCGTCAGTCAATTATCGTCAGAGAGCTGGGCAGTTGACCTCATGAATAACGGACAGGGATCAAATGAAGATAAAGATCAAAATAGGCGAGGGGGAAACCGGTATAAAGGCCCAAAAGAAGGAGATAAATCTAAACAGCGCGGACCGAACCGAAAGAATCACGTCGGGGCCGTGTCCAAGGCCAAAGACCGGCTAGCGAGTGATGGGACTATCGATTACAAGACAAATCAAGGTAAAAAACTAATTGGTGAATAATCAGGTTAATTACTCAGATGTGTTTATTCTGACTGAAGAGCAAAAGAAAACAGAGGTAAGCTCTAAGATCGAGGAATATGACCTAACGCTCGTTAGACGATCTGTTTTATCTGCACAGAACCTTTATATTATTCAGCAAGAGGAGAATGTGACCATATTGCATGCAACGTGTGTTTTTATCGATTACGAGCCCTGTATGACTCTAATAACTGTCCACATTGCAGGGTGAGTTCTAACGCTCCTGAGAGCTTGAGACTGACGAAAGACGGAACTAAAGACGATTATAATAAGTGGTTCTAATATTAAATCGTACGAGTTATTTCAAGAAAAGGATATTCAAGCTAGGGACCTCAAATATCATGCTGAGTTTGATTCAAAAGCTAGCTATGATAGTACAATGAACCTCTTATTGTTTAACTGTCCGGTGAAATCTTGTTCTTTTATTGCAAAGACCTTCAAAGATCTAACAGGCCACGTTAATAGTGTTCATCATCGAAGCTTTTGCGATCTTTGTGTTCGTCATAAACATGATTTTCCGTTTGAACGTCATATTTATACCAATGTTGAACTGAAAAACCATCGCCAGTATGGTGATTCTTTAGGTTTCCAGGGACATCCGAAATGTGATTTTTGCCACGAGCGATTCTTCGACCAAGATGATCTGTATGTCCACTGTCGAGATAAACATGAGCGATGCTTCTTATGCGACCGAAGACATGAAGGTTCTGCTACCTCTAAAATTCATTGGTTTCAAAATTACGACAAATTGGAAGATCATTTTCGCCAAAAACACTTTCTCTGCGATCGGCAATCTTGCTTGGATAAAAAATTCGTGGTTTTCGATTCCGAAGTGGATTTGAAGAAACATCAAATGACCGAACATCCTGAATTATTCTCTGGCAGGAATAAACAATCTTTGAAGGTCACTCCTACCTCCTCAAATCGCGCGTTTCGCTCTCAGATTACTTCTAATGTCATTCTTGAAGCTAGCAGGGCACAAGAACAACAACAACAGCAGCAACAGGCTCGACAGGCTTCGGCTTCTTCTATTCCTCCTCAAGAATTACGACTTCATGAAACCTTAGATTCTCATGCTAAATCATTGATTGGAGACAATAGTGAAGCTTATCAACATTTTCGAAAAACTAATACCAACTTCAAAAATGGAACCATATCAGCTAATGATGTGGTTCAATGGTATCAATCAATCTTTGGGTCTCAGTCAATTTCGGGAAAGCCCATATCTCAAAAAGAACATCAACGACTCATTTATGAGTTTGCAGATTTATTCAAGAGCGATCCGAGCAAGGAATCAGCTCTTAGGTTAGCTTGGGATAATTTCTCAAGCCAAAAAAATGATTTCCCAAGCCTCCCTGGTGCCTCTCCCTCTACATCTCATGGGCCTTTTGTGACGATCAATCATTCCCGAATTCGACCTTCAGCTACCAGATCTCCTAATCAATTCCCTTCATTAGATTCGTTATCCTCAAGAGTCTCGAAAGTATCCATCAATTCCTCCTCATCTGACGGTCCCAGAGCTTCTCCGAGCCCATCTCCCAGTTCTTATGTCAATCCAACCAAAGCATCTTCGTCCAAAAAGAAAATATCTCCTCGGGATTTTCCTCCCCTCCCTCCTACTCGAGTGAATCGGCCTCCTCCGGTTAGATCTCCAGTTTCTCTGACCAACAGTGAATGGAATCGATCGACGGCAGACGTCGCTTATGATGCTAGTTCAAGCAGTGCCACAGAAGACAATCGTCCCAAGAGGGGACGTAAAGCGAAACAAACCGTGCTTTACTCGAGCAGAGTTGCATAACTTTTTTGATCGTGTCTGATGATATCAATCCTGGATGAACTATTGATCGTAAGCTTACATAATATAAAATCGTTCCAAATATCACCTCAGAGGAAGGATATTCTGCTCTTTTGTCTTCTGCCGGCATAGAGGACATTCCTCCTTCTCTCGACACCATTCCACGATGCAATCCCAACAAAACAAATGACCACATAAAGTAGATGAAGGATCAGTCATATAAGATAGACAAAGGGCACACTTTCTATTGGAATCAGGTTTAATATAAGGGAGCTCAGAATTGTCGGAAAGGTCGATTCTAGCAGTTGAAGCAAGCTCTGACTTTTCACTTAATATTGGAGACGGTAACGAAACATGTGTTAACGACTGATAAGCTCTTCCAAGAATCTGGGCAACCACGAGGACTCCAAGTACCTCATAGCCTGCTCGATGTTCTCCAGGTTGTAAACGATGCCCAAGAATCAAATAAAGTTAGAGATACGATATAGAAATCGACTTACATATCTTAATCCCCATATACGTTTAGATATATGGTAATAAGTCCCGTAAATGTAAAATATAGCAACATGAGCCAAAATTACATTATTTTTGTTCAGAATAGAATCTAGATTAGATAGAAAAAAATTGGTGATACGCTGTATGAACCGCGCTAGCCAGCTATATTCTGAGCTAGCCATGGACTGAAATTTTTCCAACTGCCGTCGAACCCTCGCCTTCATGAATCCCAGCGACTTTGAAATCACATAAGGAGCAAAACTCGCGGTTAGGACAAATCCTAGCCTATTCAGATTGCGCGGTTCCATCTGCTTCGAAGCAGATATATGAAGAATGTCACAGTATTCTTCCCCTAATGTCCGGTTATTTCTCAAAGTCGTCAGAGACAGGTATATCAAGGTAGCGAATGATGACAGTTCACCTGAATATTTATGAATAAATCGAGATCCTCCATTGTAAGATAAGAAATAAGACCCAGATACCTTTGATCTGACCTACAATGGTCCTGACTTGTTCATGTAATTGACCGACGAAATAATCATCTTTCTGATTCGAACGGACTAATGTAAGTAATGAGAAAATACTTACAACTTACTGATATCGG
Source organism: Trigonopsis variabilis (assembly GCA_003707065.3). Lineage (NCBI taxonomy): Eukaryota > Fungi > Ascomycota > Trigonopsidomycetes > Trigonopsidales > Trigonopsidaceae > Trigonopsis > Trigonopsis variabilis. Next base: position 40,316 of record PPXM03000008.1, on the reverse strand, counting down.
GCGCACTGGCGTAGGGAAACCTCTCGTCCGTCATGGTAAGCCAATTTGGAGGAGACAGAGTCCGGCTGGGGTTGCTACATTACGAAGCCATGCCGACTCAGGGACCTATACTACCAAGTTAAGAGAGGAGTTTTGATATAACATAGAAGGACTAAAACAAATCTATTATTTGAGTTAGCACGAGAATTGTCTTCCACCTTCAATCTTTATGTGTGCGCGTTGATTCAAGAAATCTCTCAAATCTAGTATTACCGTCCTATCGTTCAACACTGGAAAAATGAATACGCCAAAATCTGTAAGGTCGTGAATGTTTTATCGTATGATTGCAATTGCAACTGTATATCCTCGTCCCTGGATTACTGTTTACAAATACGCGTAGAAATGCTACCCAATTGATCGTGATGAGTCTCGTTTTAGCGTGAAAGCTTCTACATTGATATTTATATCCAAGTGTAAGCTACTCCCCTGCAGAAGCTATCACACATGATCGCACAGGTCGACCTTCGCGTGTCACGGTAACACGCTATTGCTAATTTCAGCTGGCCTCTACGAAACGGAGAACATTAAGCACAATAGATGAATGAAGAATGGAATGCCGAATCTAGATTCGATACATTTTTCCCTCTGCCGTTGAGAGTGGCTTCATTATTCATTTTAGGTATGTTATTGTCTCGTGCACACTCATCCTTCTAGGCACCTGGGGGTTTGGGGCCAATCTTCAGTACTTAGAACAGAGTGGGATTGATTCGGAGATTATTTTCAAATATAATAAGACTTCAGGTCTGCCTGCGTGTAGTGGATGCTATCGCTTCGCGTTAAGCAGCACCGCGATATTTTTATCCTGCTGGTGTTCATACCTTATCCTTTCTTATAACCATCCCGACATAGCTGTATCTCATCGAACTCTGACATACTTCTTCTTACTATCTCCCTTGGTCTATTTTCTTGGCTCTATCATTATTCAAGGGCTTTCGCGTCGGAAGAATGGTTTCTCGGTGATCTTGTCTGTGTTCTCTAGAATCGCGTTTGGTAGCTTGAATTTATCGACCAAGTTCTCCGATGTGCTAGCTGCTGATGTCCTTACATCTTACGGTAAGGTGGCTGGCGATGCTTATGTTCTCATTTGCATGCTTTGCCATCATGAGTCGGTCATCTTAACTCCTAATAGAGACTGTGGAGGTGGCGTCATCATCCCTATAATTATTTGTTGGCCTTATGTGTGTCGATTTAGACAATGTTTAATTGACTATTTTTCGTCCGATTTGAGATCGAAGGTGCCGTTGGCTAATGCCCTTAAATACGCATCGTCTTTCCCTGTCATCATCCTTTCGGTCGCGCAAAACCACTACCATGAACAAAATGCTTCCTGGTTGAGTCAGGAATCGCTGTTCAACCTCTGGATTTTGGCCGTCATCATCAACTCACTCTACTCATTTTATTGGGATGTCACGATGGATTGGGATCTGTCTTTATTTAAACCTCCCACTGCTCGTGCTGGAACATATCCTACGATATACCCTGGTCTACGGACTGTCCTTCATTATCCCTCTCCTAAGCTCTACTATGTTGCCATTTTTATCGATCTCATGCTCCGGTTGGCTTGGTCGGTTAAACTATCACCCCACCTCTATTATATAAATGACCACGAGTTTGGCGTATTCTTGTTGCAAATGCTGGAACTAGTCCGTCGCTGGATCTGGGTGTTCTTCAGGGCCGAGAACCAATGGCTTCAGACCGGCATTGCTTCCCATGCTGCTGTCCTTAGGTCTTCCGACATCGAAATGGGAATCCAGACTAAAGACAATTAACTGCGTCTTACAAGATGATAAATGTACAATAGCATGAATATGAACGAAACAGAGCCCACTTCACATCATATATTCAACTACACTTTTCAGTTTTCTCATCCACCCTCTTGATGTACATGAACGCCGTCTTGAACTCTAATGTAAAATTAAAACCAAATGCCTATTTCTACCAAGGGAGAACGCTAACTCTCTCTCGCGCCTAGTGCTTTTTACTTCGTTGACTGCGTTCCTTGAGAGTATTCCGTCTCCTCTCCTCTTTAGGAAGATATCTAAATTTTCGCTTCTTCTTGAGGGATTTTTTCTTCAGTTTTTCAGCGCGTAAAGCTTCCATTAACTTCAGGTTGGCTGCCGCCAGTTTGGCCTTCTCCATGCTTTCCTCTAGTACTCGTTCAGCTTCATTTAAGTTGACATAATTGGCCTGGGCCAATTGCTCCAAGTTGACCGTTTTCTCTGCATTGAAGGGCTCGATTGTTACAATTGTTTCTGTCCCTTCACTTTGCGTTTGATAATCAGGGATGATGGTAGTATGACGCTTCAGTATACTTGCTTTGGGCAGATCAGGAAACCCCGTCCATTCTTCATCTGAATATTCCTCTTCTGATGGTATGGCCTGCTCGGATTGCTGCTCGACTTTGGCTTCACGTTGACCATTGAGTCCTTCCTCCTCTTCCTCTTCAGCGCTACTATTTTGACCTGCAGGCTCGTCAGTATCCTGAGTACACGAGATCCAAGGAACTTACCCATCAACGCTTTTAATCGATCAGATTTAATAGCCAAAGCTTCTTTTCGATCCTGTCGAATCTTGAAAGATTAGCCGTCAAGTAGGCGTAGTACATACCTGCTGTCTCTTCTCTATCCGTTCCTGCCTCTCAATTTCCTTCGCTTGTTGTTTAGCTTTTTCGGCACGTTCCACTTTTCGTTTATGGAAGCCAGTTAAGTATTCCCTTTAGAGTGAGTCAATGGCGATATGAGGTGGGACTTACTTTCGAGCATCTCGATCAAATACCACCTCCTCGACTAATTTCTTCTTTTGACTCTTTTTCTTTAAATACTGTCGATGGCCATGAGACAAGATATCAATCGTTGATCGAGCCATTGTTGAGACTATAAAATTTAATTAGGCGTTGGGAGTTACAAAGAGCGAGTAAAAACAGCGACACGAGCAAGGAAGTCGCGACTGTGACGAGACCAGCATCCACATTCTTGTGCAGTGACACAAGAACGTGGATGCTGCAGATAGCTCAACATTACAACATTCCAATTGTGACTCTATCACTGACGTCGGGTTTTCGTCCGCACTGTACGCACTTCTGGCAGTTTGAGTCAAAGGACGGACCAGAACCTTATTAATCATACACTCCTATTCTTACTCATTATCCCCGTCTTTATCATTTTCGTCATCATTTTCGTCCAGTGACTCCTCCATATCGGTCTGATAGTCTTTGTCAGGCTTTTCCTCCACTTCAGGTGTCCGTGTCCGTGGAGGTAGCAAGTCATCTTTTTTATAGATGTGGTTCGCGATTACTTTGTTCATCGCAAACATTCCGATAGCTGAACGTTAGATTTTCTTAATTGAACCCATTATTCACTTACTAGGGCCAAATACAGCTGCCATCTTATCGTCACATAATATGACTCGTTTATCATCAGGGTTTTGCAAGTTATGAGCACGGATGTATTCCCAAAGCTTTTTAACAACTTCAGGACGAGACGCTTGACCTGTACCGACGATCTCTGCCAGTTGAGGGCTTAGAATCATGGGTGCATTAAATGGATTATTTGGATTTTTTTCTCTTTTCTCTCCAGGGGCCTTCTTTACTCGTTGACGCTTTTTCGGTGGTCCTGATGCCGCTCTTCTTGATGATCGGTTCAAGCTTTCATGCAATTGAGCAGCATATCTCGCATCAGACTCTTCTTGGCTGGTAGTACCCTCCTGTTCATTCTTCAACCGCTCCTGAACCACCTTATTATAACAGTTTAGAATCACTTCATCTAGCTCTTTCTATTAATTAGCTCTGAACTGAAATAGTCATTTACTTTGACACCTTGAAGATCCACTGCGAAGAGCTCTTGGAGTCCTCGACGGATTCGTTTAGCAGTCAGATTATCCAAATCGGTCGAAACCCTTAGTATTGCCTAGTTGTAAGGATCTTCTTCAGGCTTTTTTTACCTCTATCGTGGGTACATAAACCGAGACATCATGTTCTTCTCCCATGATAGGCAACAAGTCAGGTAACAACCCAACCATCGTCCTCTCCTCTCTTGATTTTTTACGAACTTCGATGAGAAACAGCACTGGCCTTCAACTCGTTTCCGGTCAACATATAATAGAGTAAATTTAGCCAACTGAAACTTGTTAGTCGGTACGAATATGAATGGTAGATGAGCTCACCAACCGGAACTTAAAAGGATACCGTACCTTGAACTAACAGAGCAATTGGATATCATGTATACGTGGTCTGAGAAGATATGATTAATGTGGCATTTCAACAAATGAGTCCAGATTGCTTCGCCTGATGTTAAGAGACCTTCGCAGCAAAGGGTTCTCGCGAACGGCGATGTATATTGACAGGGTTCGCCACTTTTCTCACGTTTTCATGAGTTACCCATAAAATATTTGCGACTGGGCTCTATTTTCTGTTTAACGCATTCCATGTCTATTTGGAACAGTCACTAAAGCACTTCATATTGTCAACGCTTGAATCTCAGTCTTTCAAACAAATTTACTCTCTAAGATTATCAATCTACTTCATTGCTGATTCTCATTATCAAGTGCATCAAACATAGTCTTGTCTTTTAAACCTCTATCAAGGCTACGCGTCATTGAGGGAACTAGATAAGGACCCTATAGCCGCCTCCAAAATGGTTTTTTAACTTTTTCATTATTAAGAGGAACAGCGTCACATATTTCGCCCGTATCCAGATATCAGTACTCCAAGTAGGTTGGTTCATGGGTTAGCCATTGTCGTAACGGTTCTCGTGCCCCGAATGAGCCCGTTGTTCTCCCCCCTGGCGTTAAAACTAGACCTCTAAGCTCTCACCACTTATCAGGCTCCTTGTCAGCCATATATATCTGCTCTAGAATTATAGACTAGAATTCAACAAATCTAGAGAAAATTTATCTGCATTTTATAATTACGCGTTTGTTTTCTTAATTGTCTTTTTCTTTGCTATTCTTGTATTTCCTTGGCCAAGGTACACCTCCTTGCTTTTTCAACAGTTCTCTTGTCTAGCAGTGCATATAAACTTAAACTATGGATTCTAACTTGGCCAATAAGTCTGAATCTAAGAGTTCCCCTGGCGATCCTAAATTGAAATCAGAAGACAGGAAGGCTCTCCAAGTCGCCAAGAAGCAAGTGTTGGATTCACCTACTGTGCGCAAATCTCTCTTGTCCAAAATGTCCCCTTTCCGTGGGAACTTTCGGCGATCTATCTCTGGGCTTATTATGTCTCCACCAAAGCGGCCTGAGGATAAACGTCCTGACACGAAGGTCGAACAAAAAGTCAAAGAGAAAAGCGCTAATAGAGACTCAACTATACCGAGGACTTCTTCTGAAACTAAGTTGGCTGCTGCTGCTGATACAACATCGTCTCTATACTCTTCAGACCAGCCATCAGCTAAGATCTCGTCCGCTGTCTCGGCTAAGGACGAGCAGTCTATAGACGGTGGAACGACACCGGAAGTGAACAACGTCACTAATAAACGAGACTTGACCGCATCATCTATTCAAATTACCGAAACTCCTAACAAATCATTGCTCTCCTCTTCTCCCGCTGCCACTGCCGAACCACCTGTGGACTCGTCACAATCACTCAGCCCTGCAAAGATCGCTCCCCTACCTTCAGCTCCGATATCTCGACCTACCCGTGCATCGCCAAAATCTGCTCGCAAGCGAATGTCGTTCATTTCTTCTTTTCATGTTGGCGGCTCTACTGCTTCCCTATCATCTGAACAAGCAATGTTTCGGTCTTCATTGAGCAAGCGGTCATCTGTTGCCGTTGCTTCACCCCTTTCATCTGAAACATTCAAGTCCTCGTCGCGTCCCGACATGCTTCCCGGTGAAGTTGATCGACTCAGTTTATCATTAGAGGAAGTTTTCAACCCTAAACTGGATATTTCAGACATAGAGAGTTCAAAGTCGACCCTAGATAAACTTATTGCCTTGCAGGATGAAGAGTCTGGTGCAAGGAGCCCCCTGAATGCCCCTGCTGAAACAGCCAGCATGTGGGCCCTCAACCGAGCAGCCATGAATGGCAATGCAGGCTCTCGGCCCGAGCCGAGACGGCAAGTGGGTGGCTTTGGTAGGATGAAGCAAGCATTGGGCTGGGGAGGGTCCCGAAAGTATGATGTTTTTGGCCTTCCGTTGAGAGAAGGGGTGATTTTGACGAGGAAGAATGAAGACGAGATTGAGTTTTGGACTACCTCCGTGGTATATAAAAGTATTGCTTTCTTGGATGAGCATGGTTTGAGTGAAGAAGGGTTATATCGAGTCAGTGGTAGCTCGACTGGCATGGAGGCTTTGAGGGAAGAGTTCATAAATGGAGGACCGTCGGTAATACTTAGACCAGAAAAGGTCGACGTCCACACGGTTGCCTCACTACTAAAAAGCTACTTGAGGGAAATCCCCGATTCTCTTATTGCTGCCGGACCCGAGCTTTTCAATTTGACTAATGCGCGCACAAACGGTGACGAAGTTCCGATGAAGGAAGTAAGAGCTTATATTGCCAAGCTTCCTCCGTATAACTACTACCTTCTTAAGCTTCTTTGTCAGCATTTGCAGCGAGTAGCAGCCAAGAGTGATACGAACTTGATGACCATTACGAATTTGTCCTTGATTTTATGTCCGTCATTGCGATGTCAGAGCAAATTGTTCCACTGGCTTGTGTCTCGGGCAGATGAATGTTGGGATGTACCATGTGAGACGATTAAAGAGGCGCTAGAAAAGGAGACTTTACTAGTGCTTCCCTAAGGATAGGAGGACCCAAGTGGAGGTTCCAGAATATTTTGGGTGTATTAGAAAGACTAATGAATAAGCGATTGAAAAAATAGAGACATTTTGTCATTTGGGCCCCAAAAGATGGGCAGATCCGTCTGGAAACAATAATTTACACATGTAGAATAGTATACACTCATCTTTTCTCCGCAGTTTTCAGGTTGCGCAGCTGCCGCCGCTGGTTCTTTTTCACCAGATCTTTGCGCTCTGCCCTAGAAAGGGTTCTAGGATCCAAATATTCCCCAGATTCGGTCTGTCGTTCCTTTTTCTCATCGACTTCCACCAGCCACTGATCATCCAGCTGCTTGTTTTTGCCCTTATAACCCCATTTAGGGACCCACTCTCCTGATTCCTCGTCATAGACAAGTTTGCCATCTTTGGTCTTCGATTTAATTCCTTTCTTTTTAGCAAAGAGCTCCCATTTGGTAGGAGGTCTGGGCTTGGGAAGAGGCTTCTCACGAGGCAGCGGAGTGACGGGCTCAGGTAGACTGATTATAGCGCCATCTGGCGTCTTGGAGATCGGCTGGGCTAAGAGTTGGTTGATAATCAGTTGGGCGTTATCTCGAGAGACCTGACTGAGGTAGGATTCAAGATTTGATTCAAGCTGCTCGGTGTCGAGGGGATTGGGATCAAAGGCTGCTAAATTGCCAAGGTCGAATTCTAAAGGTATAGGTTTCTCCACATTAACTGATCTAAGACGTTAGATACGCGATAACGACAAATCTATACTTTTCGGTCATTGGACTGTAAATTGGGACTAGGCTTGGGAAAAATATTTTGTTACAGCGAGGTAGCAACGGTGTGTGAGGCCAGAATGGGTCGTAGGCGACAGACAGGAACAACAAGGATGATCGATAGTCGATAGATGGAGCGGTTTAATTCTAATCTGTAATATCAAGGAAGAAAGCTGGCCGTATTTAGAAACCTTGGGCTCTACATCAAAGCACATAAATATGTCACTAGGTAGCCATGACCAAAACCTACTCTAATCTACCGGAATGAAATTATCAGAATATTCAACGAAATAAAAAACCTCTCGCGGCCGAGAAATTGATTCTCTTGGCCAGACTGCAGACGCTACGTAAGATTTGCCACGCCATTAACGAATGGCAGGTATTATATTAACAGGATTCGACTCAGTTATACTGAAGAAATTCAAGAGAAGTGACTAGTGTAGATATCTTTATAACTAGAGATAATCCGCAGAATTCACAAGATAAGTCTTAAATGCTGGGTAAGGATGCAAAAATATACAAGAGCGGGTCAATATAAGTCATTTAAGTGTCCTTCTGGCAGATTCAATCTCTTCTGTTATATAGAACTACCCAGAAGAGGAAATTCCACCAAGTAGTCAAATAGAAAAGTCCTTCAAGGCTTTTAAGTTGTAATCGTTGTCGGCACTCCGTGAGATTGAGTAACACCTTGTACCATCTCACTCGGACGATCCCATATAGCAACGCAAATTTTGACCAACCACCATGGCCAAAAAGCCACGATTTGTGACCTATGTGAGGGTCAACAAAAAGGCCAAGCTCATGGAGCAATACTTGTACTATAACCCTGAGGCCAAGGTTGAGGATGACACAAAAAATACCCGAGTTCGGGGTACTATCAAGTTGGCGGATCAGATGATTAGGAACCGGGTTCCTTGGGCGCGATATTCTAAAAGACGATGGCCGAAAATGAAAGAGTTCATTGAGAGTGTCCCTGATTTCAGCAAAGATGTAACTTCTGGAACGATATACAAGTACCCAGGACCGGTGGAAAAATCATTAGTGTACTTTGGTTCGTTTAGACCTCGACAATTCCACGAATCCTTTCCTGCACATACTACCTTAGTAAGAGACAACTTGAGGCCGATATTGGATGTGATTGGAAATAAAGCGACCCAATCGTTTGGTATCCATGGCCGGGCCGGAATAGGGAAATCTACTCTCTTGACTCAGGTTCAAGCTTCCGGGTTACTTAACAATGCATTGGTTTTGCCAATCAATTACTCCGCTGCTTGGGTGAATGGTCGAAGTTCATTTGTTCTTGATCGAGAGAACCAGGTTTATCACCAACCGTCATTGTACAAGAATTGGTTAGGCCGGATAGTCAAAGGTAACTCCGACCTACTTAAGCAAACACCTGCTGTCTGTGCACCTCGGCTACAGGAATTGTACGACGATCCAAACATCAAATCGTTGTACGACGTGATTGTCAAAGGGTGGCAGATCCACCAAGCTCCCAATACTGTCAACCTTTTAATTAAAGAGCTCGAGACGAACCCAAACTTGCCTCCAGTTCTTCTCACTCTGGATAGCATTTCTGGTTGGGATCTTCCTGTTGGAAAGACTGCCTATAAATCCCAGACATTTAAGCCGCTTCTATTGGAGGAGCTGTTTCTTCCTAAGGTCTATCTAGACTTCTTCAAAGGTGCTAGAAAGTTTGCTAATGGCGGTGCTTGTGTCTTGACGACCTCCAGTGACTATCCTTTGAGTCCTAACGTCACAGTGGGGTTGGGAATGGAAAAGCTTCATCCTTGGGCTCATGCCAAGGAACTTTATCGACCGCTTTTTGATACATTATGCTCAGTGACTCCTATTGAAGTGCCAAAGTTGTCACTAAAGGAAACAGAGACTCTCTTAGACCATTATAAGTCGTCAAAGATCATTTCCTGGGACATCACCAATGACAAATTGGCCAAAACATCGTTACTCTCGGGCAATGGTATCCCAAGAGAAATCTTCCATGCTTGCACCCAGAAATGTTGGTAATTAACGTAAACTACAGTGGATTCTTTCTCGTTGCATGGTTGCTAGAATGACTCTGTAAATAAGAATTCATCATGTACGGTTCTACATCTTGATAGAAATTGAAGGTTCTCCTGTAAATGCACCTCTTGAAGTTTATCTCGCCCATACGCAAATTATTTTATTCCCAATACAGTATTGCAAACAGTAAAATGAGGAGTTACAACTCCTTATATAGTTCAACTTCCTTATCTAAGAAGTCTATCAGTGTCTTCATCTCTTCCGGGTCCTTTGTGTAAGGATTGACCGAGCCTTTTTTGGCCCAGGGAATCAAGTACTGCCCGTTCAAATCAGAATCGGGACAAGTGGCAGCATAAAGAGAAGAAATGGCCCCTTCATAGACATTGAAAAGAAAAGCTTTGGCGATCAGCCATTGTACTATGCTGGGAATACCTGGTCGTTCCCTGTTGCTATCGATGATTCCAGGATCGACAATGACGGTTATTAGTCCCTTGTTGGGACCATATTTCATGCTCCAGTATAACCCAAGTATAGTGTCTGCATACTTGGATTGCATATAGAGGTAGAATCTCGTAGAGCGGTGCCGGATAGGTCCGTCATTAACTGTACTATAATCTATACCTGCGTTACCGTAGAGAATATGGGCTGATGATGATAGAACTACTAGTCGACTAGGTAGTCCGGTAAACTTGAAACTCGCTTCCAATAAGGGAATCAATAACGTCGTAAAAAGGTAATGCCCAACCACATTGACACCAAATTGAAGATCGTAACCTTGCTCTGTAACATCCAAGTTCTCTTTAGAGCTTGGGTATATAGAGGCAGCATTTAGAATCAAACAATCTAAACGTGTCTCTCGCTCTCGGAATGCCCGAGCGCTGGCATGCACTTTGGGTAACGAAGAGAGGTCAAGATAGTGATAGATCGCTTCACTACCAGTCAATTCTTTCAACTCTTTGATCGCATTACGAGCTTTGGTCTCATTGCGGCATGCAATATAGACCTTGGCGCCTTTCTCCAAGAGGATCTTGGTCGTTTCTTTTCCAATTCCCGTATTTCCTCCGGTTATCAAAAAAGTCTTGCCCCTTTGAGACTTAATATCTCGTTTAGGATCCCATTGAGGCTTTCCGGGTAATAAGATTCCAATACCTGGATAACCCGGGATGTACATGATGGTGATGACAATGAATGACGACGATTCACTGGAAGAAACGCTACGCGTAACGAATTGGGAGTAATACGCTCGTTACTCTCATCTAGTCCTAGCTACCATTGTCGCCCGCGGTTAGTAGCTCGATGACCATTCTACAATGAAGCTTCCATCTTATTCCCAGCTGAACGATTTGAATTAAATACCATTGGATCACACCTACCGTCAACGCTCTGCCAAGGCCACCAGCTCTCATGCTGTTGGACAACGTCTTATCCCAATCATGCTTTCGAAGGCTTAACTTTCATGGAGGCCACTAGAGAATTCAAGTCAGCTTCAATATTCGAGAAATGGATATCATACTGACTGAGAAATTCTCTCCATCCGTCCTTTTCAATCTCATATTCTTTTCCATTACTATCGAGCGTCAGTGCTTCGGTCATCCGGTGAGTAAAAGTAGTGAAAAATTCGGCTTTAATATCATGAAATGTATCTACTGATGACTGGCATACCTCTCCAGCCAAATTGATGAATCTCATGGCATCTGCACGAGCCTGAGACTCGTCTGATCTACCAAGAATAGGCGTTTCGCTCCAGTCCAGGTCCACATGGGACTCTGATGTAGATGAAGACGAAGACGAACGCAAGGTTGAGGGATTGGAAATTGATCGTGTCCCTTTCATTCGGCTGGCAATGGAGCAGGGACCGGTGAAGAGAAGCAAGGCCTGTTCTAGAGGTTCCATGACTAGGTTTGTGACTTTGTTTTTGAGACTGATGAACACGACAGTCTTGATGTGGCTCAGTGTAATATAGGCCTTTTTCCAATATAGAGCCTCCTTGATTGTCTTCTGAGCCCGCTCATTCGCCGATTCACATTGCTGGTCCAAAATAACGTGCACATCATGCAAGAAATACAGAAAGACATTAATTAGAGCTCGAATTTCAACTGCCTTTTGGTCGAGAATATTCAGAAGATCCTGTGATTTCGAGGCGTCATTGATATTATGGCTCACAGGTGCATGATGACCGACGGTATTCACCGCTTGGCGGATCATGTCTGTAATCTTCAGAATGGTTTGAGAAGACCTCAATCGCTTGTCTTTGAGACTGTGATCCATTATCTCAACTTCTTCGTTGACAGCCTCTACCATCGTCTTGAGAGCCTTGAGAGTGTTGACCAGAGGTGAATTCTTTTGATAGGGGTTGGCTTGGATAATTTTCTAAGTTGAGTTAGAAAGATATTTAGGATCCACTTACCTCTAATAGCAATGGATATTGGAGAATCCGCTGCACCGGCTTGACTAATAAGCTTTCCAAATTCCAAGCTTTCGTCAGATCCTTTGAGATTTCATTGCTTTCTTTTAGCCACTTGATTGCCTGTTTATTTCGAAGGAGCAGCTGTTGCAATTTGGTCATGGATGTTTCTTGAGTTTGGCAATAAATCGTATAGACTAACTTCATCTCTGATATATTACTCATAAATACCCGGGAAACGCTGGTCTCAACGGAATCCAAAGCATAAATTCCACCCAGGTCCTCCAGGGCTTCTTGCAACTCGACAAAAAAACGTTTAGCAAACAGTCGGACTTGGGTAAGGTTGGAAAAGATAAGAGTCTGATTGAGGGAGCTCAGAGGACAAGTAGCGACGTAACATTCATTTATGACTGATAAATCACTAACATAGGTCCGTTCAGTGTCGAGTAACTCTCCCAAAAGGCTGACTTGCTTTACCTGAGCTTGATTGAATAGCTCGTCCTTTTCAGTGAAAGCAGTCAATTCGACCTCAGGCTGATCCAAGGGATCTGAATGGTCATAATAGTCCATAATATCACGCTCTAAGTCGGTCTGACTGGAAATGTCTGAATCCGAGTTCCTCGAGAGTCGCTTGCTTAGTTGGTCGTTCCCGTCAGCATCCTCGAATGTCATCAAAGGAACATGAGGTAGTTCTTTATTCTGTAAGGCAGAGTGTGATAAAGCCCGTGCGTGACCTCTAGGCTTCTCTGCCATTTGAAAGTCTTCGATTTTGTCCACCAAGTCACTAGTGCAAATTGTATACCGTTTAGTATCGATATATAGAGGACCCATATCATCCTTATTTGGATCGTCATAATCATACAGTAAAGGTGTGTAAGATTCACGATAAGGCCAAGCTTTTGAGTGAACAAAACTTGTCGGGAGTGAAAGCTTGGATGATCTTTTGATTCTAGTATCACTTTTCTTTTCATGATACCTTATCCTCGTTATAAATGTACCTTTTTGCAGACTCTCGTTTTCATCCTGCGCACTTCCTTGTATGTTTTTTTGACAATCTCTCGATTCTTGAATATCACCTCCTGAGACCTCCCTCCGGTCATGTCTTTGAGTCGCACTCTTTCGGGCTTGGTAATCCTGTTCAGCATATCTTGCCTGTATTTGTAGTCGCGCATGCATCTCTCGACTATAATTTGGGGGTAGAGATGTAGGGAGCGCACCTCCTTGTCGTTGGAAGCTCGTTGGCATATTATGCAAATGCCTTTTCCTTGACGGTGATATTTCCTGATCTATTGGACGTTCAATCACTCCCGACCTCTTGGGCCCTGAGTAAGGCGGCTGAAATCGAGTGTGATTATTTTTAGGATCAGGAGCGCTCCTAGCACCCGAGTCAATTGAAGCGGCTTTCAGACCGGAAGGACCAAGAAATTCGTCAAGGTGTTTTTCATTTGGCCTGGGGCTTCTGTGCACGTACCGATCGTCTTTAGGGGGTGGAGTTGGGGGTTTAGGAAGATTAGAAAGATGCGTCGAAGGAAGGCTCTGCGAGAGCGAGGGATCAATGAAAGAGGGATAAAACGAACTCGTGGTAGACGATGGAGAGAGTTCGTTCATGAACTCTGGATGATGATAGAGAGGCATTAGATCTGAAGAACCATCCATGGTCGAGAGGTTGAGTCTTGTACCTGAGCCAGCCTCCTCGAAAGTGTTACCATCGCCGCAAACAAACTTCCCAATTAGGCAAGCAGCGACCTCGCGGGTATGAATATAGTGTCAACTCGAAAATCATCAGGGTAACGCTAACCGATGCCCATTCTCCACCACGAGGAACGCACTGCGACAATGTAGCAAGTTTATGACGCAAGACTATGTATGCGCCATACCGGCATTTTGGCTTGATCTTTTCTCTATTTTCATCATCTTATCGGAAAGTACAAAGGTAATAGCAGTTCATGTGTAGGAGGTAAAGAGTCGATCTTTCACGAGCTGTGATTCCTCCGTTGAGGCTCGTGGAATCAGACTGAAGAGTCACTCGAGCAAATTATGACGATTGAATTCATGGGGCTCATTTTACATATCACTATTGTCAGAATAATGCATAAGAGCATGAGAATTATTATGAGCATCACAATCCAGTCATTGAAATGAACATTCTGTGCAATCGTAATACTCACTCCACAGGCATGTGGATACTGAGATCATACTTTGATAATATACTATCATGCCCTTTTAGAGGCGGACACTTAGCTTTGTGTACGCGTACGAACAATAGAATGAGATGACCGTTTCTGAAAATGAAATGGCGAGATCCAAAGATCCAAAGACCAAAGGGATCAAACGAGATAGCTCAGCATAACTTTCACGAGTCGAGAAGCAATTGATACCTACCGTACACGGTCGGTACATCGGTAACAGGCCATAGAGCTCTGCTGTCTTAAAAGATGCGTAATATTTCAAAAAAGAGGGACAATCTGGAAGATGGAACAAGAGAAGGAATCAATCGCGTGGACTATTATATATAGCCCTAGGGCAGGGGATGATAGAGGGCAATTGTCTGAACAATTATCATTTATGCTTGTAAACCTCAAGATGAGATAGGATGGAGTCAACATCGCCCGTCACTCTTCTTCTGTTGGTCTCATCTATTTTCTCAGCATGTTCCATTGGATCGTCGATAAGTTTGCTCTGGATATTGACCAAAATTGATCAGAAAACATCGAGTCGTTGTCGCATACGATCTCATATCCTTACTATCAATTAGAAAGGGGTAATTGCTGGGAATTAGTCACCGATACACCAACCGGGTCTCATCCTTTGTAACCAAACCTTATCGATGGGAAAAGACAATACTCTGATCTGTATGTTGGTGAGCTTTAGCTGAATCTAATAATCTAGTTGCCCCCAAGACGGAGCAATACGACAAGTTTTCCTTGTCGGAAACGGACGTCCTTGAAGACCCTTTTTTGCAGTTTAAAAAATGGTACGATGACGCTGTCGCTGCCGATATCCCAATTCCCGAGGCCTTGACCCTCGCAACAGCCAACTCGGATGGTCGGGTCTCTTGCAGAACTGTATTACTGAAAGAATTAGACTACCGAGGAGACCATGTCTCTCCAGAAGAACAGCTTCAGTCCGGGTTTGTAATCTTTTCCAATCTCGAATATTCTCGAAAGGGCAAGGATCTCAAGTCAAATCCGCATGCTTGCTTAAATTTCTGGTGGAAAGAGTTACAGCGACAAGTGCGAATAGAAGGGGAAGTCGTCTATCTCTCACCCGAAGACAATCAGACCTACTTTGATACTCGACCTAGAGAAAGCCGAATTGGCGCTTGGGCCAGCCATCAAAGCACGCTCACTACTCGACAAGAATTGGATGAGAAAATCAAAGAAGCCCATCAAAAGTTCGAAGGACAAGAAAAAATCCCTTGTCCTCCCTACTGGGGTGGGATCCGGGTCGTTCCTTATGAGATAGAGTTCTGGCAAGGTCGACCCAGTCGTCTTCACGATAGAGTCGTATTTAGAAGGTCTTCTGTTCAATCAGGTGATTGGTCTATTCACAGACTATGCCCTTAGACTCAGATCAGCCAATCTGCTCTGCCAAAACCTACGATATACACTTTCTTCTATCCAAAACCAGTAGTGAATTATATAATCTAGTCATAACTAGCCCGTGGTCCGCATGGGTTGCAATCGTATTTTCTTCGAAAACAAATTGTCCGAAAGCACTTCATTTACAAAATCGTCACTTAATCGTCCATTCTTCATCTCGGCTTCATATCTTGGTCGATACTCGTTCACCATCCTTTTCATGCGGTCTCGCACAGACTGGTGGATAAACTGAGAAAAGCTTAGAGAGGCCTCAAAGGCTTCATCGATCTTATCAGCATTCCCGGATGCAATAAGCGCCCGCAGCATGGACTCACATACGCTTGCAGTGCCTTGGCGGCTGAACTTGGTCCGGTCCCAGACCATCCGAAACAACTCCCAGGACCGAGATATATCAGCGCGAGCATGAACGCGAATAAGCCCGTCAAGAACATATGGTTCCAGCTTCACTCCAGACGCCAGCGCCTCTGCAAAAATCAAATCGGCTTCCTGAGCCTTACCAAACGATGCATAGACCTCAATCATTGATTGATAGATTGAGCTGTCAGGCTGGGTGGACTGCTGATTCTTGAGAGCTTCAAAAAAAGCCTTTGCTCCATCTAAATCTCCCATCATCACCCCACGACCATAGATCAACTCACTGTAGTGATTCGTCCCGATAGTCACACCTTGTTCCTTCATGGTCGTCAGCACTCCTGTGGCCTTCTCTATATCAACGGGCTCGAGCCAGCAGTAGGCCTTGATAAGCAGTTCGTAGACAAAAGCCGAAGGTGGTAGTCCACGGTCAAGAATCCTTTGATAAGTTTCCAGGGCCTTGTCTCGTACGCCGTTATCAACGTAGAATTGCATGATAATGGTCAGGGGAACAATCGTTGGCCTGTATCCTGAAGAAGCCTCCATTTCACTGAACAAAGATTCGACTTCTTCGGGCTTGTACCCACACCGACAGCATGCATTTATCATGGTTCCGTAGGTAACATGCGTCTTCTCCACGCCTAAGGCAGTCATTTCGTTAAAAACAGCTCGCGCCGCATTGTACTTGCGGGCCTGGGAAATCCGATATAAATAATTATTATATAGCAGTGTTGTCATCTTCACTCCATTATATTTAGCTTCTTCAAACAGAGCCCTGGGACCATAGAGCGAGTCCAACGGATAGGGACAGGCATGGATAAGACTAGCATAGGCGGATGCGTCAGGAATAAACCCTAATACCTGCAGTTTTCTTTTAAACATAAGTGCCATATCATAAGAGACGTCAGCCTCGGCGCAGATCATTAAATTATACATTGAACCCCAAAACTCGGGATTCGACGGTTCGGGAAATCGGTCTTGACACGCTTCGAACACCCATTCACAGCCTGGAGTAAACTTCTTAATCTCCCCAAAGTAAACCATGAGCCCTCTCAAGGTCTCTTGCCGCAGGGGTAAGCCTGCCTGTGTCCTGCTTTGCGCAAATCGCAGAATCTCTTCCGGACTTTGTTTCTCGTCAATCATTCGCAAAGTCTCAGAATCGTCATAATTCGTTGCAATTTTGATCTTCCTCTTCACTCGATCCATGTTCACTTGAGATGACCTACGCTGAGAATTGTCAATGACCACATTTTCATCATTCTCAGCCGACAATCTCTTTAAGGAATCAAACTCATAGACGTCGATTACTTCAGCAACCACTTTCAGAGTTTGCTCTCGCAACGCAGTGCGCCGGGGAATAAGATCTCGACATAGCTGGACAAAATTATCCAGCAGACGCCCATAGAGCGGGTTAGAAGGTATGTCGTTAATAGATTCAAGCTTTTGCCCAACACCATAGTATAGATTTAACAGTGCCTTGGCATGATAGAACAATAAAAGGTCACAAGTGGTGGAGCTCACATGAAGCTGATTGATTGTTTTTACTCCCTCCCTAGCGTTCCAATAACCTTCCAGCAATAGATAACCCAAATCTCCAATCTCACCTCCCAACTTTAACCTGTCTATTTCTTGTAATAACTCCAGTGACACCTTGAAATCCTTCAATGCACCAACATTTTTTAATTCGGAAAGTAGAATCACACTCATTTCTGCTATCGCTTCTGAAGTCGTGATTAAAGCTTGACTCTTACTCATCGTCGTCCGTCGGCCACTATAGCCTCTTAACGTGTCAATAACCACCCGAACTGCCAAGTCAGGTTCCGAATTTTTAACCAGAAATCTCGACGCCATCATCAGGGAACTAGGGTCCAATAGCACATGTCGAATACTCATCTCTCTCAGTATACTTTTAAAAGTTGCCAGGTCATTATTTTGAGCCGAAAAAGCTAGATACCTCTGTCTAGGTAGCCACATCGAAGAGTCAAATTCCTGAAAAACGCAAAGAAAGTGGTAGATATCAGCACAAGTTTGGAAATCACCATTGTCGACCGCAGAAATTAGCAGCTTTCCTATTATATCGGCGGACAGCTTGGTGGTATGGGTCCGCTCCAGCTGCTTTGTCCATTCTAATCCTCGAGCTGGCTCTCCATACTTTGCAAACAGCAAAACCAATGCACGTGATAATCTTGCAGTGACTGCACTTGTATCTTTATTCACGTCAATGACTTTTTCAAAGAACGCGACTGCTAGGTCACTGCGATCGCATGCAAAATAGACTTCGAGCAATGAAGAATAAACATCAGCCAATCGCTGTGAAGGGAAGCTGGTGATATTATCTTTATAGGTCTCATATAATTGAAGAGCCATTTGTAAATTTTCAGACTTGCTTTGATATTTGATCATTAATTCGAAGGTGTAGGCATCAAATTGGATATCATTTAGATTCATTACCTGGACGATCTTGGGTGCCAAACTCTGATGGCGTCGAGAAGAGATGGCAATTGAAAGTAAGCGGTTATACATGTCAATGGGAAAACGGCATGTTTTCGACTCTGCACTTGTAAAGTATAAATCGAGGATAGTCTTCAATGTCTTTTCGGAGTTTTCATAGAACTTCTCTAAAGTCTGCTCAGCAGAAGGAAGAAGACCAGGCATCAGTGCTTCAAGTTCACGATCTTTGTCGACACTATAAACTTGTTCGAACCGTTTGATAAGTGATTCCAAAACAACTAAGTAAGTTCGAGTATTAGGAGAAGCCTTATTGGCAATCATATCCGAAAGAACTTCCAAGATGCCTTGAATTTGAGTGTCAGCATCATTGACTCTAGTGATCGCCTGTAAGACACAATTATAAGCTCGATTGTCTAGTTTAATATGCATTGACCGGGACTTGTGATAGACATCGATGGCATCATTGAACTTATGAGAGGAATAAAGGTGATATAATCGCAGTGAATAATCAATACTTAATTTTACTGACTGAATATCTTGAGTGTCTCCTTGAAAAGTTTTGTCGAAGGATTGCTTAGGCGCGGGAATGACCAGACTGTCGGCAGTAGGAAACTTGTCGTCTTTGCCAATAATAACAGTTTCATCGCTCGACGCTTCTGTAAGCGTAATATCAGACTTATCAGAATGAGCGTCTGAGGATGAGTACGACTCATCGTAAATCTCATTAGAAGGCGGTGGCTGATTGGCATGCGTCGAATATGCTCGAATCGTCTTGGGGTTCAAAGATATCTTAAAGGCACCAGTCGAATACCGTCGCCGCGAAACTTTATTTGAAGAAAGATATTCATCCTCATCGTCAGAAGCAGCCAATACCGAATGAGTGCTGGATAAATTCGACTGGCCTTGAATTCCAGATGATCCTGGGTATGTAGCTCCAGATCCATAATTCGAAGAAAACGACGATTTGAATCCTTTGGTGGCAATCTGTGACTGACAGACGCCAGTCTGTCTAGGAAAATTTGAAGCAAAAAATGACGGCTGAAGAGTGCTGGCAGCAAAAATGCTTTTTGCTAGATAAGCATGCTTACTAAACATGCCTAAGGACTTTCCTAAGACCATTTTTCCTTAATTTTCTATTGTTTAGCTTAGATCTTTCTCCTTGGGACTCTTACTTTCAGTTCTCAACGCCGAGAATGATGTCAGGTCCTTCTGCATTCAACCTTCAAGATATTTTCCCTTACTGATTAATCTTGATTGTGTCTATAATCAACTTACTAGTTCTGAAGTCAACTTTACTGCAGTTTGTTCAAGTCCAGCCAAAATAATTCTTTTGTCCGAGTTGGTCCGAAGGAGGGTAACCCGCCACCTACGTAAGCCCTCTGTAAATGGATTTTTGACAAGCTACTAGACAGCTGTGGCCGAATATTTCTTGGTTTCTTGTTATTTCCAAAATGTAAATTCTTGTACTGGACTGTGGATTTGGCCGTATACCTAAGGATCCCAAATACCAAGTTTTCGGGTATGTATCGGCTGAAGGGACACTATTCCGTTGACCATCTGCGTGTGTCTCAAGCGGTTCCCGTTCAAGTTTGGAATCTGTGGAACGTTTTGATCAATTTGATCTATTCATATCATTCCATCTTGATAGAATAAGGAAACGCTCTTATCATGACTGCCTTCAGCCGTACGCTCAATGCAAAGCAGATCCTATTTTGAGCTGTAACTCGTATCTGATCCAATCCCCGGACTACGAATTGTCATCATTCATGCCAGGCAAGCTGCTCCTTTTGATGATTATCTTCTGGTCTAAGAGCCAATGAAGAGACCACTCAGGTTGAAGTTCATGCATGATTTAGATTATTAAAAATAACTCGTCGAAATGATAAATAGAGCAATCGCAAAAATGTAATCTAGACCGGTTTGAAAGTACCATTTGTGAAAGTGAGCCATCTTAAGATGATCTTACTCTGCTCATTGTGTCATTTTTAGTGAAACGGATTCTCTTATTATCGACTGCTGCACTGTGGAGCTAAGTATCTCTATCCAAGGGAAATGAACGATTGATATGTTGAGTTTTGATGCGCTAGATCCCCATGGGCCTTTGAGTTTAATATAACGCCAATATTCTCGCAAATCTGCCAGTTTGCAGAGCTCTACAATATATTCGCACCACCAATTAACTGGGTGATTATCGATAAAATAGCAGCAGACTCGGTACATCAAAAAGGATTCCGATTCAACCGCTCTTGTTGGAAGTAGATTTCCGGCAAGACCAATTAACTTTCGATGCGAACGCTTGCCAATACCATTTGTCCGCCCTCCCTCTCGTAGCTTTTGCAGCTCGTATCATTGGTATCACACATAATATCTGCAAGTAGCAACCTCATGGCCTATTCAGCCCCGGGAAAGGCCTTCCTTTTAGGGGGCTACCTTGTTTTAGATCAGGAATATTCATCTTATGTTGTTGCACTGAGCGCAAGAATACATGCGATTCTCCGAGAAAAGACATACGAGCAGGGCAACTCTGAGACACTGATTGAATTTTCCAGTCCCCAATTCAAAGACAGTACGTGGTCTTATCGAATCCAATGGTACGACGTTTCAGTGGAACCACTGTAAGTGACTAGACTAGAAGTTTTTAACGCGTTTGAACCGAGGGCAAAAATCCATTCTTGCTGGCAGCCGTGGACACGATTAGTCGATATCTTACCGGTTCTTCTAGTCGTCGTCCTTCAAAATTGAAGGTCGAGATATTCTCAGACTCTGCTTTTCAGTCGACAAGCGACGGATCTGCATTCAATCATGGCTTTTTGTATCATAATCTTCCGTTGAGTCAGGTGCCTAAGACAGGTCTGGGATCAAGTGCAGCACTCACTACGGCAGTTATTGCAGTTCTATACGATGCCTTTAACGATTTAGCAGGGAAATTATCTAGTGCGGGACTTGAGACTATCCATAAGTTAGCTCAAGTTTCTCACAACCTTGCTCAAGGGAAGATAGGCTCGGGCTTTGACGTCGCTAGTGCCACCTATGGAAGTATTACTTATAGACGTTATTCCCCGTCTCTTTTGGACCCTAATGATCTACTCCATGATCTCCCAAAACTGATATCCAGTCGGTGGGATTACGAGATTAGTCCATGTCAGTTGCCTCTAGACCTAACTCTGGTCATCGGTGATGTTCGTGGTGGTTCAGATACGCCTAAACTTGTGCGTATTGTACTAGACTGGGTCAAAAACGATCCTTATACTAGCAAAAGAGTGTGGACCGATCTGAACCACGCCAACCAATCAGTGGTCTCTTTATTTCATCAATTAGACAGCTTAGAAAATAATGATCCTCCAATAATGAACCAATTGGCCACCTTAGATTCTAAAGCTCTACTTGATCTCGACAATAGTTCAGCAATAGTATCCTTGATCCAAAAGCTCATCAGGGCTTTCGACAGAGTCCGAAACGGCCTCCAAGAGATGACTCGATTATCCGGAGTCCCAATTGAACCGCCTTCTCAGACCAAAATTCTCGATGCCTTCCTAACTCTACCTGGAGTCCTTGGAGCAGTAGTTCCAGGAGCGGGCGGCTACGATGCGGTCTGTCTTCTAGCTTTTCGAAGCGCTCTTCCTGCTCTCCAAAAGGCTCTGTCAACTCATCATGATCTCAGTCATGTCACGCTCTTGGATGTACATCAATCAGCCAAAGGACTTATACGGCAGGATGAGTCCCACTATCCTCCTGCTTCTCAACATAAAACATGACCTTTGTATTATAGCACGATATAGAAATACTATCTAATCGATGAGCTGTTTAATTGGGGTCAATCTGGGCCTGCTTTTTTTTGATATCTCCAGTTTATCAGGGTCACACAAGCAACTGTTCCATTAACCGCGCATCCAGCCATACTCAGCCCATTGTACAGCACAAAGAAAGGCCTTCTTAAGTTTATCCCATTCCAGAATAAAAGTCAGTTCCGATGCTACGTATTGATATATAATCTTGCAACTTAAAGTCAAGGACCGCTACTTTAAGCCAATAAACCAAGCAGGGTATTGTCGGCTCTCATTATCGTCTGAGGTGGGGTGGACCTATAAGGACGGGTTCCGCGCGCCGCAATCTTATCGCCCAAGCGCCAGATGATCTAAGCGACCCAGTAACGACTATGGACGCTTCCAGTCAACGGATGGCCTATCAGTACCTAAAGCAGGATTAAAAACTGAACTTAATTCTTGTCTAGAAATTAACTCGCACCCTTTCAGTCCTTCTACTCATATCCATGTCACCATGTCTAAATAGCTCCAAGAATGGAGAAACAGACGATGCTGATAGTAGTCTGATAAAGCCTTGAGCATATCTAAGCGACGGTGCCCAAGAAAGCGACTATGCGGCGTTCTCAAGAAAGATATATAATGCCAGATAGGTCGAATAGACCCACTGTAGATTCAATGGGGTTCTGGTCATATAAAAAAATCATGTAAGTGATCAGAGGATCATGTCCGAGCAAGATCAGGGCTCAGGTCAATAAGAAAACACAAATCGACTAACCTTTTCTCTAGAGCCGCTAAGCAAGAAGAACGACGGGATCGAATTGATGAGCTTGGAGCCGACTATAATGGTGCTTTAACTCCCAAACAAGAGATTCTAGTCCACACCAAGGCGGGAGATCTAGTGAATCAAGTCAAGCTCGATGAGATCACCCCCCTCGAGATCTTACAAGCTTTTTCTAAACGTGCTTTTGCTGCTCAGAAAGAGAACAATTGCTTGACTGAGGTTATTGTCAAGGATAGCATCAAATGGGCCGAGCACTGTGATAAAAATGGGCCGTTGGCTGGTCTCCCCATCTCACTCAAGGATACTTGCAATGTCGCCGGCTATGATTCATGTCTTGGATATACTGATATGGCTTTCCACCCCGCTGCGAAAGATAGCCCTCTGATCCGATTGCTTAAAGATGCAGGTGCAATTCCATTTGTTAAAACCAATGTTCCTATGACTTTGTTGTCCTTCGAGTCTTATAATGATGTCTGGGGAGTCACCGAAAACCCTCATGTAAAAGGTTACGCCTGTGGTGGTTCGACCGGTGGCGAAGCATCGCTTTTGGCTTATGGAGGCAGTATTCTGGGAATTGGTACAGACGTGGCAGGGTCGGTGCGAATTCCTTCTCATTTCTCTGGATCTTACACTATTAAATGTTCGACAGGTCGTTTCCCTAAAGTCGGCAATTCGTCTTCTATGTATGGTCAAGATGGCATTCCCGCTGTCCACTCACCCATGACCAGGACACTGCCTGATCTCAGCTTCTTCTTGAAGGCTGTCATTGATATGAAACCTTGGAACTATGATTACTCGGTCCATCCTATTCCATGGAGAGAGGTCACTCTTCCCAGCAAGCTCAAGTTTGGTGTCCTGTGGGATGATGGTGTCATCACTCCTTCTCCTGCTTGCCGTCGTGCCCTGGAAATGGTTGTCGATGCTGTCAAAAGCCAAGGCCATGAGGTCGTCGTCTTCACTCCTCCTGAACCTCTTCAAGCTCTCCGAATCGCTTCCCAACTTCTATGCTCTGACGCTGGCTATGTCTGCACGAGTAAACTCCATTGGTACGAGCATAATGATGCCGGTGTTGGCCGAATGTTCTTTGCGGAACGCCTTCCCCGTTTCATCAAGACCATCTGGGCTTGGTGGCTAGAACATGTCTGCGGAGACAAGACTTGGGCTACTCTCATCCGTGGCTGGAATGCGAAAACAATCTGGGAGACTTGGGCTCTCAATGCGGAGAGGGAAGCTTACAAAGGAGATTTCTATGACGCCTGGAAAGATTCTGGAATCGACTTCCTACTCACCGTCCCTAATGCCACTCCTGCTATCCCCCATAAGAGCCTCTACGACTCTATCTCTTCTTGCGGCTATACTTTCC
This sequence comes from Trigonopsis variabilis, assembly GCA_003707065.3. Taxonomy (NCBI): domain Eukaryota; kingdom Fungi; phylum Ascomycota; class Trigonopsidomycetes; order Trigonopsidales; family Trigonopsidaceae; genus Trigonopsis; species Trigonopsis variabilis. Next base: position 16,042 of record PPXM03000008.1, on the reverse strand, counting down.
TCTTTAACCTCGTCGATTACGCCGCCGGTATCTTACCTGTCACCAAGGTCGATAAATCCCTCGATGCCTTGCCTTCCAATTTCAATATCAAAAAACTTAATCGCGCAGCTCGAGGTGCTTACATGGGCTACGATGCCGCCAAGATGCACGGTCTGCCTGTCGGAGTCCAAGTTGTTGGTCCTCGTCTCGAGGAGGAACGAACTCTCAAGGCCATGGAAGTGGTTTACAATGCTCTCGACAAACAAGGCAAAACATACAAGCTTTTGAACTAGACACATAAAATACTATCAAGGTTTAAATGTCCTTACTCTATTTGCTACAATAGACGTCACTTTGGCTGTTCTAGCAACTAGAGTACATGCAAAACGTAGCAACACATTATATCTTATAAGAGACTTCTTCAACTGTCCTAACCAGCTCCTTGGTCGTCTTGACCATATCAAATGACACCCCCGCCAGCCGCTGCCGAATTTGCGGATCGGGTAGCTCCTGATCAGGTCTTGTCACAAAATGATCATACAACCGCTCCACCCTGGCACAGCAATCAGCCAAATGATCCACAATCCACTCTCCATGCTCCCTCAACACAACATTATCTTTATGAGCCTTAGCCATAGACGATCGTGAAGCAACCACCATAGTAGAAACGGCTTGAACGATATCTCGAGTCAGCTGTCGGACTACCCAAACGGGTTTTCCTTCTCGTATACCTGCCAGAAGACCATCAATCGACTCAACAACACCTATAGTCTGGACATCCAGGTAATCTCGGAGTTCATCCACAGTCCGGTCAAATTCTGCTTCCCGGCTGTCGTAGGAGATCATGCTAACAGTGTTCGTCCTCGTCTGTGTTTCAGGCTCATCCACTCCATCGAGTGTATCGTCACCTCCAGCAGTTTCTGTATTCCACGAACTCGCCGCCGATCGTAGTTCTGTAAAGACGGAGGGTTGGATAGGTCGTTCTCCCACTGTCGGCTCTGATAGCGTAGGAGAAGCCTCTTCACTTCTAACCGAGCCACTCTTAGACGAATAAGAAACCTGAGAGGATTTATCAGAGAAATATGATTCCCGTTCCACAGTAATCTGCAAAGGCCGCTCAGCAAACGTCACCCTAGAAGCTGATCTCTTCAGATTTACTTGATTTGCTTCATTCCAGTCACGCAATTCTCCTTTTTCATCGTCTTCGTCTCTCTTTGCCTCCTTCGCAATCTCTTCTCGCCTCTCTATATTTTCTTCTTCTGGCTCTTGTTCCTGTTCATCATTCATTACTCCTAGACTTCGAGACTTATCCAATGTACTGTTAAATCTTTCCAGATTCCGACCACCAAATAATCGAGTGGGTTCATTATCAGTTATAGACTCGTGGGAGACCGTACGCTCTATTTCATGTTGGCGCAAGTCATTCCTTTTCTCAGCGCTATTCTTAATTGGAGGCTCTAATGTAGCAGAAGTTGCACTTGCAAGACCTGGTCTGCTTGTTGTAATTAGGCTTTGTTTCGATACTACTGCAGTAGCGACTGGTGTATCAACCTTCATAGCAGCTGTAGAGCTCGCTGTATGATTTGTAGAAGTATGTTGGGGTTCATATTTCACCTCTTCTCCTAATCCATCATCGTCATCGTAAAAGCTTTTGGTATAACTGACAGGAACTGCACGTATTCTTGATCGCGAGCGTGTTCTTGTCGGACTTTCGTCACTTCTACTTTGACCCGCTGACGTCTGCTTAGATTCTATTTCCTTCTTCGTTTCAACCACTTGTGTTGGGGCATCTTGTCTTTTTGACGTAGCTGCCGCTTCGTGTTGTGGTCTTGATACACCACTAATGGACAACGGGGTATTTGATGGTGAAGTATCAGAAGAATCTTCAGCATATCGCCGACCCCGTTCCACAACGGGCCCATCGTCATCTTCAAGGTCTGAGTCAAGATATTGATTTAGTTCGTCTGCAGGTGTCAAATGTACTTTAACTTGATGAACCACATCGAGTACGGCAGCTGAAAGATCGGATGCAGCGACATCGAGCAGTCCAATTGGAGCAAGGCCATCGCTGGCGCCGAAGTCTCGAGCTGTCGTAGTCAGATGAGTCATAGCACTCGAGATAGATTTTTGGTATTTTGTTGCCCCTTGAGCAGGTTGCACATCACTGATAAGGCGACGAACTGTCCTAATGACTGGTCCTAATCGAGATATGAGACTTGAAGGCTCACATTCTCTGGTGTCCCTTAAAAATTCATCTAAAGCAACTTGGAATCTCGTGAGATGAAAATCACGGACGAAACCAGAGTCAGATACAAATTCTCCACCCCGATTAGCAGGAATATGAGGTAGCGTGAGGCCCACCCCAGTTGTGGAAGCACGGAGATTGCGTAGCTGAGTCTTGACTTTGGCATATTTACTTCTCCACTCACTTGCCTCTCGCTGAGCAGCTGCCAGTTGCTCGCCAAAGGTACTTCCTGAATCCCATCCATCATTACCACCAGCAGCAAGAGTCTTCATTTCCGCTAGTAGAGCTGTAGCTTCGGCCCGTACTTCATCTGTAAGTTCCCGCTGACTCACCAGAGCTTCACGCAGCTGCGAATTCTCCAATATTAAATCAGAATCGTCTGATCTACCCTCCAGCTCTTTTATCTTTGCCTCTAGTTCTTCAATTTGAGCTTGCTGTTGAGAAATGATAGCATCTTTTTCAGCCAAAGTTGATGAGTTTTCAGATTCTAATAATTTCAGCCGCTTTTCAGTCTCCTGTTCCTGTTCATCAAGCTGGCAAGTCATATCAGCTAATCTATCATTCAAGACAGCGATCTCTCCCGCTAAATCTTCATTCTTTTCTCTTCTATTCACAATTTCTGTTCCATCTTCTATCATGGACGTCTGGGTCGGTACAATCTTATTAGTCTGGAGCGGCTTCTCAGTTGTCCTCGGAGCATCTGCCAATTGTGTATGAGGATGACGACGTTCGACTTCAAAAAAAATATCTGATGCAAGATCACGGAATCGCTCAGAAGATAGCAAAGCCAGTCGTTGGCGAGCTTCATTTCGCTTGGGATGGAAGACAGCCTGAGCAGTCAAGTGGGGAGGAACGTTACTATCTTTTTCTCTTTCTAGCCGCCGATGTAACTCATCATAGACGTCAGTCGATAGCTCTGCGAACTGAAGCTTCGATAACCGTAGTAGTTTCTGTCGTGCAGTCTGCTGACGCGCCGATAATTGAGCGAGCTGATCCCGTGAAGAAGCGGGGCCAAGAAACGAACCTAAAGATGAATGGTATTTGCTCATAATCGCAGCCTCAGTCTTTGATATTGGATCTTGATCTCCTTGAGGAAAGCCCGCCGACGCGCTTAGAGGCGATGATAGTGCCGGCGAATGATTACCTGGATTTCGAGAAAACGTGGGAGAATTCATAGCATATTGACCGACGACACTCATTGAAGATACTGAAGAAACAGAAGTATTACCTATATGGCCTTTCGAGGCCGATCTAGGCGGGTCTGCCGCCATGGCAAGAATATAATAAAAGCAATGCCGCGTACGGTTGTCTTGGTACTTTAGCGGGATAGCAACCGACAAAGACTACCTGCGAGAGAGTAAAGACGCGGCAGACTTATCTACAACGACTACGGACTACTAAATGGAAAAGTGAGTTCGACTCGCGACGAATTTGTAGTTTTTGAAATTTGGCGAGGGTTGTTTGTAAGCGAAAGATGGGTGGGTTGTCCGATACAGAGAGGGAGTAAGAGAGCCACTTGAGCGCCAAGAGAAAACAACCGAAGTAACTGAAGATCATTGATGAATGATAGAAGCTTCATGAGATATTTCCGAGTAGAAGTACCATAAAAGCACTCGATTCTATTTCCAGCTCGCTCAAGATGGATCGCGATGGAACACGCTGTTAAGCTCTTGAAGCAAGGGTCAAGGAATAGTGAACAGGTACACTGTGGTAAATAACTGGTACAGTTGTATCTGTCACCATGCTTCCCCTTAGATAATAACGGACCATCATCTCAGTCCTTTAGTACTCTCCCTCTCCACTCATCAACAATTTGCATGCAGGGCAATGGACGGAAATTAGTTCATCGTTAAATAACTGGCATGAAGCGAATGATATCTCTAGGAGTGCCACTCATTCACTTAGTAGTCGAAGTCTTTGATCCCTTCGCCCACGTCCCAGTCAACGCAGATCAACATCAATATCAGCAGGATCGAAAACAAATCGCTCGCAAATCAAGGCTACAAAAAACGATTATCAAAGAATTTTTCATCTTGGTTGATAGGTTAACATATCATCTAGAAGCCCTTAGTGCTTAGGAGGAACATAGGGGTTTCTCGGGTCATCCTTCCATTGGTCGGCTAAAAGTTAATTAGGCTCCAATCAAGCTACATACTTTGAGAGAGAGCAACCGCACCCTTGCCAATGAAGTAATAAGTAAGGACAGCTAGAAAATTAGCCGGACATTGCCAGAAAGTTGGTGTTACCTCCAATGGCAAAAGGAGCAAGCGGTTTCCCTGGATTTAGTCAGAATTAATTGTTAACAATCGTAACTTACAGACAGGAGTAGGATATTTCTTAATACCAAAGAAAGTCATGATGATGGTGAAAGACTGGATCCCGGAGCGTTCTCTTAGCAACGACCCCCTCAACCAATTAAATGGATGAATGGATGTAACGGGCTTCTCAACCGTACCATCCAGGTGCAATCCCTCAAACTTATAGACTTAGAATAATATGAGTATACATGTATTTTTATATGCTCGGCTTGGTCATACCATTGATTTGGCTTGTTCTTAGCTATTTTGACCGACGGCATCAAGCATTAGCTGACTTTCTTATGGTAGGCTTGGACATTCAGCAAATGTTTGATATCTGAACGAAAACTTCAAGAACAAGACACACATGAAATATGGGATTATTCCTCTTGAGGAGAGTTGAAAACAGTAGTGACACTCAGAACTCTTGCCAATTTAGTATAAATGCCCCGAACTACATGACTCATTCTAATCCTTCTTTCTGGCATAAGATGCAATCCAGATAATCCACTCTGCGTATCCCTCTTTACTGACTCTCGATTACATAGCGAATAATGTAGTCTGAAATATGTATAACCTTGCTAAGGCGACGATATATCGAGCATTGTTGGTCGTCTAGCACTTTTTGATTACCCTCTTGTTGCCAAAAACACAACGTCGATTAGAGAAAGATCATCCACCTCCTCCCTGGCGGCTATTGTTCTCTATTGTGTTATTACTGCGGTGTTTTGTTCTCCTTCCTAGCAATTTTCATTCTGTTTTTGATATCGCTTTGAGCATTTTCTCCCTCCTTCGTTTCGCCTCTTATGGATTCTGTCATCCTTGACATTCCTCCTGTTCCATCCCCTGACAAGCCTTCAACAGCCTCTCTCACTCCTATTACTGACAGCGATCTTGCACCAATTCCTGAATGGGCAAAGTCAGGAGACACATCTTCCTCGTCGGGTCTATATATAAAAACACGGGATTTTGCATATCCTCCTTATCACCCTCTTCACACTTCTATTCGGCCAGTATCTCCTCTAACTGATGAGCCTGCAAAGTCGCCCTCCCCAAAACTGAACCCTATCACTAATACGCAATCGGTTGATGGGCCTCCGTGGAATGATGACTCGGAACCTGATACACCTTCTGGCAATGGCGCCAAAGTCAACTACTCTAAAGTAGGCGATCTTCCCTCAGGCTACGTTGAATCGTCATCAAACGGACCGTCTGACTCTTGTCCCGATGAGATGTTTAGGGGAAGAGCGGTTGCTATCTATGATTTCGAGCCCGAGAACGATAATGAAGTCCGACTTACTTGCGGTCAAGTGATCTGGGTGAGCTATCGACATGGACAAGGCTGGCTTGTGGCTGAGGATCTTGAATCCGGAGAGTGTGGACTGGTGCCTGAGGAATACGTTCAGCTTCTTGATGCAGATCGGTGAATGCGATGGAATGTTTCTATCTTTTAGTCCCTTTGATCTTTGGTCCTTGTCGTCTAGGGCGAGCGGTTTCATTATATTCTACGGCGTTATCATGTACATTAAAAAGGATCGGGTCTCGGAAATTAAACCTAACTACGATAACTTACAAGAGTAAATCATCCAAGCCATTACTTGCAGCGGCGTTGTTGCCACTGGCAGTCTTGGTCTCGGAAGTAGGCTGACCCCACATATTGGCCACCGCACTCTCTTGAGCAAGAGATGCAAGGTTTTGATTTGGCTTTGTCGTCTGTGGCTTCGCCTTACCGCTCGCTGAGCTCCACAATGAACTAAAAGCATCATTCGTCTTGGGTTTTGTATTTGCACTGGTCGTTGCTTGCGCCGACGGCACAACAGATCCAGAAGGAGCAGTGGTGGTCGGCGGCGTACTAAATGCACTAGCAGCAGGGGCACCAAAACCTGCAGCGGTCTGAGGTGTAGCAAGACCACCAATAGGAAGATTGGAAGTATTAAAGGAAGTTTGATTGGAGGTGAATGTCCCCATTGGAAAGGTCGAGGCTGGAGGGGAAAGAGGAGTCTGCTGTTGAATAGGAGGAGTGTTATATAGAGCAGTAATCGAGGCCGTAGAAGTTGGCTGAATGTTGCTGCTGACTGGAGCGCTCTGGAAATCATCAAATTCATCGTCATCATCAGCAGGAACAGTCGTACTCGTTGCCGGCTTAGCAGTCGAAGAACCTGCAGTTGCACCGGCGTCATCAAAAGAAAAGAGGTCAACTTCTGTGCTAGTAGTTTTAGGGGCCTCAGTCGCCCTTTTCTCTACCGGGCTTGAGCTAGTATCGTCAAATTCGTTATAGGCCTCAAAAGAAGTTCCTCTGCGGTGACCTCCAGAACTAGATGGGGCGTCATAGCGGTCATAATCTTCTGAATATGATTCTGTAGTAGTCGGTCCGCCTCCGAAAGTGATACCATCCCCATATACACCTCCAGAGTAGCCACCGTAGGCAGCATTGGATCCAGACCGTCGGCCTGAGGCTCGTCGAGATGAGTAGGCGAGATCACGGTTTTCAAGACTAGAGATTCCGTTATACTTCGCTTTTCGTTGCCGCGCAGACTTTCTTTCCGAACGGATTCTGTCGACATCATTCAATAGCTCGCACAATTCGCGAGCTCGATTCCGGATGTTTATACCTTGATCTCTGCCGGTCAAATCAATGTAATGAAAAGATTTTAGCATCTGAAGAAGACTAAGATGTGCCCTAGCATCGTCCACAACCCTCTCAGAACCGTTGAGAACCAAAAATTCGAGTAGTTGAAGGGCCTTATAAATTTGCCGCCATTCTTCTGCAGATTTTTCGGTGAAACGCTATTCCATTAGAGATACTAACTAACAAATAAGACATACCCTATAAATAAGGGCCATGATTTCGTTAAATTGGGAACTTCGAGTCAGCCACCCGGAAAGAGGTAAGAAACAACTTACTAATCAAAGGTAGAAGTAGCAATTTCATGCATTAGCGAACTACTGCAGCCCCATGGTTCATTATTTGTAGCTTCACGGACCTAGAGTTAGGCAAGATGATTTAAAACGACAAACTCCTTACCTTGGCCTCTATCTCCGAGTAGTTCATAAGAGCTAACAGTCAGATAGGAATCGGGAGGACATACCATTCTGAGCCTTTCGAACATAATGTTTCACCTCATATAAAGTGAGGTTCTGAATCGAATTTTTCAGCTGGTCTATGTTGGACGGCATGCCGGGTACGGAGGAAGGCAAGGAGTAACAAATGGGTCTCCTATCACGTGAACGACCAGCGGGAGATAATGAGCCCAGTCTTCGAAGATGATAGACTGCAATACTTTATGATACACTATTTTCAAATAATAAAGGGAGGATTGGGTGTGAGAGTATACGTCGGTGATGGAGCATTGATTATTTCTGGCAATTAATCAGTATAAAGAACTCGCGTAGCGGTTTAGTTCGAATCCTCGGTCTTGGTCCGATTTCTTGCTTTAATCTCTATTGCTTATCTCAGATTATATTCAGCGTCTACTTTATTCAGTCCCATATCTGGTCGACTTAGCAAATTCCCACAATCGTTCAAGACCCTGTCACCAGTCACGTTGTCGGTAATGGCCTACATGATTCAAGAATGTATGACTCGTATCTGTCCTAGATAGCACTCCTCACTAGCCAAGTCTTCAAAAGCCAATCATTCTAGGCGATCCGGTTATCCTTGGGGAGACATCTCCACAAGCGTTCAAAACTCGGACAGCCAAAGGAGTTAGCCATTCACGAAACGGTCAATAGTGGAAACCCATCTACGTTTGATATCATCCAAACATTTTAACTAAACACATGATGATGGTACATTTATCGGGTTGCAGACCAGACACTAGAACGTTAGCACTGCATTCTTCCGAATTATACTCACTTCTTGAGAAGACCAGCCTCCTGAGCTAATCGATTGAAAGAGTCATCAGCTTCACCTCGGGCTCGAACATATCCAGAAAGGGCGAAGGCTTGGGAAGTGCCAACTGCCCGGCCATTCTCGTCGACGTCAGCAACATTGATTTGGACAGAAGCATGATCATCAGCTCGGATGATTCGGTTGGTGGCGGAACATTTGCGAGGCACGTAAAGCTCGACGAGGACTCCCTTATCGTTCTCCATGATTCAAGTGACGATGGGCAAGATTCAGCGTCCCCTCTTGTCATCAGTGACTGTGGTCACGTGAATACTTCCTGCTTACCCTCAAGTTACCCATGTGGGCAAGACCCAAAGAAAAACGATAGACAACCGTTACCGTCACCTCGAATCCTGGGAATGGCCAGTGTAGCGCTCTCTAAACAAGAGTGAGGCTATGTATAAACTACAACATCTGTGAGCCCTGATTGGCGCAGGAGATCATGGATCAATATTAAACTATTAGAAGATAAAACAGTTCTAGCAGTTTGCAGAGTGCTTATGAGGGAGTTCGAATGACTTATGTATGTAGTGTTACTCCTATACTTCGCAGGAGATGGAATACGAGTAACCTTCTATGAATTGTCTCTCCGCAGCAGAATGAGTTTATCGACATCTTCTATTGTAACATCACCTACACAAGAACCCCTAAACAATAGATAGTTCCTCCTATCGTCAACGCTTTCTTCAAGCTCTATAACTTTGCGATCCTTGTCAGTGATTCTGCTGTCTCTTTTCCAGCACGCTTTCCAGAGAGAACAGCGCCCTCCATGTAACCCTTCCATTCGTACGAGGTCTCTGTTCCACAGAAAAAGACCTTACCTTCTGGTTTGCGGAGAGAATGGCCGAAGCGAGCCATCATGCCAACCGGAGGAACAGGGTTTGGTGCTCCCTTAGAGTATTGCTCTTTGATCCATTCTTGTTCAAACACCTCGACAGGCTGGAGAGCCTTCTCCAAGTCTTTAAATGTTTTGCCAATTTGACGGAGAGCCATTGCCCGGCGCTCATGCGCAGGTAATTTGGACCAATCTCGTCCCGGTTGACCAGTGATAAAACAAGTGATTGAGAACTGGCCATCTTTATCTGAACTTGTATCACGGAGGACCGCTGCACAGTCAGACTCATCATAACTCTGGGCCAAGCCACAGTAGCCTGAATCACGCCACCATGGCTTGTCATAAACAGCAATGATCTTGGTGTAATAACCATTTATGACACTTGAAGTATAGGCTGTTTTGTCAGCGCTCAGACCAGGGGAGAAAGTGATATCCCTGTATAAAATCGTAGGAATGCTCACGACAACTCGACGAGCGGTAAAGGTTTCACTGCTTGTAGTAGTCACGCGAACGTTAGAACCTGTCTGATCGATAGACTTGACGGGATGGTTAAGTAAGACCGAGCCGCTGGGCAGACTTGCGGCAATGCCTTTCGAAAAGGATTGAGTTCCTTGTCTAATACGAAGGTATTGAGCTCCATCTGCTCGATCACTTCGCATATTGAGAAGACTGGTACCTGAATGACAATAATCAAGAAAGAAGAGCGCAGAGACCTCTTTGGCTTCAAGCCCAAGCATAGCTCTTAGCCAAATCCTGATTGTCTTAATGCTGGAAGCGAGTGCGCCTTGCTGAAGGACGTAATCTTCAAAAGAGATTTTATCAAGATCATAATGAGTGCTCAGAGACCTAATATCGACTTCTAGACAGTGCTTCTGGACAAGGTCCCTTATGCGATTCATATCGTCAAGCTCGGCCTTGGAGAATTGACTCAATGATAAGGAAGTTCCATAAGGAGTCGCTTCTGACTTCAGACCATCCCATACTGCAAGGTTTCCATCAGTATTTTGTAAAATGGTTTCAAGGCCAAACTCCTGAGCCAATGCGTACATATTGGGCTGAAGTTTATCATTGATCCACGCAGCACCAAGTTCAACCTTGCCTTTTCCAGAAGCCAAGGGGACGGACCATGTCTTACCTCCTACTCTGTCACGAGCCTCCAGAACGAGTACAGAATAGCCTTGCTTAGACAACTCTCTGGCGGCGCTAAGACCACTGAGTCCGGCGCCGACGATAATAACATCGTAAATAAGGCCAGACGGGCTAGCACTGGGGGCTGGTGAGGGAACAGCGGCAACGGCTTGAACTTCAAATAAGAAGTCCGCCCTTGCAAGGCAAGGAACGGGAACCAGGGTAGTTGTGCACCTATATGACCCTAGAAAACGACGAAGGGCTGTCAAATGAGGCTTAGGAGCGGAAGGAGTAGGATCATAGTTGACGATATAGTACGTTAAACTAACAACATTCTGCGGACTTGCCCCTGCAGCACTCAATGCAAGCTTAAGATTGTCAAAAGCAGTATCAACCTGTTCAGCATAGGATGCACTGACTGTTCCGTCGGGACGGACCCCAACCTGGCCAGCAGTGAAGACCAGCTTAGCGCCTGGAGAGACTGCTGCTGTATGGGCGTACACAGGAGAAGGGCTAACACCAAGGGGATCAATAATTTCGGCAGCTTTCATTATCGGATAATTGAACCTGTGCAGGTAGTACTAATATACGCCCAGACAGTACTGACGATATTCGGTCCCGAAAAACTTCCCCCGTCACTCTCTAGCTCTGACAAGGAAAGAAAGGGCGAGCATTACGGAAAAGAGCCATTTCTAACACTTCGGCCCCGAATGTCCTCCTGAGTGACCTTATTGGGATGATAAGGAAGGGAAGACCGAGATCGTTGTAACGCTAAGCATTCTTATCGCCTGATCAGATAGCCAGCCTTTTGCTATCGTAGAGCACATCACTTCTAACTTGAGCGAGGATCTGAGGTTCACAAAATCTTCATGATTTAGTATGTGTGATTTGCTGCTAAAGACTAAGGTGAATCGTTCGTTAGCTAGCGTATCAACTCTATTATGATAAATGAGAGAACCGAAAAAGCCAAGATGAGCGAAAAAACGTCTCATCGATGCAATCGAAAAACGGAGAAGAAAGAGCATGGCCGCTAGATTTGTGTTCTCTTCTTGAGTGTATGTTGACCCAAACACGACGAACCTTGCAATTACTATCGTTCTCTTGAGACCCCAGTTATTAAGTTATGACGCTTTATTTATAGATCTCTGAATATGATAAATTACGTGGGGGCCTTAGATAAAATAAGGTAGACAGACACTTTAACACGGTCGATGTCTAGAGGGGGTAGCTGTTAAGGGTCATTTCTAAGTATTAGCGAGACGGTTAGCACTTTCATGTGATGTAGTTACGAGCCAATTGCCAAGTGCAAGGATCTTTATCTATCTCTCGGATAGTTCGTATGGGTGATTGAACACAGGATAGGAAATAGAGTATGCCGAGTATAAGTATTTACTCAGAATAGCTATGCCCAGAATACCATCGCTCTAAGTTTGAAGGATGAAATGTTGAAGATTAGGCTCTTCCAGATCTTTCATTCATTTTAATTAGGACGCTCAACTGCGGGCGCTGTATGACTCTGCGCTGGGGTCTAGCCTTTGAAGCGTCCAAGTCTCCAGCCAATAGCGCTATATCAGTCTTCCGACGTTTCAACCATATTCGGAATCGGAATCAAACTCGGGTAAGACAGAATGCTATAAATATAGCCAACGCGCGGCTACCTAAGGCCGGTTGACATCTTACGACCCAATTCGCTTTCTTTGGACAAAACTGCTTCAGTCAAAGCCGATCGAGGGACTATTACCACTTATAACCTAAACTTTCTACGGCATGCACAGGGAAAGTAGCTATTAAGAATCTGACCTCTAATTAGATTCTTGAATTTTTTTTTCCCAACCTGCATTGTTCTGGCCTTCAAGCCAGATCAGAAGCAAACTCAAAGAGAAGAGCGATTGGCTCTCTACATTGCGGCCAAAATGATGTAGGACTAGTCAAGTGTAGGTGAGGTCTGGTATTAACTCTTCGAAGAAACAACCACCTGGCTCTGCTCTGAATTTCCTGCTCGAGTTTGGAGCGGCCAAGTTTGTTTAAGACATCTATGGGAAGTTATTTTTGTTATTTTTTTGTCATCATATACTCAGAGTTCACGTTCCTATGACGATGAAGAAGAGTTATGCTGCTAGTGACAAAAAGGGGAAGAACTATCTGGACACAATTATCATTCGTGACAGCATAAAAAACCAAGCGTAAAGAACTGGCTTGAGCCTAATCAATCAAACAGGATTGGTTGCAATGAATGATTTTGGCGAACATTTGAGTCACGCTACCTCGAATAAAAGCTTCGATATCAAAAGGCAAGCTGTATCACACAACAATGTCCCTTTTAATGCTCGTAACGGCTCCTAAAGCAAATGACATATTAGGATAAAGTTTCGAATTCTTGGCGCCCGGTCGTCTAGAAAAATTCCTGAACAGTGAAGAGTTAAAGATGAAACTATTTCTCAATTCTGTTTACAACCTTCTCATAGTGCACGGTGGCGACATCGGAAGCACGGATACCGAGCATCCTGCACACTCGATCATTTTGGAGAGCACGTCGTCGCTCAGATCTAGCCATTCTAGACTTTGCATACGCCTTCACTGCCACAAAAACAAGACGACCGTTTCGCGCGGTGCTTACATAAGATCGCCCAAGACACTTTAGACATTTCCCTGTGGGTGTAAAAAGACTGTATAACGACAGATAACCCGAAGAGAAGGCTTTTTATTTTTAAATTGTATCCAAGGCGTGGTATAATCACGCTATAAAACATGTAACTTTATATAGATTAGATAGTAGGATCCTCTTATAGCGAAATGTGATGAGATCAATCAGGTGTCTGTTAGAAAAGTGCTCATATTGTGCGACGCCGGAAATTTACACAGTCGAACCTGAGCATACGCCCAGCAGACTTACTGCTTTCTCATTCTTGCATCCCTGTTCGGATTGGCTGGGAGCTTGGAATTCCTCTAGATTACGGCTTCAAGAATGTTCTTCCGTAATCGAATCTTGCTCTCAGTCTTTATAATCTTGATAGTCATCTTCACGTGGTCTAGTAACAGATCGATTGGAGATGTCGGCCATATCTATGATCCTACGGCAGATAAAACGGTTGATAATTCCCGAGAAGTCATCCAGGCCGATATGAAAATACATCACGAGCAAATGGGCAGCGTCGCGGGTGAAGAGACGAATCCTAACAAAGAAGGTGGACAAAGCTCGACGGACTCTGAGTCATTGACAAACTCCTTTGGCCATTCAGACGTGGATCTGGAACGTACAAAAGTCTTGGGAGGAAAAATTCCGCAGAGCGATGAGTTGTTATTAGTGCTGCGGACCGGAGAATCCGTCGCGTGGAATCGTGTGCCTATTCATTTTCAAACTGATTTTCCGTTATTGCATAATATCATGCTTTTTTCTGACGTCGAAGATGAAATGTTTGGGCTTCCTATTCGGTCAGCTATGAGGTTGGTGAGCAAAAGACTCTGGGATACCGAAGATTTCGATTCTGTTAGAGAATTAGAGAGCTTCCATTCGGCGCATTCGGGATTAAGAGGGAGCTTAATTGATCAGGGACAGAAAATGTGGGCCATCGATAAATATAAGTTTATGTATCCGATGGCTGAGGCCTTCCGATCACACTCCGATAATAAATGGTATGCCGTGATAGATGACGATACGTTCTGGTTTTGGACCGATGTATTCACATGGCTGGATACTTTGAATCCAGAGGATGACTTATATTTAGGTAAAACGTGGGGCTATTTTGCTCATGGAGGAGCCGGGTTCCTTCTCTCTCATCACTTGATGAAACGAATCTTTGTTGATGAAAAAGATCGTTGGCCTATTATTCATGAAGAAGAACTTCCGTATGACATTAATGGCGATTCTGTTACTGGCAAAGTCATCGAGCGCTTATTCGACGGCTCAGTCCATGTCAATGAGTATAAAGGAACAGAATCTCGCCCGGAAGGTTACCCATACTTTGAGCATCGTCTTCAACGCCATCCTCCCGAATTTGTCCGCATAAGTCCATGGAAATGGTGTCGAGCAATTTCCAGTTTTCATCATGTGGATTCACAAGCAATTTATCGGTTGACAAAGTTCGAAAGTGCTCTCAGACCGCATCTACCTGCTAAACAGCCGATTACTTACTTGGATGTCTATATGTATTATCATCAACCATACCTTGATCGTGAAGAAAGAGTGCATTGGATGAATATGTCACCCGAATACGACAGCTTTGCATGTACTGACTGTAGCCATTTTGAAGTCCCTGAAGACAATCTTGATTCCTGTCGACAATATTGCATCGAAAATGAGAACTGTTTGCAATACATGGTCACGGAATATCTCTTTCTCGATGTGCACATGTGTCTCCTAATGCCTCATGTTTCGATTGGTCGGAAACAAAATAACAAAGAGACAGAAACGGTGCCTGTACGAAGTGGATGGATGGTGGATAGGATCCATGACATGCGAAAGAACTTCGTTTGCGATAACTACAAACCTCATTTCTTTAACCCCAATAACTATCTCGAAGGTTGGTATTATGACCCTGCTGTTCCCGATAGCGAGAAAGATCGAGTCAATCCTCCCACGTTATTTTAATTGACTGGTCATGAGATCAAATTCTGCCTTTACTTATGGAGGGAGCAATCCTTTCACTGGTGTTCAATGTATTATAAACTTTTGGTTGGATATTTTCATATTACCGAGAATTTGCAGCTATGGAAAGCGATGGAATTACGGTGGATGGCTATCTAAGGGATGGAAACCTGAAGAAAGTGTGAGGTTAAATGACGCACTACAACTAATCGTGCGTGAATGTAGCAGCAGATGTATGAGAAAAGCTATGGAATCCCTAGAAAGCAAAGCGATCAATCAATTAAGTAGCGATATGTAAATAGAACACGAAACTCGAAAAACGAGAGCATCTCTAGGAATTAAAGCAAAGACAGAACCCAGGAAATTTGGCAGTTCCGCAGAGTCTTATTATTGAAGGACATCACCATTTTGTTCAGAGTCGCTTTTTACTTTTTGCTTTGCTCCGTGTAAAGTATCCTGTGGAATATTGCTCCACTTCTCCAAATACTTGACGTCTTTGCGAAGGCGTCAGTAGGGAGCGTGTAACGGTGGACGACAGTGCGGCAACGCCTAGGTGGACGGGTCCGTGCAGCGTTACTTGGACGGGTTTGGACACTCTTGTAGCGAGAGGTATAGCAGAATACTATTTTCGACTCAATCTGTAGGACCTATAACTTGGATTCTTTATAGCTTGAAGCGCTCTCAATCGGGCCTTAGTCAAACAAGAAGCTACCTCTCTTCGTGCAAACAAAGCGAAGCAGGAGGCTCGCGCTCCTATCGAACTCTCGAAAGCCCTATATAGTGGTTTGCAAAGTTTTGTATCTCACTATTCTATACAGAACGATGAAGAACAAAAGTGGATTCGAAATAGAATTGTCGCTACATGATGAATATCGTGGCCAAGAAAGGCACATACGTTCAATATCTGAATCAAAATCCATCTTCTTCAGTGACGCTATATGGACATTACCGCTCGCGAGGCAACTCTGCCTGGCCCTGGACAACCTCTTCTACAAGCTGTTGATGTCGACGAGGACATAAGCGTGATGCCATTGTATACCCCATCTGGTTGCATCTGCTGCATCTCGGTGAGGCCCTCGGCAGA